>OZ008357.1:7257246-7647473 GCA_963931975.1 Cataclysta lemnata
ACAAAATGTTAAATTTTCTCAGTCGACTTTTGGCTCTGCTGCCAACAAGATAAGGTTGACAATCGATTGAAGAAATTTGACTGTTGACTTTACGTACATTCGCGGTGAGAAAATGTTTACCAGTTTTTAAATTAGATTCTAACTGCCGCACTCAGAGACGTCTATTAGCGTTAATGAGTACCTACCTAATGCCAAAAAATGACAATTCAAAATTAGTCGCTATTCTTGCCGGGTCTATGGTCTAGATTTAAATAAAAAAAAATTGATATACAGAACTCATTAAAGTTAATTGACGTCTCTGAGTGCGGCAGTATAAGACACTTTTTTCACTAAAGTAAAAAATGCCGCACCAAGTTACTTATTGACGAAACGTGGGTGCTACAGTCCGACAACTTGCGCGACCTTCCTGCGGTATGGGAGACGGTGGCGGGGGCGGGGCGCTCTGGATGTTAGCGAGTTTTCCCTCCTCCCCGCATCGCCCGCCCCCGCTGGCATCTGGAGTGCCCCGTCCCCGCCACCGTCTCGTACCGCAGGAGGGTCGCGCACGAACTTGTCGTACTATAATTAACGCTGTATAATACACACACCTCTATTCTGCCGCCGCTTACGAAAAACGCATGAAGAACGATTTTTAGCGAAATTGAGCTATATGTACATATTTGAAATCAAGACAACGAACTTTGCCGTGTGGTGACGGGCAGAGCAGAATACCAATTGTCACCACCCCAAATCTCTCCCGTAGGTGTCGTACGAGGCGACTAAGGATAGATAAATCAGTGGTAAGGAATGGGCAGCAGCTTTCCTCTTATACCACCTAGCAATGTACGGCGACACTTTTGTGGCCGATATATGGCAATAGGCTCGCCACCTATTACATGGGACCTGACATAATTGGCGAAACGTAGGTGCTAGTTCACCTCTGCCTACCCCTTCGGGGATATAGGCGTGATTTATGTATGTATGTATGTAGGACAACGAACTCTATAACTTTCCCATACTAGCATAGTACATTTTCACATCAATTAACTTGGTTCCAGCTTGGTCCGTACAAGTCAACTAAGAAAGAAACTTTAAATTTAATCGAATTGTTTAAATTTGTAAAAAGTTTTTCATAAGCGTGGCATTATTATACAAGTACGCTGGACTGAAGGTTTTCATCCAAAAAATGAAGCCAATTTGATTATCGTCATCTTGGCGCTGATGGCACTGGTGTACAAAGGTGAACGTCCACGGAACTAATATTAGAGATGCATTTCTAATGTCAAATACAAGCAACAAACGTCAAATTTACCGCTCGAGGGGGCGCTTCAAATCGGCACAAGAAACATTTGCCATTTTAGTGTTCAGTCCAGCGTACATGTATAATAATGCCGTGCTTATGAAAAACTTTTTACAAATTTAGTAGTGGGGACAATAAAGGGCTGGTGGTGATGATGAATCTGTGGGTTAGCGCGCTGTAAATTTCTCATATTTGTTTACACTCTCTTGTTAAGTTTGCCTTTTTTGTCAATCCATTTAGTTTGATTGAAGGAATTATATTTTTATTTTTGATAAAAACAGGTCGCAACCCTTTGCACGAGCTATGTTGGTGCAAGAAGGATAACGCCGCTAGTATATGTGAAATATTCCTCGAGTTCATGCCAGACTATCCCATAAACAGGACTGACTTACAGGTACGTATTTAATCACATTCCTGTATTTTAATTTAAAGTAATATGATATTAGATCACAACACAAAAAGAAAAAAAAAGTCACTACGGTTCCAGCGTAGTAAGTTTTTCTAATTTTTTTGATACAAAAGACAACTCGCACACTGAATAGAGAGACTCAACTCACAAAATACTAAAAAGCAGTGTATTCTAAATTTATGACAATTAACTGCCGCACTCAGAGACGTCAAATAACGTTAATGAGTACTGAACGTCAAAAAATGACAATTCAAAACTAGTCTCTATTCTTGTCAGGTCTTTGGTCTAAATTTAAATGAAAAAAAATTTTGACATTAAGTATTCATTAAAGTTATTTGACGTCTCTGAGTGCGGCAGTAAGAGTTACTGTTGCAGGAATGCAATTTTGTACTGTACAAAATAATGTACTAACTGTACAAAATAAAAACCTAAATATACCGCCGTGTGGTGACGGCAGAGTAGAATACAATTGTCACCTCCCCAAATCTCTCCCGTGGGTGTCGTACAAGGCGACTAAGGATAAATCAGTCATGAGAAATGGGCAGCAGCGTACAACCTAGCAATGTATTGCAACTTTTCTGCCCGATAAATGGCAATAGGCTCGCCACTTATCACATGGGACTTGACATAGTTGGCGATTTATGTATATTATGTATGTAAATATACAAATCTTTTTTCGCCAACTTGTACACAACATAGTATTACACTGAAATAATTTATGACCCATGCTCAACCCTATATTCTTCTAGTTAAACTGGTGAAATGTGGGTATATATAAAATATAATTCGCCTACTTATACAGGCGTGATGTGACTATGACTGTACTGATTGCAGGGCAACTCGCCGCTCCTCTTGGCGTACATGAATGGACAAGGAGCCATGTGCCGCGTCCTGGCCAAGCATGGAGCTTGTCTCGCCCAAGAAAACAAGGACGGGGTGTCCATATTCAACTATCAGGTAATACCGGATTTTGTAGATTAAAGGCCTTACTAATAAACACGGTAAGTTAAGCCTTGAGTTGCGCAGTGTTTTGTCTTCGTCTCACAATCACGATTTTGAATGCGAGGACAAGAGACAAAACACTCAGTACCTACTCAAGGCTTATACAGTGTTTATTAGAAAGGTCGCCTATAGCCTTGTCTGTCCCTTCCTGCGCGTGTATTGTGTCGGTTAATGGCGGGTCCCAATATTCTATCTACAGTTGAAAATAGGCGTACTACAGCTTGTTGCTTAGCAACTTCTGTTATTTATCGTAATATATCTTAACAGAAAATGCCAGGCAGCTAAACTTAAGTAAGCTTACTTTTAACTGTAGATAGAATATTGGGACCCGCCGTAAGACGCGTTATAATTGAATTACCTACCCCCGAATACAAAAACGCTATTCAAAGTTTGAGACATTTAAGTATTGTCAAAATTTACGTTTTTCCATGCACATTCAGACAGGTAATGTCCACTTAACTTTTTAAGCAGTCTCCTATATTTGAATAGCGTTTCTGCATTCGGGAGCTAATTACATTGTTTTTAAAATTTCATGTTTGGTTATGGATTAATTTCAATTTTATAAATCAAAATGCTTCTTAAACTCACTATCCTCTAGCTAGTCCCTTTTTTTTACTCCTATTCTGTCATATCCTAATTCCAAAAATTATACACACACACCGAAATATGATATAGCCATTTATCGCTTTGAACTGTCAAAAACCTATAGATCGTTGACAGTATAATATGTATTTCATAAGGCGGGCAGGTGAGTCTTTTACAGATATAACTTATGTGTTTATTATTGTTTGTGGTTCAGGTGGCGACCAAACAACTGCTTCATAGGCTACTGGATGCGCTACCCGCCGAGGCTCCGTGGGCGGAGAGCGATCTCTGCCAGGAATGTGGCACGAAGTTCACGCTGACCATGAGGAAGCACCACTGGTAATTATAACTAAGCTAAGGGCTCGGGTAAATAGCTTTAGAAAATAATGGAGGCGTCGCACACTGGTGCAGATTTTGAAAAATTGGACATTGCCAATATACGCATGTAAAGAAATCCTAGACATATTAACTAGGATACCTTTGTGTTTTACTTATGGCGCGTTTTTAAAATTCATTGAGGTGTTGTCTTTACTCAAGAGATGGCGCCACTGCGCCAACTACCGTGTCTACCGATGATCGGTAAAACAGCAATCTTTTAATTTGAATGACGTTTGAGATATTATTTAGAAAATTAATAATTAATGCTGATAAAAACTATCGAGTCTGAAAGTAATATTAAATCTGAATAGGCAAATTAACTTTGAATGTCGTTTCTTTGTTTTTACAGGTAAGGTTAAATGAAAATACCTTTAGATAATTAATGTTTTTCTCAATGTAAATGTTAAAATAAAAACTTTGTTTTTACAGAGCAACACATTGTTTGATTTGTCGTTATAAAATATACCACATAGACAAATTGTCTTATAAAACGACATTTTTAGTAAAGAAAAATGGAAAAGTTACGGTTCACATTTACAGTGTTAGCGGCATCTGATGTAAAAACAAATGTGATCTGCATAACCTCAATCGAAACACCCGATGGACATTTATATAATATTCCTGATGATTTGAAACACGCAAGCAAACACACTGCCATAACGAATACGGACATTTTTACCAAAATTAAAAATTCTCTAAAGAAAAGACATCAAACACGTAAACTATGGATTCCATTAACTCAAGATTTGAAGAAAATTTACTTAGATGAAGGTGGGAATTTACAATTTGGTGACCAATACCTGGATGAAATTACACATGAAACGAAGCCATCCGAAAATAACACTAGTAAGTGCATTGAAAATAAAAATGTAGGAAAAATAGCAGAAAGATTTTTACTCGAGAAGTTTTCAGGGAAAATATCAAACGTTGACCAATGGATCAATGATTTTGAGGATGAATGTACACGTTTCGATATATTGAAAGAGACAGAAAAAATTGAGACTTTAAAATATTTACTTGAAAAACAATGCCTAGATTGGTACACTAGTATGTTAATAAAATATACAGTAAACGCAGGATGGGTAGTATGGAAAACAAATTTTTGTGAAACATACGGAAACAAAGGTTGGTCACAAGTTAAATATGCATTTACATTTAAATTTCAAGGAGGTTCATTGCGGGATTATGCCACAAAAAAAGAAAGATTATTATTAGAGATAAATAAAAACATTGACACACTGACATTAATTCATCTTATTGTTATGGGTCTACCGGATTATATAATGTACAAAATGGATAAGGAATCAATAACATCAACTGCAAATCTTTTCAATGAAATTGGTAAACATGAACAAACAGTCAATAAGAATAATTATAATAAATTTAAGAGAAATACGTTTGAAAATAATAAAGTAAGAGGTGAAAAAATTAAACCATGCAAAACGTGTGAAAAATTAAATAAAGGTAGCCGTTTTCACTCTGAAGAAAAATGTTGGTTTAAACAAACTGATGACTATGAGAACAAGAGAACCTATAATAAGAATGTAAACAATACTGTATTAGATGTAGAATTAAGTGATAATGAGCCAAAAAACGAATAATTACACCATTAATTAAAGTAAAACTAACATTAGAAGGAAAATTAAACATACTTGGTATATATGACTCTGGCTCTAATGTTTCCTTAATTAATTCTAAATTATTAAGGCTAAAGGAAGAAGGAAAAAATATACACAACAATACAAACTTACTAACAATTAATGGTGTAAAAAAGACAAAAGGTTTCACAACAATAAAAATTAAAATCTTTAATATAGAGAAGAAAATTGATGTTTATATTGTAGACGGAAAAGACTTCAAATATGATTTTCTAATTGGACTTGATACTATAAAAGAGTTTAATTTGATTCAAAATGAAAATTTAGAAATTGATCAGAAATCTGAAGAAAGCTTTATAAAAGAGGAACTGAATTTTGTAAACAATCCTATTGAAGGTAAAAAAAACTTTAACTTTATAAACTTTAATGAACATATAAAAGAAGAAGACTTTTCAATGGATCTGAGTCATTTGAATAATCAACAAAAATCAGAAATAAATAAACTTATAGATAAACATAAATCGAGCTTTGCAAAAGATAAATATGATATTGGAACAGTAAAGGATTATGAAGCACGCATTGATCTACTTGTAGACAAATACTGCAGTAAGAGACCTTACAGATGTTCAATACAGGATAAGTTAGAGATAGAAGAACAAGTAAGAAAATTACTCGAAAGAAATCTTATAGAAGAATCATACAGCCCTTTTGCAGCACCAGTAACCCTGGCTTTCAAAAAAGAAGACAATAGAAAAACAAGGTTGTGTATTGATTTTAGAGATCTAAACAAGATAGTAGTACCTCAGGCACAGCCATTTCCTTTAATTGAAGACTTGGTAACTAAAACCAGAAACTGTAAGTATTTTTCAACATTAGACATTAATTCTGCGTTCTGGTCTATTCCCCTGCGAATTGAAGATAGAAAGAAAACTGCTTTTGTTACCCAGGAAGGCCACTACCAATGGACATGCTTACCCTTCGGCTTAAAAACTTCTCCAGCCATATTTCAAAGAATACTAAGCAATATATTGAGAAAGTACAAATTAACATATTTTGCTGTAAATTTCATTGACGATATTTTAATATTTTCTAAATCTTATAACGATCACATAAATCACTTATCTCAGCTTTTAGAGGCAATAGAAAAAGAAGGTTTCCGGCTTAAGTTCACAAAATGTCGATTTGCAACAAATTCAGTAAAATACCTTGGACATATAATACAAGACAACACAGTTAAACCAGTGAGAGATAACTTAATTTCAATAAGAGATTTCCCAACACCAAAAAATCAAAAAAATATTAGACAACTTCTAGGAAAAATCAATTTCTACCGAGAGTATATTCCTAACATTTCAATGATTTTAGAACCATTACATAACTTACTTAGAAAGCACAATAAATTCATATGGTCATTAGAATGCCAAGAATCATTTGAGAAGATTAAAAAACTATTGTGTTCACAACCAATTTTAGAAATTTTTGATCAAGACTTACCAATAAATATATATACAGATGCATCATTAGAAGGTATTGGAGCAGTGTTAAAGCAAACTCAACCAGACGGAAAAGAAAAACCTGTAGCATATTTTTCAAAAAAATTAAATGAAGTCCAAAAGAAAAGAAAAGCTATATATTTGGAATGTTTGGCTATTAAGGAGGCCATAAGATATTGGCAGTACTGGCTAATAGGCAAACCTTTCATAGTATATTCCGACCACAAACCATTAGAAAATTTAAACATTAAATGCAGAACGGACGAAGAGTTGGGAGATTTATCGTATTACCTATCACAATATGATTTCGAAATAAAATATGCACCAGGAAAGAATAATTTAGAGGCAGATTGCTTGAGCAGAAACCCAGTATTAGAAGCTAATAAAGATGTACATGAACAATTAAAAATAATAAACTTAGTTACACTGAATGATATATTAACAGATCAAGAGAAAAATGAGGATATAAAAAAATACAAGAACAAGTTAATATATAAAAACAATGTATATTATAAGAGGGCTAGAAAGCAAGAAAAAATATTACTGTCAGAGGAACTTAGTATAAAATTTATAAAACTCATACATGAAAATATGTGTCATATAGGTATAAAACAGATGCAAAGAAAATAGGAAAATTTTATACAGCAAAGAAATTAACTAGAAACATCATTGATTTTTGCAAAAAGTGTGAAATATGTATAAAAAATAAAACAAGAGGACAAACTAAATATGGTTTAATGTCATATTTAGGTCCTGCCACAAAACCATTACAAATTGTCTCAATAGACACAATTGGGGGATTTGGCGGCTCTCGATCAACAAAAAGATATTTACACCTTTTAGTCGACCATTTCACTCGATATGCTTATATAGTAACCTCAAAGACGCAGAGTGCAAAGGACTTTATAAAACTCATTAATATTGTACCAAATTCTAATGAAATCGATATGGTTCTCACTGACCAATATCCTGGAATTAACTCAAAAGAATTTAAAATATTTTTAAATGAAAGGTCAATCACGCCAATTTTCACTGCAGTAAATTCGCCATTTTCTAATGGACTTAACGAAAGGCTAAACCAAACACTTGTTAATAAAATAAGGTGCAAGACAAATGAAAATCTCAATAAATTTGCATGGACTACTATTGCTCATACTTGTGTAGATAGATATAATAACACGGAACACTCTATAACAGGCTTTGCACCAAAATACCTATTGGAGGGTACTGACGTTTCATTCATACCAAATGAACTTAAACTAAAAAACGAAGCAGATGACTGGATTAGAGACAGAAAATTAGCATTACAAAGAACAATAAAATCACATGAATATAATAAAATGATGATCGATAAAAACAAAACAATCCATAATTTTGAAATAGGCGATATGATATATGTTGAAAATGGTCACAAACTAAATAGAAGAAAATTAGATGAGTTAAAGATTGGGCCATTTAAAATCGAAGGTAAACTATCTCCATCGATATACAAGATTAATACAGGACATAGAAAGATAGAGTCAAATCTATTCCATATTACGAAGCTTATTCCTGTCCCCATTCCAGAAGAAAATGAGGATTAGAAAGAAGAAAAAGCTATTAAAGGAAGACAAATTCTGCTAAGAAATTTTCTAACCCTAGGGGGGGAGATGTAAAGAAATCCTAGACATATTAACTAGGATACCTTTGTGTTTTACTTATGGCGCGTTTTTAAAATTCATTGAGGTGTTGTCTTTACTCAAGAGATGGCGCCACTGCGCCAACTACCGTGTCTACCGATGATCGGTAAAACAGCAATCTTTTAATTTGAATGACGTTTGAGATATTATTTAGAAAATTAATAATTAATGCTGATAAAAACTATCGAGTCTGAAAGTAATATTAAATCTGAATAGGCAAATTAACTTTGAATGTCGTTTCTTTGTTTTTACAGGTAAGGTTAAATGAAAATACCTTTAGATAATTAATGTTTTTCTCAATGTAAATGTTAAAATAAAAACTTTGTTTTTACAGAGCAACACATTGTTTGATTTGTCGTTATAAAATATACCACATAGACAAATTGTCTTATACGCATTTAAATAATACTATTACATAGTACTAACGAAACAGAACAATAAATGTTATATATGCAACTTTTCATAAAAATGCGTCATTCTATAATTTAAAAAAATCTAAATCCGGACCAGTGTGCGCCGTTGTCTTGTTCATGCAATATAATTTACTCAAAAGCGGGGGTGAGATGTGATAATGCGACATTGAATTGACATTATAACGATGATGCCAGTAAAAATTGGTGGTTTTATATTTTTTTCATTATACTGTCATGTTCTTGAAGTGTGTTAGTTGGGCTATGAAAAAACAGATAAAAGAAGAGTGCATGTAACAGAGATGCGTATGTTAAGATGGATGTGTGGTGTGACACGGAGAGACAAGATCAATGTTGACCAAGGCCGGCAGGAAAAAATTATCTCGAGTTCCTCCGCGCTTCTGAAGGCACGTTAAGCCGTTGGTCCCAGCTACATTTGCAGTCGTTAATGGCCAATTCTGTCTATATTATCTGTTAAGTCGCATCTGCAATGTTTTACTAACATTAATTGTTTCCAGTCGCCACTGCGGTCGGATGCTGTGTAACAAGTGCTCGAGCCAAGATGTCCCCATCCTAAAGTTCGGCATGAATAAACCGCAGCGGGTTTGTGAGATATGTTTCAATGTACTCCAAGTCGGCGCCAGTTAGGAAACGTCATAAGTGCGCATGTATGCGACTTGCTTGCAACGATCAGTGTCACGTGATTGAAGTGCACGCACTGACCTGCCGTTCTGTCACTTTACATCGAAGCTTCGTAAACTATAGCCATCTCTTTTTGTTTAACTCTTCGCGTCATTATGTAAAGTAATAGCCATTACAGCGAAACGAATGTATAGAATCTTGAAGTTTCTTTTAGAATAAAATACAAAATTAAAAGAGTGAAACACCGATCTAAATTCAATTCGCTATTGTAAAATAGAATACAATCATCTTTCTTATATTTAAATGCATAACGTAGGTTATGAAATACATATTATATCAAAATTGTTTACATTTTGTATCTTTTTATAATGGCTGGAGTATAGACACATCTGTTATACACTTTGAAATAACGTTGGCGTTATTTATTTAATAGTGGTTAGCTTCGTCATAATATTATATCGATTTTGATGTATTCTATATTAACTCTCTATCCCGGAGAGCCTCGCTCGTATTTGTATACTTGAATAATTAAAACGTTGCTTATAGTATTCAACACACAGCATGGGGCATGATGTTATCTTTTTAGAGTTTGTAGGCAAAACTGACATCATAGTATGTGATAATAATTATTATTATGACCTATTTCAAGGATTACATATTGTTATGAAGCGTCTATATCAAATTAGTTCAGTTACTTCTTTACGGATCATATAAAGAAATTCGGTTGAGTTACTCTGTATTCTATCTGTAATTAATAGCTGATAGATTAATAAGCTTTTATACTGAAATGTAATATACAGCAAAGCGGAGGAAAAACTGCATTAAATTATTATTAAGCTGTTCAACCTTGTGAATACACAAAACAAGTTACATTTTATAAACATCCGGTCATTCCTTTAGTCTGGAGTAAAACAGGCGATTAAAAGATAACCCACAGTTTTTGTCAGTTCTTTGATACGATAAAATGTCGAAAACCAACGGTTTTTGAACCAAAAAATATTCGTTTGTTTTACAGTTCTTTTTGACATGGAAAAAATGTCAAAAACTGATGATTATTTTTGAATCAGTTGTTTTACGTTTTGGTGAACTCAAGCCTAAGGCTGGAGTTCACTAAACACCACTATACAGGCGATTATTATCTAACCGTCGAATTTTGACATTTTCCTATATGGAAGAACTGTCAAAATCTGCTGGTTATCTTGTAATCGCCTGATTTACGTGTTGGTGAACTCGGGCCTTAGTCATCTACAGTTACGTGCATAGTGGGTGGCAAATAGTGGCAATTGGTTCGTGTGTTATATTGAACTTACCATAAGCGGCGAAATGTGGGTGGTAATACAAACTCCGGAGTTAAACAGTATTGTCTATGTATGTTGGTCGCCTATTATACATAAATCACGTCTATATCCCCGAAGGGGTAGGCAGGGGTACATTAACACACACTTTTCGCCATCTACCGGGCACATAAATCGCAGTATATTGCTAGGTGGTACAAGGGCAATGCTGCTGCCCATTACTTATTGCAGTCTTTACCCTTTGTCATCTTGTACGACACCCACGGGAGAGTGACAATTGTATTCTGCCGTCCATACACGGCTGATATTATAAATAAATATGGTCCTGTGAATGCTGATAACAGTATTGAAACAGTGTTACACAACTAGAGAAGTAGTTGAGCTGAATTTCAACTTTATTATGAAAATATAATATAATCTTTATACATACTTTTTATTATTGTAAAATATAAGACACTATTGTCTAATTAATTGTATAATGGATTCATTTGTTTAAGGAAATATTTTTAAATATTTTTCTGCATTTATTGTTTAGTTTAGGTACTTACGTTTTTAACTAGTGTATTGTCACAATTTCATGGGAGGCTATACTAATATAGCCGACAGTCAATAAGCTTTTATATATTATGTTAATTGACACATTATATTGTTTCATTGAATGTCAATTAGCTAAATGAAATAAATTAAGTTTAAGTCGGATATGGTTAAGTCATGTAAAATTAACTGATATAAACTTTATGAGTCTGATGTTAAAAGGGCCAATTAACTGGTTTCTTTTATCTTAAATACTGTCTTATAAATATGTTTTGTTTAAAGTTTTTTCTCTGAAACATAATGTTGAACTCCAGGCCACTACTATACATCTAATATAATGTCTTAAAAACCAAGCCAGCAAGTGAGGTTAGTAATTAATGTCTTCATAATTTAATAAATTATTCTTTATGTAACACCAAACAGAACATACTTGGCATTTGGTTTGTTATAAACCTAGATACGCTAATATGTGCCTCATAGTTTTCGAACAAGCCTGTTAGTTACAATTATAATTTCTCATATAATATGAGAAGTTACATTTAACCTTGTGGGACAAGTCCATTGTAATTAGTGATTTAAGCCAAAGTTTTAAGTGTGCTTTTTATTATTCTTTAAATATATCTATCAAAAACATTTTAAATTGCCCTTTAAATTATTGATTATAACCTAACTAGAGAAACTTTCTTGATACTTTACTAGGGATAAATTTCGTGTTTATTAATAAACCAATTCCGTGAACATTCCACAAAAGAAAACGTTTGACTATGAAGTCCAATAATTGTACTTTAAATTGTATGGGCAAAACCAAACTGTTACATCTTTTTGTAAATTTATTCAATCTGTGAAAGTTTAGGAAATTTTTTAGACTCTTACAACAAATATAGATTCTATTATTATGATTTTATTATTTTGTGTATGTGCCATTGAGTTATTGGGCTGTCTTCACAAAAAATGTCTCTATATTTCACAGTTGCATTATAATAAATACATCTGCCATGAAGTGAAGCGTAAAATTGCCTAAAATTTTATGAGCTTTGAAATTGTTTTTGTTTATTTGAAAATTTTTAAGTGTCTCTATTATTATATTATTGATTCGGTAATAAATTTTATATTTGCTAAAATAAAGTATAAAAATTTGTACATTGATATTTTATTATCATTTCCTAATCCAGTTAGTCTTACAATAAAACATAAAATATGGTGAATAGGTTTTTATTTACAAATAAACATTAACTGTAACATTGCCGTTTCTCACACAATTGATAAATAATTATTACTAAAAGTCCTAAGTCCTTCCTCACATACATATTTGATCAGGCTATGGTGTTTTTTTCAATGTGCAGGTTATTTTACTTTAGCCTTTTAAAAAGATCTTTGGTGACACATTTGTCGAGGACATGAAGATAGTCCACAAGTTCTTCCTCGCAGGTTTCAGCTGTGTTTGAGCGTGAGTTGACACGGTCATTGCATTGTTGATACTTAGACCACAGACCTTGGGCATCTGATTTTTGTGCACACTCCTCCTATAATATGACATTGGATGAGTAAAAAGAAACAATATTTAATGTCTAAACTACAAGTTACACAATTTAATAATATACATACTGATAAACAACTTTTCTAACTGAAATACACTTATTTCCAAACTACAACCAAATATAAGGACTAACCACTATAAACGAGTACCTAAAGTAAGTTATTTAGTAATCAAAATCTCTATTTAGATAACTGATATAAAAAATAAAAACCTGAATTTTTCCCACAACACATTTCTTGATAACATTAATCTAAAATGAAAATATAAATAAGTACAAAAACCTGACATTGAATTGTTGTGCATCAATTACCTCAGTTGGGCAAACTTGCGTTGCATTTATGCAATCGCCCAAAACCACAGGTAATAATTTACACAATTATCATTACCTTTTGTTTCTATTTTAAATGTTATGTTGATGTATAGAATGCATAGAGACCCACACTGTATGGTACTTGATATCTGTTTTAAATAGTGACAAACTGCGTCTTGCAACTTCCTATGTCAGCGGCAGAGTATCTTTGTGATACTTTACTTTACCTTACTTTACAGTACCTTATACTGATAATTAGAAGAAATTTAAATCCCTATGGCCGGTTTTTTGATACATGCATAAAAATTTATTCTGATTTCTGATAATCAGTCTGATATTTACCCATTAGTATCAATATCAGACTGATATTTAACCATTAGTAACTAAAATTGTTACTCATAATTAAATATCAGCCCGATATTTAACGATTAGTAACAATTTTTAACAAAAAACCAGCCCTTAATAATACTAGACAAAAATTAGTAACACTATTCTTACAGTAAATATAAAATTAAAAGATAAATCACTGTAGAAAGTGGAGTTAAACAGTGATGGTTCGGGCAGAAGTTGTGACTGAAAATTAGGGTTGAGCAATCTGCCGACTACCGGTATTAGGCATTTGTTGGGTTTATTAGGTTATATTCGCACTATAATCTTGGGTTCTGTGCCACATACCTTGAGTGCTGTTTGGGGATCTACCAGTTCTTCCTCGGCAGCCTCCTCAGCTTTAATGACAGGAATGAGTTTGTCGGTCATTTTGCCTGAAACCACACATGCATCATAATATACTGAGAACTATAATTAAGTCTATCGCTAAAATTACTACAATAAATGCAAATATTACTTAATTTTAAATTTTGTAAGAAAATCACCTAAAGCCGATGACGCAACACCTACGATCACTCACAGATTAAAAAAAATAGTGCGTTTCATCTTACAGTTCCTAATTGCCATGATGATGGCTGCCCTGTCTGTCAACAACATCAACCCGTAAGTCATAGTTGCAGGTTTTTTTTAAGACAATCTTTGAGAAAAACATCTCCAAAACATTTAAAAGTGATGAAAGCTAAGGTGTTTTGTAAACGTGAAAAACGTAAGGAGGTCCCGCATAATCCATATTAGTATGTACAAGTTCGGATTGCCGCCATTAAATTGGGTTACCAGTATCAGTTTTATTAAGTGTTTGATATTTATCAAATCAAAATTAAATATATTTATTTTAGTTTTAAAATATTACTTATAAGGATTTAACGACTGACAAGAGTGAGGAAATGTCATGTCATGTTAGATAAACACAATTATTGTTTATCATAATAAATAAAAAAAATTATTATAATTTAACCTTTTTTTACTTAATGAGTCTATCCTTCTTACGTCACTACAATTATCCTATCTAATTTCTATGATACTATTTTTATCATGAACTAACTGTTCTCGCAAATTTTCACGAGCTTTGGCATAAGACTTTCATAAAAAAAACTAATATGTAACTACTACTTAGTACCGCTAGTAGTAAAAAGTAACAAAATAAGATAGACGCATAATTGTTTATATAATTAATTTAAAAAATCTTTCTGAATTAAAGGTAAGACAATAAAGTTGACATGGTATCATTTTCTTGCAATCCTACCACAATGACGGCATAGGAACTATAAGATGAAAAGCACAAAAGAAATTGGCGAATGCTACACACTCGATATGGATCGCGATATTTATCGTGATATTTATCAGTCATATTTTGGTATACTACACATACGATATGGATCGCGTCAGTATGACGGGAAATTTCACCGAGTGCACTCGTATGTTTCGTATTAAAATAAATAAAGCTTTGAGTGATGCGCTTATAAGCGCGTCCTCTTCCATCGCTGACAGAATAAATAGAGGAGAGTAACTAAAATATACATACATACATACAAAATCACGCCTAAATCCCCTAAGGGGATAGGCAGAGCTGAATTAACACCGACTTATCGCCAATTCAGCTAGATCCCATGTAATAGGTGGCGAGCCCTATGACACCTATCGGGCACATCAATCGCAGTATATTGCTAGATGGTACAAGAGTATGCTGCTGCCCATTACTCATTGCTGTCTTTACCCTTAGCCGCCTTGTACGACACCTACGGGAGGGATGGGGGTGGTGACACTCTGCCGTCACCACACGGTCACCTAAATATGGACGATTAATATCGTGATTCACCTAATATCACGATATTTATCGAGCGTGTAGCATTCGCCAATTGTCATTTGTAAGACACAGATAAAAAATTGGAACTAAAATTTCGTCTGATATTTTGTTTGTGTAGGAGCGTCAATGTGAGCGTGCAGCGCTCCCAATCACGCGCAGACTTATCTGGAGCGCACTCAAGTACTACATACCTTAAATTATAGGGCATGGTATAAATGACGTAAAAATTGGTCGTGAAAGTGTTGCATTTTTGGAGTAGGTACTTACCAATAACTCCAGGAAGACAAAGAAATTAATTTTTTTATGTTATTGACGAAAGAAATAAGAATCTGTGAAAATATGGTCCGTGGTAGCCATAGAACTATTTCCCTCTTATCTCTAGATCCGATATCCGTCATCCGATTTCTTTCCGTCAAATCAAGTATTTCAAGTATTTACTATTTTCTCGGATTCTGAACGGATGTAGTGCGTAACCGCTCTAAGTCTTATTAAATTATTTTCTTTTATCGTTAAAAATATATTAATTAAAAACCCCGTGTATGTATTCAAGTCTTAAATATAATGAACACTTACTCACAGTTAATAATAATGAACATATTCCAATTTAAGGGAGGAACAATTTTGCAAAAGGATAACATGATATAAACTAAAAAAATATCACATGATTTCATTAAATAGGTAAGGTACCTAATTTTATGGCAACAATTTTGACTTAAGCAGCATGCTAGACAACCAAAAAAATCAAATGATGTTCATAAAGTGTGGAGTTATTTTACCTATAATCTATTGACAAGATATTCCATACTTCATGGTAAACATTGACTAGTAAAGTCAAATAAAATACTTACTACGAAAACTACATTATTTATTTTAAAATGAAGTGTGCAATAAATGGCTAATAGTTCATTATAATATTTATTTTTAGATTCCTTATTTAGGTAAGTACGTGTTTTATACATGAATTAAATTAAAACACAGTTGCAAGTGTTCGTCACCATGGAGAGAGCTTGTAATTGGAATTTATTTTTTATTTCGCTATTGTATTCTTATTGTTGAGATTTATTATCAATGGCAGTAGAAAAATATAAGTTTATTTTGATAAAACTTAAAAACATTAACTTTCTTCATACTGGCTTTTAGGAATAAATCGCATTAAGTGTTTATTCCAACCAATTGTTTGATAAATGTTACAGGTTTGTAAAGAAGATATTTAAATACATTTAAAGTTTACATTAATATCTTATTTTTCAGGTATCAGATGATCGAATTAAAACATTGTTGATTGGAGTTGAGGTTATGTTAATAGAGAACTTAATTACTATTTTAATTTTCAGAATGAATGGAGGAATGGAGCATAAAACTCCTGCTCACAATGCAGTGCTGCACAAAGCACCCAAAAACTATAAATTACTTATGGACCCATTTCTTGTGAAAGGAGCTACTAAATTGTACAGATATGATGGTTCTGTCCCTGGGGATTCAACTTATCCAACTGTTCAGTGCAGGGATCCACGTTCCCAGCTCTCAAGGATATGGAATAGGATTGAACCAGCAGATTTACCAGTTCCTAGGTAAAGATAAATGATTATTTCATAAGCATTATGTCTGAGTTTAATCTGCTATAAAGAGTCAAGTAATGACTATAATAATATGGTTCAAATGCAGAATGTTGTGTATGCCAACCTTAAATATTTAATTTTGTATTATTATAACATATTCATTAATGTTAAATGACTAAAAACAAATGGAATCAGTGATGTTGCATTGCTTTGTTTTCAACTAATTAACATCAAAATACTTTTTTTGAGTTGTCTAGTATGTCCAAATTGATTTACTTCCTATTTGAACTTGTAAATATTAATCAATTTTAGAGAATTTAGGAGAATTAATGAAAATTTGGTTAGGATCATCTTTGTTTTTATTATAGCTTTGTGTCAATGCTGCCAACATAACTTTTCTGTAGAGAGATTATTATGGCGGGAGATTTAAAT
Organism: Cataclysta lemnata; assembly: GCA_963931975.1. Taxonomy (NCBI): domain Eukaryota; kingdom Metazoa; phylum Arthropoda; class Insecta; order Lepidoptera; family Crambidae; genus Cataclysta; species Cataclysta lemnata. The sequence goes on from OZ008357.1 coordinate 7,274,580, forward strand.
TATTATGGGTGTTTTACTTAAATTGTGTAACATTTCCATTTTAGGTTCAAAATAGATCTAAATTATGTTGGTATACCCCCTCAACTAGAAATAACTATAGGAAACTTGAATGATAATATTGACCGAGCATTCTTAGCAGATATGATGAATAAAGTGGGTCCTTGTGAAGAGCTGACAATATTTTATCATCCAATTACTAACAGACATTTGGGTTTTGCAAGAATAGTTTTTCAGGAAGTGAAACATTCAAAAATATGTATAGAAAAATATAATGGAAAATCAGTCATGGGTCAGGTGAGTACATATTATAATATTGTATAGGGTCTAATATGTGTAAAGAGAACTCATTTCAAGCAATAGGTACTAAATAATATCATGTCCTCTGTCTTCTCTCTTGCTGTAAACCACTTTATATATTTAGGGTAATTCAAATTCAAATATTGGCAGGTACTTGATGTCTTTCATGATCCTTTTGGAAAAAGGTGTCAAGAAATGTTTGATGAAAAAACCATGGAAAAGAAAATGATTCCTATGGTCCCAGTTGCGAAACCACCAGTTATGAATGAAGAAATCCGTCTGCAGAAGGTGGACCCCACACTTAGCAAACGATTAGAAGAACCCAAAGCTCCAGAAAAGGTAAAATGTTTGTTATGTATTCACACGAAGGAGTCTAATTAAATTTATTTTACATGTTACAAGTAATATTTCATGGAAGGCATCACCCACAGCACCATACTTGTAACATGGGTTAATTGAATGAATTGGTTTAAATCCTACTTCATAACGAAAGAACATTTTAAAGGGAATTAGCTTAAGGCATTGTAGGCAAACATTTCTTATGTAATAAATATGTGAGGAGCTCGCTAGCACAGTGGCATAACCCGCTTGGCCTGCGATTGCGTAAACTAAGCAATTTCGCTAAGGCCTGTCATTGGTTAGGTGACCAAAAATTTATTATCTCTAGTTCCTCTGTGCTTCGGAAGGCACCTTAAGCCGTTAGTCCCGGTTGCATCTGCAGTCGTTAATACCCACCAACCCGCACTGGGCCAGCGTGGTGGGTTATGGCCCAATCTCCCTATATTCTTCCATCCATAGGGAAGGCCTGTGCCCCAGCAGTGGGCACACTAAAAGGGCTGGTGATGATGATGATGAATAAATATGTAAATAATATCGATTTCAAAATCAATTGTGTTAAGGAGCCGTATACTCGCTACAAGGAAGTAGTAGAACAGAGCGATAGCAATACCCGTTGGTCAGATGAAGATCGTGACTACCGAAACCGACATCGGAGCCGCGCCGAACGAGATCGGGATAAAGACAGGGACAGAGACCGTGACAGAGACAGGGGAGATCGTGAAAGGTGAGGACAAAATATACAGTGTCAGTATCATTCTCTCATCATATATATCTATTCATGCAGTAGCACTTATGAGTTTTATGCTTTTACTCCAAAGCACATTTTTACAGCTGTGTGGTGATAGTAGAGCCGAAACCAATTGTCACCATCTCAGCTCTCCCGCGAGTGTCGTACAAGACTACTAAGGGTAAAGACAGCACGATGAATGAGTAATGGGCAGCAGCATTCCTCTTATACCACCTCACATAATGCGATTTATGTGCCCCATAGATGGCAATAAGCCACCTAACTAACCTAACTTAGTTGGCGAAAAGTGAGTGTTAATTGATCTCTGCCTACCCCTTCGGGGATATAGGCGTGATTTAAACCAATAAACTAATATAATAATAATTACACACAGATTGACAGTGCTTGCGAATGTATAATATATTTATGATAAACTAATATTATTAATGTGTATGTTAAAATCATATACCTACTTAGGTTGGAGTTTACCTTGACACTTTGCTTAAACACCGGCAATTGACGGACTTGGTTGAATGCTCTGATTGGCTGGAATTGGCCAAGAGATCCCGGGTTCGAATCCTGGTAGGGGCAAATTTTGTGATACACAAATACTTGTTCCCGAGTCATGGTTGTGTATATGTTTATTTAGTATATTTTCAACATTTATATACATAATTATATTAAAAATATGTCCGTCATCTATTATCCATGACACAAGTGCTTAGGCTAGTTACTTTGGGCTAGATGATAGGTGTGAGTGTAAAAATATTTATTAATTTATTAAAAAAAAAATTATTAAACAGGCGATTAAAAGACAACCGTCAGTTTTTGATGTTTTATCGTATGGAATAACTGTCAAAAACTAACGATTATCTTTTAATAGCTTGTTTTACGTGTTGGTGACAGTCGATTATTATTATTCAACCAGTTATTTTTGACATTCAATAGTATGGAAGAATTGTCAAAAACTGACGGTTATCTTTTAATTGCTTGTTTTAAGTGTTGGTGAACTCCAGCCTTAGTTAAAATGGTAAATATATGGTTACTTATTGTTTAAATAACAAAACTAATATGTGTGTTTCAAGAAAACGATGCCGGAGGAAATGTAGAAGAAGGTACATTTTAAAATGTTCTTGAATGCAATTTAAGTATTTGCAAATTTCGCTTTTAAAATACTCTGTGGTGATGTGAATGTTTTTTTTTTGTGTTTAATAGTATGTTGTAGCTAAACGTATGTATTTTTAACCCTTTCTAGGGCAGTGGCAAAATGGTTGCTAACATAATAAGAATATTATTGATTGCCTAATAAGGTTTAAAACCAATGAAAATAAGTATGAACATAAATTGTCCTTTAAAGGGTTAAGTTACTGGCATTATTGCATCTTATACATATCACATGGATCAAATTTGCTTCAGAGTGTTACATAATTTAAAAAAAACTGATAAAATATAATTAAATATAATATTTCCATGAGGAATAGGTAATGCATTCGTTATCAACAATAATGTTCAACGATTTCTACTTTAAATACATTGCTGTGCCCTTTAACAAACTCAAAGACAGAGCAGTTCCTCTTATACCTACGACCTAGCAATACATGGACTGCAATTTACGTGCGCGGTGACGGCAGAGTAGAATACAATTGTCACTACCCCAAATCGTTCCCGTGGGTGTGGTACAAGGCGACTGAGGATAAATCTGAATATGATTAGGAATGGGCAGCAGCTTTCCTCTTATACCACCTAGGCTAGCACTGTGTACTGCGACTTTTGTGCCCGATAAATGGCAATAGGCTCGCCACCTACTTATTACATGGGACTTGATATTTTTTGCAAAACGTGGGTGCTAGTTCACCTCTGCCTACCCCTTCGGGGATATAGGCGTGATTTATGTATGTATGTATGTAATTTACGTGCCTGATTGATGGCAATAGGCTCGCCTTACATGGGACCTAAATTAATTGACAAAGTGGGTGTTAAATCACCTTTGAATACCCGTGACTTATGTATGTATTTGAAATAAAACAACTTTTACGGATTAGACTCGCGTATATTTAGATGTTTGGCATTATTATTTATCCCGACGTTTCGATCACTTTACAGCGGCCGTGGTCACGGGTGACTGAAAAGTTGTTTTATTTCAAATGTGTAGTGCTCGTGCAAATATAAGAGAACATTATTATGTATGTATGTTTATTATATTTGCATGTCGCTTAGATATATATTTCCACATTTTAATGCATTTACACCGGGTCAGCCGCACTTAACTGCGTTGATCCGCAACGCGAATGTCTTTACTTATTGGAAGCCACCGGTATCAGATAGCACCAGCCCCCGTGGCACGGGACGTGGACACATATCCTTCGGGGGCAAGAAAATCTTTTCATCTCGCTCTAACTCCCACTAAATCCCGATACAAAACACTGTCATGTAGTGGAGAGAGACTTGTCCACGGCCCCATGCAGCACTTACGACCTAGGGACTAACCATGAACCCAAACGCATCAACTTAGTTTCTCCTTCACTGTTAGCGCTATATGCAGATTAACGGCGGGACTCAAATCCCTACCCCATCTATATTCTATTTACAGTTGTACACTTACTAAGGTTTATTTGCTTGGCATTTTTTGTTATATTGCGATAAATAACAGAAGTTGGTAAGCAACTAAGCTGTAGTACGCCTATCAACAATAGAATATTGGGACTCGCCCGCCGTAAGAGTCTTACTTTAACAATCGGAACTATCGCATTACCGTTCATAGAGAGAGCATAACTCGACGGCAGAATTGTGCTGCCATCCTCGTACTCAAGGTGTCGACAGGCTTGATTGTTGTGTAAAATGCATGCAAATTTGAATTCTAAGTGCTGTATTGATGGTTTAATTTTCGTTATAAATGTGCTACGTTCATTAGATAGATGGCCAGAGGCTCGCCCATATTACATGGGACCTAACATAACTCGCTAAACGTGGGTATTGATTCACTTCTGCTTACCCCTTGGGAGATAAAGCGTGATTTATATCTGTATGTAGTTGATTAGGTAACTTTTTGCCAATGTACCTATGGCTTTTTGAGGCAATGTTTTTTTTAAGTTATTTGGTTGTAATAGAATTGTCTGCTTATAATTAAGTACTCTTATCAAATGTCACTGTTCCTTAAAGGATTCAACAGCTTAGCAAAAAAATCAATCATATTAATTTAATTTTAATTTGTGCGCTTATTTATTTCTCCTTTTTTGTTGCATAGTATGCACCAATAACGTGATATATAACTATACTCTAGCCATTATAACGAGATAAAGAACGTAAACAGTTTTGATATGTCTCTTTATTGACGGAATGCATTTAAAAATAAGAAAGATTGATTTTAAAATACATAATGCATTTTAGAAAACAAAATGATGGACGACTTTGAGAATAATTTTTTTTTCGGATTTTATATTAAAAGACTCATCAATATCGTTTACGTTCTTTATCTCGTTATAATGGCCGGAGTATACGTAGGTATACAGTGAAAACATATTTCAAGCTTACTCTAAATGATAATTGTTTATACTTTTATAGGCATAGAGAGAAATATGGGCGCACTACTAGCGAGACGACGGACTCATCTTACGCAGCGGCTAGCCACACGACAGAGGTGCCCTACACGCCCTCCAGCGCTGTCCCCTACGACCCTTACTACCAATCAAGGTAACTATTGTAATAAAGGAGGAAAAGATGAGCTCGCTAGCGCTGTGGCATAGCGCGCTTGGCCTGCGATTGCGTAATCCAAGCAACGTTCGCTAAGGCCTATCACTGGATGGGTGAGCAAAAAAATAAATTTATTATCTCCAGCTCCCTAGTGCTTAGGAAAGCACGTGAAGCCGTTGGTCCCGGCTGCATCGCAGTCGTTAATACCCACCAACACGCACTGGGCCAATGTTGTGGGTTATGGCCCGTCCTCCCTTTATTCTTCCTTTCATAGGGAAGGCCCGTGCCTGAGCATTGAAGATATTAAAGGGCTGGTGATGGTGATGATGATTATAATAAAATTAAAGAAAGACGCGGTTTGGTGTCCACATCAACACTATATTTTTTCGTACTATTCCTGACCTATTTTTCTATGTAATATTTTTCTAACATTTAAATTAAATAAAATAGAAAATAGATCTAGTGTTAAACGTCCCGCAAGCTATTGTGCAATGCTGTTTTGGAATTTCTTTTTGTTGTGGCTTGTGGAAGTGTATGCAACAATGAATAGGGCTCGCCCCCCAAATTGGGTGGATGAAACGTGGGTGTTAATTCACTTCTGCCTACACCTACGAGGATAAATAGGCATTATGTATGTATGGACAACTCACCGTTGACCCAAAAAAAAAACACTATATCTTGTGCATTATTTATGGTTAAATAAAACCATGAAATTTCTATTAAAAAGTTAATCGATTTCCCCAACAACTACATTTATAACTATGTAATGTGTGACGGAATTGTATTGTAGTTTGATTGGTCGAATAAACTTGAAAATTTTTTAAAATACCTAGTACAATACGAGGCACTGTTTAATTTTAATTCTAACAAAATTACATTCCCTTATTATTTTGTTATTAAATAATATGATGAGGGACCACCACAATTTTAATTAGTAATAATATTTCTGACATGTGTATTTGTATTTGAATGTATTTAAACAGAAAAGAACAGTCATGTTAGAACTAATTTACATGCCCCAAACCACTGTAGTTACTACATATAAAATAGACTAGCAACAACCAATGTCTAGATTATGTCCTTTCAATTCGTAATTAACTTTCGGTTGTCTAGATGGGGTCTATGGACATCTTTTCATTTCCTACGCCTTATAATTAGCCAGAAACGAAATCTTAGCATTCCATGGATTCACCGTGTGTGTGCATATGGCAGAGCGCGAAGGAGCAGCGCTTAGGACTTGTGACCCAAGTCACTCACCCTCGCCACCCCCGGGTTTATTCCCTGCTCAGTCAGCCATATTTGGTAATATTCACATTAGTTGTTCGTACAAAATGGTGGCAATTATTACTGCGCCTTCGCTGTCTTTGTTGTGACAGAGGGCTAAAGTGGTAATGGACTTATGACGCTGACCGTACTAGAATCGTCTATTTGTATTACCTACTTAATTGTAATTTTGTTGCTAGCTACGGCTACAGTTATGGTGCGACAACGCCGGCGGGGCCGCCGCAGCCCAGTGGCGTGTGGTGGGGCGAGTGGAGGCATCATCACCACCATCATGTGAGTTATTTACCAGCAGCGGTAAATCATAATAAATACATTTCTTATAAAGATGTACCTATGTGTAAAATATAATATAGGGGTCTAAGCCGTGGTATTTCATATTATGTAAAAAATGGTATACTGAATTATATAAATTAGTGGTATTTGTTACAATCATCATATCATTTTCTTATCATCGTTCAAGAATCTTGGAACAGTACAATACTTGTGTCATTAGACCATTACATTTCTATTTATGTAAACTATTACACTGTCATTTTGAATTTTCTTTACTTGTATAGCCTAAATTAATTGATAAATTTTTTCCATTTATATGTCTTTTTGGTTATTGGGTGTTTTTATTAAAATTCAATTCACTCATTCATTCATAAGCTCTTATCGTGTGGGTTTTGCGTGTGTTCACTAATATTGTACCTAAACTCCTAAATAACACAAGATGTCGCACTACCGAATGAATATATCCTGTCTCTAAATCAGTTGGCAAATTCTCTTTGTTCTACTTATGTTATGATAGTAGAAGAAAAGACTTTAAAGGTCAATCCCGTCTGATATTATTATTATACGTAGGTATGTAAAATAGCTTCGAGCAGAGTTAAAAACGTGGCATTGTTATGGTATTTATTTTAATAAAACCAATGTAAACTTACTGTCTTATGAATAAACTGGTAGTGACCATGGTATAGCTTGTTCCGCATTCTGTCTTCGTCTCACAAACATGGCTATGAATGCGAGGAAAAGAGACAAAATACTGAGTAACTAGTCTATACTTAAACCATGTTTATTGATAATGCCGTTAGTGTAACTATGGACCCTTTCTTCTAAATAAGGCAATTTTTATATAAAACGTTGGTTAGGAGCAAACAATTTTTTAAGCCTTATTTAGAAGAGGTTATATTATATCCGTAAATTTATAAAGTTGGAGCGGCGATCGGGCGCAACGCCCGGCTGGGCCAGTACGCCCGGCTGCCGGGAACACTCGCCCGAACACAAGGAGAGGCGGGAGAAGGAAAAGGAGAAGGTCGGAACTCCAATCAGGATCAGACTGTTCAGTAGTTGGACTTTATGTTAATGGCATAGGGATCAATTTGGTTGAATATGAGCGATTCATTCACTAATTTTGTGGAATACCCAGGCAGTCTCGCTCAAATGTTTTGGTTAAACTGTTAAATGTATGTTTCTCATTATCATCATCGTCACCAGCCCTTTAATGGGCCCACTGCTTGGGCACGGGCCTTCCCTATGGTTGGAAGAATATAAGGAGATTGGGCCATAGCCCACCACGCTGGCCCAGTGCGGGTTGGTGGGTAATAACGACTGTAGATGTAGCCGGGACCAACGGCTTAACGTGCCTTCCAAAGCACGGAGGAACTCGAGATAATTTTTGGTCCCCCATCCAATGACCGGCCTTAGCGAAATTGCATAGTTAACGCAACCGCAGGCCAAGCGCGCTTTGCCACTGCGCTAGCGAGCTCTTCCCTATATATGTTTCTGCAACATTAGAAATATTTTCTTTACACTCTATTTTCGATCGATTTATTTTGTTGACGTTCTACTAAAATTATTAAAACGTGTCATAACTTTAGATGATTCAAAATAGATTTATATTTAAATCATTATTAGGTAGGAAAGGACTAGATCTCGGCAATAAATTAAAGATTATACTTGTTTTGTATCATATTATTTAAATAAAAAATATATAAAATATTATGTGTGAACTTTATGCCATTAACAGCGTTGTTTAAGATTGACCACCACAGATTTTTTGTAGATTTAGTGTAGCTGTCGTAATTGGTCACGGTTTATTATTACTTATTGCACGCGTAAAAGGAGTAATGAGAAATACCTTTTCAGATTAAAAACATAATTTAACATCTGTTTTATTGTACTTGATTGTTATGTTGGTTGTTATATGCATGAAACTATTGTTTGGCTAAGTTAAAACCATGGTTAAAAAACAGATTGGATATTGCAAATTATTATGGCCAAAATTAAGTCCGGATACAAAATACTTTCTTCAATCACAAATGTAGCTTTAAATCAGATATGTATTTTAATTTTGGTAGTTGAATGCTACCGTAAATGGAGCTTGCATGTTTGTTGCATGTTGCGTGTTTGTTTTACGTCATAATCAATGTTCGCTTGACTATCCCGCCCATTTCATAATTACCTAATTCGATACTATTATCGGGTTGAATGTGAAATTTATTTAAAAATACACTAATAAAAGTAAACTAGAACAACGATGCATCGTGCGTCAGTGCGTTTTTGAAGCTGTACGGAAGGTTTGACTGATATCTATAAATAAGACAAAAATAACCTGCTTGCAATACATAAAAGAATAGATTTTAAAAGAATAGAAATTTTATTGCTATGACCGTCTACACTACAGTTTCGTGGTGTTAAAGCTGTGCTAAATAAGTTACGACAGTTTGCCCATTTCGGGCATGCAATGTAACATAATAAAAATGTATGCCAAACCTGACCATAAAGTGGACTTTTTTGCCCGCTACCACTGACCTCCAATAAACAAGTATGCTGGACTGAAGGTTGTCATCCAAGAAATCAGGCCATTTTGATTATCGTCACCTTGGCACTGATGGCACTGGTGTACGAGGGTGTACGAAGGTGAACGTCCACAGAACTAATATTAGAGTTGCATTTGTAATGTCAAAAGTATTTATTCAAGTTATAAAACGCATTATTAATCCGCCAGCTTTATAATTTAAACTTGAATTTAGGCAGGATAGTAGGTAAATTGATCATTGTTCAATCAACACGCTGTATTAAGTTCATGCAATATATATTTTAATTTTATTATTTTTATAAAGGAGGTGCCAGTAGATAGTAAACCAGCGGAGGTTATTGTGGAGCCCCGACCGCCGGAGGACGCGATCGACAGTAAAGAACCAGAACCAAAGCCTCCTCCGCCCGCGGAGGAACCCAAGAACGTCGACCTTGATACAAGGTGACCTTGATACACTAAAAGACAATTGTAGATCTTGATACAATGTGATAAAGAGACAATTAGTTTAACATAGTAAATGAAAAATGAAATATATTTGATGATCGTACAGTGCCGTGTGGTCACGGCAGAGCAGAATACAATTGTCACCACCCCTAATCTCTCCCGTGGGTGTCGTACAAGGCGACTAAGGATAAATCAGTGATGAGAAATGGGCAGCAGCATTTCTCTTATACCACCTAGGCTAGCAATGTACTGCGATTTTGTGCCCGATAAATGGCAATGGGCTCGCCACCTATTACATGGGACCTAATATAATTGGCGAAACGTGGGTGCTAGTTCACCTCTGCCTACCCTTTCGGGGATATAGGCGTGATTTATGTATGTATGTATAATTATTATATATTTTTAATCTATGCAGAATAGCGATGTTATTAAAAGGCGCCGGGGGCGGAGGCGGGTTGGCGCCTCCGTTCTTAGCTCTAGGTATATCTTCAGAAGAGGAGGACGATGAACGGAAACCAACGAATATACCAGATTTAGATGCACCTCAACCTCCTTCGGACGATGAAGGTATCTTTTTTCTTTTGTGCAACTGCATATTTATATATATTTCGGTGGGTCCCAAGAACAAAAGCATTTAAAAGCTTTTACTAAAATATTAATAAAAAAAAAAATCTTAAAAAATAACTAATAATTCTAATTGTACGCAACTAATACGCCACGTCGTGGCAAGTTCAATGCTTAGTAAATGCGACTTTGTTCTTAGGACCCGTTGATAATTACTAAATTTACCTATTAAATTCATAGATTTCATTTTTTATTGTAATGCATAATAAGTATTTTATTCGCCACCAGGTTCCAGCACTGAAGAAAGAGGTAGCATAATATCAGTATATCCGAGAAAGGAGTCGAATCCTGAACCTCTCTCTAACACTCCCTCGCCGTATTTATCAAGGGAGTTTTACATGGAATGTTTGAATTATACGATTGAGTGGGTATGTAGTATTTCATTGTATTACCCCCGAATACAGAAACGCTAATCAAAGTTTGGGTCTTGCTTAACATTTAAATGTTGTCAAAATTGACGTTTTTCCATACAAATTCTGACAGGTAATGTCCACTTAACTTTTTAAGCAGTGCCCCAAATTTGATTAGTGTTTCTGTTTTCGGGGGTTAGGGCGTTATTTATTTTGAAACACGTAGTTGTAGTCCGGCACGAAGGACTAATTATATAATTTAGAACATCAAACTATAACTACTAATACAACAATATAATAAGGCCGCGTGGTGATGGCAAAATACAATACTATGTCGGTGTAGTATCAGGGGACTAAGCGGTAAAAATACAAAGAGCAACGAAAGGCGTTTACGGTTTGTGTAGTGCGTGCGTTACAACTCTATTAAAATTTTCTCGGTTAGACAACAAAGAGAGAGGAACGCAAAAGGCTCCCGGCCATAGACAAGATTGGATCTGACATATCGTCGTCGGAGGATGAACTGCTGACTGGTGACGAGCCGAGGCGGTCACCCGCCGCACCTCCTGACAAGGATCAGGATAACTTGGACGATGACCAGGTATGTGAAGCAGTTTTACTTCATTTTCTTTGAACACTGCCATTCTTACAATAAATTGAATAAGCAAAAAGTTCTATAATTGTTTTACCTCTTAAGAGCGGTTACGCACTACGTCGGATCCGAATCCGTGATCTAGAAAGCTCGGACCGAATTCGGATATTGCTTTCGCACTACTCCGATCTCCGATACAAATCCAAGCAATTCAGGAGCCATCTTTTTTAAATACTTGTTTTGACGGAAAGAAACTGTATGACTGAGATTGGATCTAGTGCATAGTTACTATTGAAATAGTTCTACGGCTACTACGGACCATATTTTCACGAATTCGGATCGGACGTAGTGCGTAACCGCTCTTACAGAGCTTACGCACTATATCCGATTCGAATCCGAGATTTTGACGGTCCGTTGTAGCCGTAGCACTATTTCTATGGTAACTTACACACTACATCCGATCGAGTTTTCTAGACCAATATTTTTTTCTCGGGACTCGAATCGGATGTAGTGCGTTAAAGGTTTTCCAATAATAACTCAAAATTATTGGCAATGTTTGCTAGATGTCGCTGTCTTCACTATCATCGACTGAGGCTAAGATTGAAGAGCAAGTGCCCGCAGAGGCATATTACTGTCCGCCGGCCCTTGCGCCTGCGCCTTACTACCAACACATGTGGCCACCCACAGGTATTACTAAAATTTACTTATTAGATAGAACCTATACTTTTTTTTTAAATAGGTTTAACGTTCCTGGAAACTAGTCCTTTTGGAACTTTCTTCAATACATTTTCGTTTTCTTTTCTTAATTTTGAATGAATGATAAAATGAATGAATGAATTTAATGCATGAAATGAATTAATGAATTTAATGGATGAAATGAATTTTAACGCATCTAGGGAGTGCTTGGCGCGAGTCAAATGGTAACAGAGTTTATGACGGTGACCGAAGAGGTGGTGAAAAACCATTATAAAATTCTCAACGTCAAACACGGCACAACACTTTTATTTCAATGATTCTTCATAATTGAACATCAACACGGATCCTTATGCATCAAAATATCACCACTTTTACTACACAAAGAAATAAAAATTTGACTGACGCCATTGAAAGCCCGCCAAGCACCTGTATAGAACCTATACCTACACTGTTATATCAAATGATGACAGATTTCCAAAAATATGAAGTAGAGTTTAGAAAGTTTTGTTATCGTTTTTTATAATTTACAGCATATTTTGCAGAATAGATGCAATCAGTTGACAGTCGAATTCAATAGTGCCAAGTATTAATGTGGGGGGTGGTTTAGATTTTTTGCCTTAACACAAACTACAATAACAGATATACATCTGCCCGGCTAGCATGACCACATTCATCGCTTTGAACTGTCAAAAAACAATGGATATATTGTGTCGTGTTTCGGTGATCATGCTAGCTGGGCTGGTTCCCGTGTACGCCATAGTATAAACATTGTACTTTATTGACAATTTTGATATGCAACCATATTATGTTAAGAACAAAGTGCATAATTCTTTGTCCACCACTGTACTATTTATTATGTGTATCTGTAGCATATCCACCGGGCGCTTACCCTCCGGCCGATATACCGCTCGCGTACGGCGGTGCGTTCGCCGCACCGCCGCTGCTGCCGCATCACTATCAGCCCTACCCGGAACCAGCGGCGCCGACACAGGTCATTTTACATCATCATTGTTGGACTGAGCCCTAAGGCATACAACCTCTTATTATAAAACGTGGACTAAAGTTAGGCATGGCTTAAAACTGATGCTAATTCTGTCCTTCATTCACTAAATAAAAGTCACAGCGTCTGTGTTAAACCGTCCATGTTTTATAATAATAGGGACAGTGTTCACTGCTAAGCAAAGGTCCCGGGTCCTATAAGCGAAGCGTGAACAAGCGCTTTGCAAATTGGCATAACTCAAAACGCTATATTTAAAATAGACATATTCATTAAACTTATATTTTGGACTTGTTTATATGAAATTATACCAAAAATTAAGACACATATTATAATAAATAATTTGTCTTTTTATAATTGTTATCATAAAAATAAATATAAAGACCATTCTAAAGAGACTTAGGGCCTGTTTCAAAATCGACAAGTAAGTTCGAAGTAGCTTACTGGGCAGTTCAATTGACATATTTCATATTACAACTGTCAAATGATCTGCGAAGTAAGCTACTTAGAACTTACTTGTTGATTGTGAAACAGGCCCTTAAGCGCCTAATGATGTCGTAACTATGGCGAAATTATTTTGAATGTTTGAAAATAATTTAGAAGGACCCTTTTTTGTTTTATACATTTTTTCTATAATTAAGATATAAAACAAATTTTTTGAAGTTAGGCTAGGAAAATAGAGAAATTTTACGTAGCTACTTTTGTTTAAGGAAATTTAATGTTTTTGAAATGTTGTCAATTACACTCCTTAATAGTAATTTTAATATATCATATTTATATAATTCCCACAGGAACTAGACAACCCATACTATCCGACAATAAACAGGGTGATAGAGCGAGTGACGTCAGAGCTGAAGCACATCCTCAAGAAGGACTTCAACAAGAAGATGATCGAGAGCACGGCCTTCAAGAGCTTCGAGGTCTGGTGGGACGAGCAGAGTCGCAAGGCGAGGCTCACCAAGCCCAAGGAGGACGTGGGGCAACCGTTGCAGGTCAGTTCTAGAATCTACATTAGAAGGAACTAAACTAGTTCGCTAACACTCTAGTTGCTAGCGGGGGCGGGCGATGCTGGGAGGAGCGAGTTTTCCCTCCTCCCCGCATCACTCACCCCCGCTAACACCCAGAGCGCCCCGTCCCCGTCACCACCCCTCATACCGCACGAAGGTCGCGCACGAACTTGTCGGACTATAATTAACCATTTCTCAGTTACTCGATACATACTCACATAAATCACGCCTGTTTATCCTTGAAGGGGCATGCAAAGGTCAGATGCAGAGCCCAACCGTGCTCGCTCCTATATGATAGGAGGAGGAGGCGCCTATTGACATCTAATAGGCATGAGTAGTTCATTTATTGGGAACTCTAGATCAACTTCGTTGATCTAGAGCTTCCCAAAAATAGTTCACAGGCACAAGTTTGACACCGCTCCAATCAAAAAAATATTTACGTTCTCAAAACCACTGCATTGGGAACTCTAGATCAACTTCGTTGACAAAAATAGTTCACAGGCACAAGTTTGAAACCACTCCAAACAAAATATAGATCTTCGATTTATCATTAAAATTTCTACCATTAAAAGCGATTGAAAATACTCACAATGAAATATTCACGTTCTCCAAATCACTGACACCGAGCACACAATCTACTTGGGTTTTAAATTATAAAATAGCATGACTTAATTACACACAAACCAAATATTAGAGTAAACTCACCTGGATAGTAAATGATACTGATATATTTTGTTTAAATACTTATGCAATACAACACCATGTCATTTTATTTAAATCCACGGGACATTAAAGTCAATAAATTTATAGATAATAATGAAATTTGAGAAACAAAAAGAGTCGTTTGTGTGCTCGGTGTCAGTGATTTGGAGAACGTGAATATTTCATTGTGAGTATTTTCAATCGCTTTTAATGGTAGAGATTTTAATGATAAATCGAAGATCTATATTTTGTTTGGAGTGGTTTCAAACTTGTGCCTGTGAACTATTTTTGTCAACGAAGTTGATCTAGAGTTCCCAATGCAGTGGTTTTGAGAACGTAAATATTTTTTTGATTGGAGCGGTGTCAAACTTGTGCCTGTGAACTATTTTTGGGAAGCTTTAGATCAACGAAGTTGATCTAGAGTTCCCAATAAATCAACTACTGGCATGTATATTGTAGAGTATTACTAGATGATGGCATAGCAGCAACGGTGCTGCCCATTCCTCGTCACTTTTCAACCCATATTCGACTTTTAAGACATTCCTGGGATGACTCGGGTCTAACACATTCTATTACGTAATTTTTTCATGGAAGTATAATCTTTGAATATTATTTTGTAGTTTGAATTGGAAAAGGTCGTAGAGTTAGATGGAATTGAGAAAAGATTATATGCAAATAAATTGACGAATATCTTTGGGAATGTTTGAAGAACCAAACAAAGTGTTGTCGATCGATAACTGCTAATCTATCCTGCAGCTTTACAAGTTGTAACGGACCCTTTTATTAATAAGTGTATATGACAAATATGAGCACACAATATTTATAAAATAATTTATTCTAAATAATTTATTCTTCAAAAAATTTATTAAATTTATTTCTTTTTCCTCTCCAGGATATTTCAAACAAGA
Source organism: Cataclysta lemnata (assembly GCA_963931975.1). Classification (NCBI taxonomy): domain Eukaryota; kingdom Metazoa; phylum Arthropoda; class Insecta; order Lepidoptera; family Crambidae; genus Cataclysta; species Cataclysta lemnata. The sequence goes on from OZ008357.1 coordinate 7,290,034, forward strand.
AGGAGGAGACAGTGGACTCTATAAAGTCGATCATGGAGTCTCGCGAGTTGGGCCTGGAGCTCGGCGGCTACAGTACGGGCATCGGTCTCGGCCTCCGGGCGGCCATACCGAAGATGCCGAGCTTCAGGCGGAAACGGAAGATACCCTCGCCTGTTGTCATGGACGAGGACTCTTCTAAGCGGCTCAGTGATCAGGTAAAAGCTATTTATCAGTCTTTATAAGCCACGTTGTATGTCTTCTCTATGAATTATTCCGTATTCCGATTGAATAACAAACATGAGAGGATCATATTATGTCTGTTGAGTGTTGTTCTGTTTCTCTTTTTTTTTTTAATTTATTAAAAAATTTGAAATGTAATGCGTTAAATATTTCTTCAACAACTTTTCGCTATCTGTGACTTTATTTGAAATTTCTATTATTTTTTTTCCGCGTCGTATAAATTTTAAAACTGGAAAATTTATAATTATTACCATCATCATCACCAGCCCTTTAAATATCCTGGATGAAAGAATAAAGGGAGATTGGGCCATAACCCACCCACCACGGTGACTCAGTGCGGGTTAGTTGTTATTAACTGCAGATGCATCCGGGACCAACGGCTTAACGTGCCTTCCGAAGCACGGAGGAACTCGCGATAATATTTTTTTGGTGAGAAGTGGCCTTAGCGAACATTGCATAGTTTACGCAATCGCAGGCCAAGTGCGCTATACCACTGTGGTAGCGACGAGCTCCTACTCATAATCATCACGTAGAGGTTTATTAATAAAATATTGTTTTTTATGTTTTGATACTGCTTGTGTTTATGTATGATGGATATTCAAACGTGGTGCCAATGTTTGTATAGGAGGAAATGGTGCAGAACTCGGACGAGGAGAAGGAAGTGCCATCTTCGAGTCCCCGCAGCCGTACCGCAGGCTCGTACTTGTCCCGAGGTCGCAGGCCTGACTCCAGCAGCTCTTCTAGGTAATATTGATTATCGGATACATAACTTTTGGTCCGTGTACTTGAGTTTTACTGATTTTATTCACAGATAGGTTTATGATGATGATTAAGTTCGAGAGTAGCGCCAGTGACTGAGAGACTGCGGAGTGATAGACTTGGATGGTTGGTCATGTTAAACGAAGAGATGAAAGCTACGTTGGAAGAAGAAGGTTATCAATGATCGTGGAAGGACGTAGAAGGAGAGGAAGACCTAAGAAAAAGGATGGATTGTGTAAAGGAGGATAGGATAGCGAGAGGCGTGGATGATAAATTGGTAAAGGATAGAGAGGAGTGCAAACAGAAAACATGTTGTGCCGATCCCGCCTAGAGCGGGATAAGGGCAGAAAAAAGAAGTTTATAATTATTTGTTTTGCTTATATTTATTATACAAACGTATTGTGCGTATATTTTGTCCCGTAAATCGATGAATGGACCTAACATAGTTGGCGACTTAATTCGCGTGTTAACCACTCCTACCGCGGCCGGATTAAATTGTCCGGTCGCGTATATATATTTCCGAAGGTAGACGTATATTATATTCTAGCAATAGGATTCTATATTCAATCTTAAATGTGTATAAATTGTAGGGTCAATAACGATTATAATTATTTATCCTCCATTCTCAGATCGTCGTCATCCTCGTCATCGTCGTCGTCAGACTCAGGGTCGGATCGCGAGGTGCGAGCCACCGCGCCACGCATCTACTCCGACACCGACGACGACTCGGATCTCGAACATGCTCAGGTGCACATTTCACTGTTCTACTGGTTTTTCTTAGATAATAAATTATGGATGTTGGTATACATCTAGCGGGGGCGCTTACATTACCTGGGTATGGGGCCTACTTCCCCAAAACTCTGGTCGCATAGTGCATTACGCAACTCATCATGCAAAGCGTGGGTTGTCGCCAGCAAAAAAAGCGAGTCGAGGTCGTAGAGGGTAGGATTTAAGAATAAATCAATCGAACGAACGTATATTATTATGATAGCCCGCACGTTTTGGGATTTTGATTTTAAAATGTGTTTAATCCAAATTGTTACTATTAAGCAAAACATTACATTGACATTTGTGTAATCCTGTTTTTGGACAACTTTGCAAAACCTAGTCCAAATATCTATACTTTAATATTATAAAGCTGAAGATGAACGCGCTTTTGTTTGAACGCGCTAATCTCAGAAACTACTGACTCAAATTGAAAAATATATTTTTTGTTGGATAATCCATTAATCGAGGAAGGTTATAGGTTTTAAAATAACCGAAATTATCGCGAGCGAAGCCGCGGGCGTCCACTAGTGTACTAAATATGGGGCTGCTGAAAGAGATTTCTTTTAGAAATAAGCAGTACCTTTGTACAATTCTTTGTGTAATGTATGCCTTCTAGTGTAATTGTCTTTGTGTGTACATTAATTGTTAAATAAATAAATGAACACTATTCGCTATTCGATTTTTAATTTTAACATTATATAAATGTTAGAAAAATTAGTACACAGATTTTGGTGGTTAGAAAAAGAATTTCGAACCCGCGTCCGCTGCTATCCGAGCAGGTGCCTGACCGCTCGGCCAACCAAGACACTAATTACTGTGTCTTGGTTGGCCGAGCGGCAATTATTACAATTGGTGAAGCACCTGCCCTTGACAGCAGCGGACGCCGGTTCGATTCCCGCACCAAGACCATAATTTTTCGAAATTCTTTTTCTAACCACCAAAATCTTTGAACACTATTCGGTTTCCCGTTCAGCTCAAGGTGGTCTCGAACAAGGAGAGGCTGAGGCGCGTGTACTCGTCCTCGGACAGCGAGGAGGAGCAGGCCCGGCGGACGGCCACGCCGATGCCCGCGGACGAGGTCGACGACCGGCTGAGCCCCGCCTCCTCGCCCCCGCGCCCGCCGCCGCGGCCCGCGCCCGCCCCAGCGCCCGCGCCTCTACTTGATAGGGTCTACTCGGACTCGGACGAGGAGAGGGAGTACCAGGTCAGTTGGACGTTACGTCACTTTACAATCTAATATTATAGTATTATTAAAGTTTTGAGTTTAATGCCTCATTAAAAAACCGTGGCCTTGTGGTGACGGCAGAGTAGAATACAATTGAAGATATTATTTTAAAAACCACCTTAGTCAAATTTGTTATTTTTACACCAGAGTAAAAAAAAACTTCTTCACATCAGGTTGTTATAGAAGAAGTAATACAACAAATGAAAGCAAAAATCTCATGACTGAACTTGTTTTTGACGAAATAAGAAATAGGATCATAACACTTACGAATTCCTCTACAAGATGGCGTAACTATCTCATATCATGAGATTTTTGACAAAGGTGGTTTTTTAAATAAAGTCTTCAATTGTCACCACCCCAAATCTCTCCCGTGGGTGTCGTACAAGGCGACTAAGGATAAAACAGTGATGAGGAATAGGCAGCAGCGTTCCTCTTATACCACCTAGCAATATACTGCGATTTATGTGCCCGATATAATCATATGGCCATAGACTCGCCAATTATTACATGGGACCTAACTTAATTGAAGAAAAGTGTTTAATTTACTCTCCTCTGCCGACCCTTTCGGGGATATATGCGAGATTCATGTATGTATGTAATAAAGAATTAAATGTACCAAATATTGGCACTGCAGGAGAGAAGACGGCGAAACACAGAGTACATGGAGCAAATTGAGAGAGAGTTCCTCGAGGAGCAAAGGATGAAGACGATGGAGATGGACACGAGGCCGCTACCGGAGAAACCGCCCGACGAAAGGTGTGATACAATTCAACATAGCGTCGAAAATTTTTATAGCTAAAGTAACTCTTAATGCCATACATATAGACACATTGTGACGAGTCCATGCTCAATATCCGAGTGACGTCACGATTTCGTTAACACGTTTTGACAATTTATTAGTTAATCAAAATCACTGATATTGTATTAATCGTGACGTCACACAGCCATTGCTATTTTGGCGGATATTTTAATTTGCATTATTCAAAACATGTTTTTTTCCAACTAAATCATGAGTTCTACAAAAATATAACTTTGTTGTGGGTAAATTAAAGTAGACACATAAGAACAACGGGGTGTAGTTTTTCAAAATTAGTCATCATGTCTATACATTGTACATTAACGCTTACCTACATTGTTACGCTTGTAATAGTAATAGTGCCGAGTCACGACTGAGCCCGATCGAGTCCAAGGCTGACGAAGTGCGGAGCCCTGTCCAGAACCACGTCAAATCACCGGACAAGCGAGACGGGAAACCCTCAGAAGTGGAGGAAGGGGAAATCAGCACCGACGAGGAGGAGCCTGTTCTACGCCGGAAGAAGGAACGGCGACCAAAGAGGAAAGCGGAGGTAAATTGTAATAAATTTAAATAATGATATAAATTTCTTTTTTTTTGTTTGAGACGAGCGATATGTTGATTATCGATTATAGCGATCTTTTTTGCAAATCTTTGGTACTGCTCTAAAATTGGAGTATAATATAATTTTATATTGTACTAGTTGACCCGCCATACGTTGCCATATAAATTATCCCGTGCCATGGTTACAGTTTGGTTGCCATGGTCACGTCAAATGTTTGACAGGAAAGCAGTTTTTATGGGTAAATTAGAAATTGTTGTTTTTACTATTTCCCTCGCAATTTTTCCATATTTTATCACTTATTATGCCATGCCTGGCCCAAGATAATCATTACAAAACCAAAATCAGCTAAATCGGCCCAGCTGTTCTCTAGTTTTAGTGAGACAAACACATATATTTGTTTATTTTCTAGCAGTTGGAGAAGAGGCAAAGTCTCACGTCCATTAGCGACCCAGACCAAAGTAACACTGATACTGCTCCCAGTGTCAACGGAATCAAAGAGGTATAGCTTCATTTATTTTAATACAAAGCAAAATAGGTTATCAAATTTGAGCACTTTTGTTTGTTGCTGTTTTTAATTAGTATGTGGACATTAATAAGACTGGATGAAGGGAATAATAATTTAGGATAAGGAGAGTCGATAAAAATCACTTGTTCTTAGATTATGCTTATGATTGATATTTATTTGGTCAATCGCCGCGTGATGTCACTATTTTTTTGACAATTTTATTTGCCAATCAAAATCACTATAGGGCAATAAATAAACACCCGAGATGTTTTACGCTATAGTGACGTCACACAGACGCCATTGCGGTTTTGGCGCAAAATTTATTTTGCATTATTCAAAACACGTTTTTGCTATCATAATCTGAATTTGAGATTTGCCTCGTCAAATTATTCACAAAATCGCGTCAGTAATATAATGATTGTTTCTCCAGGCCCTCAGCGAGCAGTCGGAGACGTGGTCTCCTCAGTCGCAGGCGTCGCAAGCGTCGCAGGCGTCGCAGGTGGCGCTCGACCACTCGTACTGCCGGCCGCCCGCCGACGTCGACGTCGGTGAGCGACGGCCCTCCAACCATCTGCAGCACGACCACGGTATGACACTCGCTACAAACGTGCAAGGACTGGAACCGCGAACCCTTAAAGTCAAAAGTCAAAGACAAAATACGTTTATTCATAGCTGGTATGATTACAATACACTTATGAATCGTCAAACCCGTGCGTCCAAGACGGACACACAAGTTTTCAATATCTAGCGAAAAATCTACGCCATCCGTTCGTAAGCTACCAGGAGGTCCTGTTCTGAAAAGAGCGGGCAAGAAACTCAGTCAGGTATTTTCCTCCCTTTACATAGAATTATATCTAAATTCAATGAACATTTAATGAAAGATGTCAATAACTTCGACGGGTTTTTGTTCAAACCCTATTAAATAGGTAACGCTTTCAGCGTCTTACTTAATCCATAAGCTAATAAATTCATTGCGGTAGACACTTAAGTCACTGAAAACCCCTTGATAGGGTTATCCTAAAGTAAAGGGTTTAGATTTAGATGGTGGTCAAGCTGTTTTAGTTTCTACGCGCCAATAATTAGACTTATTATACATTCATACAAACATACATAATTCACCCCTATATCCCCGAAGGGGTAGGCAGAGGTGAACTAGCACCCACTCTTCGCCAATTATGCTAGGTCCCATGTAATAGGTGGCGAGCCTAGACTTATTATTATTGCGCTTATTAACAGCCGGCAGCCGATTGGTTGGATTCGGTTTGGTTCGGCTTTGACAGATCTATCTCTTGTCCACTCGAACGCGAGAAAAAGAGATGGCCAATCAATATAATATGCATCCGGTACCAACGGCTTAACGTGCCTTCTTCCCAAGCACGGAGGAACTCGAGATAATTTTTATACACCTATCCAATGAACGGCCTTTCCGACATTGCGTAGTTAGCGGGCTCCTCCTAATTATATACCAATAAAGTATACTAATACGTAGGCTATGTATAGAAATAAAAAAACGAACCATTAACCCTCCACGGTGGTCACTCTGCTTGCTTACCCGTCCCTAATAAGTCTACATGCAATTAGTCTAACTCTGCTGCTATACTCAGGTTACACATGGATGGCAGAACCTCAAAGCGAACAGCCTGCGAACAGCATGGAAGATGTCAAACCTAAGAAGGAGACTAAGAGGCCGTACAAGAGAAAACACGAGGCGAAGAAGCTGGCCGAAATACAGAACAAGTAAGACATTCGCTTTCTTCTTCTTCTCCCTGCCCTGTTCCCAGTCTATCTGGGGACGGCGCAGTATGTTTCCTCTTCCATTCATATCGGTCAGACGTCATCAAGCCATCCACCTCCTTTTGATTCATATTATCCATCACACCGTAAAAGTGCTAGTGATGAATGAATTGAAATGACCATGTCGAGAGACCGATGAACGGAGAGTGATTGGTATGAAAACATGCCAATCCATACTGCTCAAGATTTGACTTAGGTTTTCCAGTCGGCCGCCTGCCTGATACCAACCCTCTTTGGGTATGCTGTTGTTGGTGGTTTGCCCTCTACCATTCGGGTGCCCCAAGGTGCTTATTAGTATACACCGGGCAATCTCCCTTAGTCGACTTGGCCTATTCTATGTTATTTGTCCGCTCCCAGGCAGCATTGAAGACCCAGTGTCATCATTCCTATTGTATGTGTGTATTCTTGTTTTCCCACAGACTGTACACGAGCAGCGACGGCGCGTCCCCCGTGACGTTCAAGCAGCGCGACCTAATGGCGGAGATGCACGTCACATACGAATTCCTAACCCGCGGTATAGACCGCGAGGACGTCGAGTATCTGCGGCGAGCGTACGAGGCGTTGCTAGCTGAAGACGCGCAGGGGTACTGGCTCAACGACACGCACTGGGTGGACCACCCGCCTACCGATTTGCACTATGCACCGCCGCGCAAGAAGAGCAAGCGGCATAATAATATCTATGAGGATCTCCAGGTGTGTTCCTTGCCTAAATTAACCTTTACACTTCTCATGTTCGTCTTTATGTCGTTTAGAGGCTGCATTTAACAGATATTCTGAAACACACTCTTGTCCTGACTATCATCATAAAATCTACTTTATTTTATGATGATAGTCAAGACAAGAGTGATAATATTTTCCATTAGGTATCTAATATTTTCTGTTTCTTATAATCAATCCTCCCTCTTCCTTAACTTCTTCAGAAAATATTAATTATTCTTCCCGCATTAAAACAATATTTTTTCTGACCTCTTTTTTAGCTTAGCTTGGTTTAGTTGAAATCTATTTTTCTTTTACCCTTTCTCCCACTGTCGCAGTATTGCTGTTGCCGATTATGGCAACACGGCGATTGTCATGCTCGGTGTTGCCAATGTGCTCCAAACACATTTCGAAATCTCACGAAACTTACAATTCATATAAATAACGCATCTCCCTTCAAAGATTTTGTTTGTTACTGCTAAATTTCAGCGGCATTACTATTCAATTTCCACGATGGTTTACTAACTAAAGCTTTAGTTGACCAACACGTAAAACAAGTTTTCCATACACATATATATTATTCCATAATAATCGCCTTAATACGACTTTATACTGAGCGGAGATTTGATTAATGTTATTGTAAAATTTTGTGCCTGGTACCAAATAAACATATTTTTTTTCTCTTCTTTAAATTAAAATGTTCTGACTGACGTTTCAAGCTTTACGAAATCTTCGTCTTTTCATCCTCAGGGCCACTCGAGCGGCTCGGCCCGCACAGAGGGCTACTACAAGATGGACGCTCGGCTCAAGGCCAAGTACAAGTACCACCACGGGCGCGCGACAGGCGGCGCGGCGCCGTTGCCGCAGGCCGACGACAAACTCAAGGCCTCCAAGATGCAGCTGCTGTCCAGGGAGGCGCGGTCGAACCAGAGAAGACTGCTCACCGCCTTCGGTTAGTACTCTGCTAAAATGGCTATTATAGCATTTACTATGTTAAGACTACTCACTGCCTTAGTACTCTGGCCAAGTGGCTTTTACAGCATCTACTAGGTTTGTTTCGAAAGTTCGAAAGGTAATTCGAGCATTGCCTATTCGGCGAATTTACTAGGTATGTGCGCATTGCCTTTAACGGTGGACGGTTTATCATGGCGTAGAGAGAAAGATAGTGATGAGTAATGGGCAGCAGCGATCCTCTTATAGCGCCCAGCAATATAATGCGATTTGCGTGTCACCTATTACATGGGACCTCACACAATATGCGAAACGTGGGTGTTAATTCACCTCTGCCTTACCCTACGGGGATAAATAGGCGTGATTAATGTTAACTAGGCTTGTTTCGAATACCTTATTAGTGAGTCATCAAGCCTTGAATATGAGTATTCCTTGGGCGGTTTATCATAGCGTAGAGAATCTCCTAGCTACGAATCAGAGCGGTCAGAACTCAGCGCAATCACTATTTGTGCATGCATAGTAACGTAAAATAACTAAAAAGGTCCTTTCAAGCTGTTAATATTTTTATAAACGAGTGATAATTAGGTGAAGATGGAGTCTTTGTGCGTGTGAATTTTCTCTAACATTTACTTACGCGATTGCCCAACAGGTACCGACACGGACTCCGACTTGCTCAAGTTCAACCAGTTGAAGTTCAGGAAAAAGCAGCTGAAATTCGCCAAGTCTGGCATCCACGATTGGGGATTGTTTGCTCAGGTATGTTGATATTATATTTCCATACTCACTTTTAATCACAGAGAAATTTGTGGTTAGAAAAATTTCGAAAAATTATAGTTACATATCACCATTACACTATACCACCATTAACACCACTATAACACCATTATACCAGTAATTATAGTTAGATACAACCATTATTAGATCCAGCTGGTACCGCATATGTAGTTGTCAACATCCCAACCTCAACCTCCCTATAAATATTGCTTCAAAGTATTTTTGATTTGTGCCTCCTATAAATATGCGGTATAGGAGGTAGGCGATATTCTATAAACATATAACGTAATAAATTATGTTGTCTGCCCAGTCTATCTGGGGTCGGCACATTATGTTTCCTCTTCCATTCATAGGTCATCAAGCCACCCACTCCCTTTTGATTAATATCATCCATCACACCGGAAAGATGCTCGTGATCATAAATTCAAAGAATTTGGTGGTTAGAGAAAGTTCGAAAAATGATGGTCTTGATGCGGGAATCGAACCCGCGTCCACTGCAACCCGACCAACCAAGACACAGCTTTTCTAACATTTATATAATGTTTAAATTAAAATCGAATCATAAATTATGTTGTACGCAGGAGCCAATAGCGGCAGACGAAATGGTGATCGAGTATGTGGGTCAAATGATCAGGCCTGTGGTAGCGGACGTAAGGGAGGCCCAGTACGAGGCGACCGGCATCGGCAGCTCGTACCTGTTCCGCATAGACCTGGACAACATCATAGACGCCACCAAATGCGGCAACTTGGCGCGATTCATCAACCACAGCTGCAATGTGAGTTTATTTTACATAGTAATGTGTACGATTTTTAGGTATGTAATACTTAGTAATGGACCTAAAACGCTGCCCTGCGGTACGCTAAATTCACACCTGACCATAAAGTGGACTTTTCCACCCGCTACGCGTACGGAAAATCCCACTTCCGGGTCAGGAGGTGACATTAAACTAAAATTACTTATCTCGGGCGAAAAAAAGAAAGCCTCATGTCGCATATTTAACTATACTTATATTATAAAGCTGAAGAGTTTCTTCGTTTGTTTGGTTGGTTAAACGCGCTAATCTCAGAAACTACTGACTCAAATTGAAAAATTATTTTTGTGTTGTATAGTCCATTTATTGAAGAAGGCTATAGGTTATATAATAACCGAAATTAACCGCAAAAGAAGCCGCGGGCGACCACTAGTCATCAAATACTTGCGATCTCAGATATAATTTGTTTTATCGCCCTTGTTATATAATCTACTATGCCGTGTTACTGAATACTGATTATTTACTTGGAATACGTTTACTCACCAGCGCATCTACTCACTAGTATTGATATTAATCAAATGGCACTTCTTATTCTTCTCCACAGCCGAATTGCTACGCCAAAGTCATAACGATAGAGTCGCAAAAGAAGATCGTGATATATTCGAAGCAGCCGATCGGCGTCGACGAGGAAATCACGTACGACTACAAGTTCCCGCTAGAGGACGAGAAGATCCCCTGCCTGTGCGGCGCGGCGCAGTGCCGAGGCTTCCTCAACTGATCTGCGCCCGAGGAGGGTAGATTCCTACTGATCTGCGCCCGAGGAGGGTAGATTCCAACTGATCTGCGCCTGCGGAGGGTAGATTCCAACTGATCTGTGCCCGCGGAGGGTAGATTCCAACTGGTCTGCGCCCGCGGAGGGTAGATTCCAACTGATCTGCGCCTGAGGAGGGTAGATTCCAACTGATCTGCGCCCGCAGAGGGTAGATTCCAACTGATCTGCGCCCGCGGAGGGTAGACTCCAACTGATCTGCGCCCGCGGAGGGTAGATTCTCCATATTTATATGCCCAAGGACCCGTGAAGGTTTTGCTCATGAACCCGGCCGGTTAGATTATAATATGTTTTATCCGCACAACAAATCATTTTTGAAACCCCCTTATGTATTATAGTCGATTTTTAACATTTTCATTCGAGATATTATGAAGGAATATTTGTAAATAATATATTGAGGACGTCATCTGAAATCTTAATGTAATCCCAATTAATGGCAATCCTGCTGTCTTGACGAACAATGCAGTAAGGTTATTTTAAATAAATAAAGGTTTTAATAATTAAAATTAGTATATTATAATTTTATAATTAATTTTGTCTCAACAACATGAATAGAAAATGTTTTCTCGGCATCACGATTTACTACTACATTTACGACTTACCACATTTTTCGCTGAGGTGGCAGGGAATGATATATAACCGAATTAGATAAGTCTGAGTCTACCTCATATAAATTTTATCACTTTTTGACGATGTCCGAATGCCGATTAGAGCGTGATTGACGACAAATGAGTCGTGGCTTAGCCTGTATGAGTCGGCCGGACAGTTAGGAACTGCGCCAATCTCCAAAGTGGAATAATTTGTGTGATGTGTGAATCTGAAGGTGTTTACCTCTTGTGTTTATGTGGCCCAGAGTCACTTGTTTGTATACATATTATTAATGTCTGAACAGTCTTTGTATTATACCTTTAGTGTTTCTAGTTTCGACTGAGTCTGAACTGTTTCTTTTAGAATAGGATAACGACTGTGAGACGCTGTAAAATTATTATTTCTTTTGTACATTGTGAATAAAGATCTCTGCTGTTGCATCAGATTTGCGTAGTACACTTTTCAAGTACATGCTGTATAATGGATTTTGATTTATTGAATCATTTTGTAAACTATTTCGAGTTTGACGGGTCATACCCAAAATGAAATTATTAGAATGAGGGAAAAGGAAACTGAAAAATTGTCATAAATCGTATGCTCGCGACTATTAATCGCACTTCGTACTATGTAATGTAAAATGTATAAGATTGTAAATAAAAAATTCCAACAATTTTCCAACGCAAATTTTTATTTTAATTACATACATACATAATCACGCCTATATCCCTTAAGGGGTAGGCAGGGGTGAATAATAATTAACAGCCACGTTTCGCCAATTAAGTTAGGTCCCATGTAATAGTGGCGAGCCTATTGCTATTGCACGGAAATCTCAGTACATTGCTAGGTGGAATAAGAGGAACGCTGCTGCCCATTAGGTAATCATTACTGTTTAAACTTAGTCGCCTTGTACGACACCCGTGGGAGAAATGGGGAGGGCGACAATGTATTCTGCTTTGCCGTCACGTTTATTTATAGTAATTAATTACTCTAAAAAATTAAAACTAAGAGCTAGAGTTGCAAAGAATATAAATATGATAAGGTGGCAGATGACAAGAGAAGCTCGTTAATGCAGTGGCGATCGCGCTTGGCTTGTGATTACGTAAACTAAGCAATGTTCGCTAAGGCCGGTCATTGGATGGGTAACCAAAAATTTTGTATTTCGAGTTAAGCCTTTGGTCCCGGCTGCATCTGCAGTCGTTAATACCCACGTTAGTCGTTATTACGAACCCGCACTGGGCCAGCGTGGTGGGTTATGATCGAATCTTCCTATATCCATACATAGGGAAGACCTATGCCCCAGCAGTGGGGACATAAAAGGTTCAAAGCTCTTCAAGGGTAATCAACTCCCGTCTTTCTCGAGGACAAAACGCCAATTGGAATTCATTCACATAGATTCACACAAGCGGCTGAACGTTCATCGATCTCTCGACAATTCGACATGATTCTGAGAGTGATTGGGATGACAATATTCCAATCTATACTTCTTGAGTTTTCAGCTTAGGTTGTACTCCCCGTCACCTGCTTGAAACCAATCCTCTTTGGACACTTTTGGTGGTCTGCCGGTAATAAATAATAAGCCTAATCTCCCCTAATCGACTTTACAACCCTTGTCAGTTGAGGCTGGCATATTCTACATTTTATTTTTGTATTGATGAGCAATACATCAAGTAAAGTCCGCTCATACCATACCATGCAAGTAATATTAATCGAAAATATATCAAGTGTGGTTTTGTATGTGGATAAAATTTAATAGTAGGTACTCTTATCTGGTAACACTTTCATCCAGTAAAATGACATGGCATCGACACTAAAGCCGGTTGAGGAGCACGCTAGCGCAGTGGCATAGCGCGCTGCTTGGTCTGCGATTGCGTAAACTAAGCAATATAGCTAAGCCGGTCATTTGATCGGTGACCAAAATATTATTATCTCGAGTTCCTCCGTGCTTCGGAAGGCACATTAAGCCGTTGGTCCCGGATGGATCTGCAATCGTTAATACCCACTAAACCGCACTGGGCCAGTGTGGTGAATTTATGGCGACCATTTGTCCATCCATAGGGAATGCCCGTGCCCCAGCAAGTAGGACATTAAAAAGGGCTGATGATGCCAGAAGCAGGTTAAATTCGAAAAATTTATTAGTCAGTACTTCGTGCAATTTATCTAAATAAACACCCGATGATTATTACATTATTATTTATTTACTAAACCCTGGTTGCAGGATATTAATTATGAAATATCAAAGTAAAGCATATTCAATCAAGAAATGGGAGTGGAGCAAAGTCCTGCTCAGTTATTAAAAGTATATCGTATTCTTGCTTAGTATTGTGTGTAACACAAACACTAGGGTCAATTCTGACATGATTCTCTAAACTTAAAACTAAATTTAATATCAGTCTCTCCTTTTCATTCTATATTGAGAATGACAGAGAACACTGTTGTCAAATTAGTCTTAGGTTTAGAGAATCGTGGTCAGAATCGACCCTATTAACCCCCGAATACAGAAACTTTTCTCAAAGTTTGAGTCCTATTTAACGTTTAAATATTGTCAAAATTGACGTTTTTCCATACAAATTCTGACAGGTAATGTCCACTTAACTTTATAAGCAGAGCCCAAAATTTGATTAGCGTTTCTGTATTCCGGTGTTACTCTCTGATATTCATGCTAGATAATAGTGCAATCTAAGACAACAGGAAACTTGCTGAATGGATTTGTGAATAATAAATAAACATTTTTTTGAAAAAAAATATTTCATAACATGTCATACATACATACAAAAACAAACATTCCTTATAAGATATACAATCGAACGACTTGGTAAAAGGGAGATACTGATGTATCAACCAATAGAATGAGACTTACAATCTATACAAATATATTAAAATTAAATCTAGCACAAACTAATGTTAAGTATCAAATCACAGTATAATGATAGTCTCTAAATTTATTTAACATAATTATATAGAAGAAAAATTATAACTATAAAAGTTGAGCAACGTCTTGAATTAATAAAACAGTACTATGTATTTGCAAAATTGCATTCATGTAAAGTGTATAATAAAAGAAGCTTATCAGTAGCATGTGTATTCTATTGTTAAATTGGAATCGTATTTTACTGCATTTTACTGCTGTCATTTAATAAAATTACATTCAGCAATAATGGTAATATTAAGTTAACTATAAATTACATACATTTAAATTAATATTAGTTTTAAGTATTCCGTAATATTTAAAATTTACAAATCATTTACATTAAGTACTGGCAGTTTAGTTAAGTAACTATATATTTATGTCCTATGCGATAATAATATAAACTTTACAGATATGTAAAGTTTTTTAATCGATATTATCAGACGAACAGAGATCTTTAAATAACTAACGGCTAAGATAAAAAATTCAAATGAAATAAATTTCGAATTTAAAAATTATTATGATGAATTAAATAAATATTAGTGGGATTATTGAGGTAACTAAATTATGTTTTTGCGCACACGTCAAACATATTAATAATATTTATGGTAAAAAACAAATTGTAAATCATAAAGAATTGCATGGAGACAAGTTTATATAGACAGCAGACTGTCCGTCGCGTAAACTTGTTTGGTTACGTAGTAGATGATCGGCGGGGTAAATTCAATCTGATGTGGCTTGATTCTATTTCAAACAAACATACCCACTTTTTCATCAATCTAAATCAATGCTAAAACACATTTTCAACATAAATATACTTTTTCTGTCAAAATGAGTTTACTCTGTGATAAAAAGATGATTATTTTAAAAATGATTGAGGTTTTTATTTTACGTTGTTATTAAATTTAAGTACGTCTATGGTCAGCAATTAATCAGTGGAAGAGTTGTATCCAGGCCTACTTTGAAAAGCTATTTAATCTCAACGAATATGCCATAATATAACTTACAAACAAGATGGTGGTGTGATATTTTGCTCTAACTAAAGCTATTGAAACCGTACCTGTCTGGTGAACATTTCTGCGCACAAATCGTTGGTGCCTTTGGTGGATTCAGTTTTCTCCTCACTTTCTGTCGAGTCCGAATCAAATTCTGACGTAGTCGCTGGAGACTTTCGACCGCCATTATTTGAGAATTTTAAGCCGACTTCTGTAGTGAGGATTTGCTTGATAACGTCATCAGGAGTTTGGTCGTTCCTATTTTTATTCCTCAACTGCCGCGCCCTATTCCTTATGTCAGCAAGAAACCCTGTAGTTGCTTCCACGCTTTCCCGTGACATCTGAGACACATCCAGTGGCGATAAATCAGTCACAGACTGAGTCAAATCGGTCGAGGACCCAGAATTGGTTTCTAAGGATTCTACGGAAGCACCAACACTTTTAAAAGCTTTTGATCCTTCTACTATCGACACCCTGTAGCCGTCCTCCTCTTTGTGTCTGATAATGATTCCAGTAGGCGCCCTACCTAACAATGTAGGCTCTTTTATTTTCAAATTGAATATCTGGGGCATGTAAAAGTCCGACTCTGTAGACGCTAAAGATGTGGCGTCACACGAGCAGGGTGGTGCTTTGTACACCTCTTCGGTGATATACAGGATGGTAACTTTTTCCTCTCCAATAATATACAGAAAGGGGGCTACGTATTCCCAGCCGTGGACAGCGGAACTCCACTTGGGGTCTTCGTTGCGGGTACGCCTACCGTTCTCTCCAACAAACACGCCACATTCGGAGTAACAGAGGAGTATTTCTACGGGTTTATCGTTGATGAGCAAAATCGCTCTGGGCGGTGAGTGTTTTTTGGCGGCAGCCGCTATGATTGGCTCTTCAATGGCGAACGTCTCCATCGCGCCGGACGGCAGTGATATCCTCAGAGGTTTCTCGCCGGCGATGTAAAGCGTGCTATTGGTGAGCAAGAGGGAGCTGGGTGACCGGTCGACAGTGAAGGACCGGCAGATTTTGAAATCAGTGATGGACGCTTCGTATCGCAGTAGAAACACTCTCCTTCCACAAGCTACTGCTGCGCACGGTCCCTCCGTCTCACCGGATATAGCCTGAAATTATAAATTGTTATTTTTAATGCTTCAAAGCCTATCATTATCAGCCCTATACCACACTGTTAGCGAGAATAAGATACCCACCAAGCCCAGGTATGGGTGTTATTGAGATTATATATTTCTTATCACGACTGATGATGGCTCATAACCGCCAAAATTGGATTAATCCGAGAAAGTTTCGTGTCCTCTTTGATATATTTTTGTCTAACTGCATAAGTCTAATTGATTAGCGTAAATGTTATTATTATGCACTTTATTGGTTGTCTAAAATACAGGTTGCGCATAGTTTGCGAACCTTTGTGCAATTAAACGCATTATTCTAATTGTAATACTAAAATAAGTATGTGTATCCTTCTAAGTTTTTTTTTACATTCGACATGCATGCATTTTTTTTGTTTTAATCAAGTCACGAAGGTTTAAATTATGGTGGCAACTATTTATAAAGGGTAATTGTTAAAGGCGTCGAGGTCGACCTATAATGATTTTTTTTAATGTTCGACAGGGAAGTTCATCATTCCCTTCATCTCACTGGTAAGTGACAGTAAGGGCCGAAGATGGAAGCGATCTTCACCTGGCACCGGGGGAGGCTTTTGCCCAGCAGTGTGAACTTGAAAGCTAACAATAGTTATTTGTTGTACGTGAGTGCAAAGTTGTTTTTTAACCGCGTGCTCAATTTTGATGACCGAGCTAGCGAAGGATTCTAAATTTTTTCTAAATTCTAAAAAAATTAGAATCATGAGAGATAGCGAGGGAATCAAAAGAGCACAAGGTGAAAAATCTTTGCACTCGAGTGCAACACGTAACTTTTCATCCCCCCAACGAGGAAATTGCAAAATACAAAAAAAAATACAAACACAACAGTTTCTGTTTTCACCCAGAAACTTCCACAACACCCTCCCATTAACCCAAACACACTCTCAACACCCACCCAGAAACACCCACAATACACACCCATCCACTCAGACACACCCAAAAACACCCATTCACCCAGAAACACCCACAAAACACCCATTTACCCAGAAACACCCAAAAAACACCAATCCACCCAGAAACACACAAAACACCCATTCACCCAGAAACACCCACAAAACACCCGTTCACCCAGAAACACCCACAAAATATCGAATCACCCAGACAAACCCACAATACTCACCCATCCATTCAGACACACCCACACAACACCCATTCACCCAGACACACCCATTCACCTAGACACACCCACAAAACACCCATTCACCCAGACACACCTCCAACACCCACCCATCCACCCAGCCACACCAGCAAAATTTATCCAGACACACCTGTAAGTACCTAATAAAAATTACCGTCCCTAATGATGATTTCCTGTATGTTTCTGTTCCGTTGCTAGCGTAAACAAATCAAACAAACTTAAAAAGCATTTAAATGCTTGACTCAAGCATCAAGCAAGCATTGTAGACGATCAAAATGTTTAAATCAAGATTGACGCCAAGCTGATTGACCGTCACGGAACTCCAAGGTTTTAACAAATTTATGACGTGAAAAGAAAATGGCGCGCGCAAAGCAAATTACAAAAAAAGTACACCAAGAAGGTTCCGAGTCTGAGTTTTTAACAAATTAATTAGGTTGCATGATAATTTCGGCACCATGGAGGTAGAAATAAATAGGTATAATGATGTTTTGAATTCACAAACTCATTGCACACGATGTTCTAAATTCAAATTTACTTTATCCTCTAGAGGATAAAAACGGCTTTTGCACTCAGATATCGAAGAGCAAAAACGCTTTTTCCGAGATGGTGGGATGAAAAAAAATTGACAATAGTGTTTGACCAACCTTGACCAAGTGCGGCGCAGTATGATCCGGCAGTTGGACCCTGGCCATCTCCAGGGTGGGTCTCAGGTTGGAGGAGCGGCGCAGGGCCGAACCTAGGGCCAGCAGCGAGCAGTGGGCTAGCGCCCCGCCCTGGCACAGAAGGGCGCGGCCTGCCGCCGCCGCCAATGGCCGAGCGGCATGCCCGTCTAGGCCACCCATGCCGCAGTGACCCTCCCAGTCCAGGCGGATCGGTCCGCGCAGCGATTGCAGGCCGCTGTCACCACCTGCCGGAAGCGGTACATTATTTACATGATTTCTACACTGACGGAAAAACCCAAGGTATACTTGCCGCAATTTATGTATCACTTAGCTTGCAACTGAATACTGATTATGTTGGACAGTACTTTAGTAGTCACCTACTTCATAATGCATTCAGGACAAATAAGATTTTGAAAAATTTCTGACTATATTTTTAAAAACACATTTTTATTTTAAATAATATCAAATCGTATATTACGTTCTATAAAATTATTACGACAAATGTTTTATTGTTAATACGTTTATTTTTTGGTGTTATTTTGAAGAGGAATGCATCGTTTTCGGTCATATATAACTTATATTTGTTATACACGTTACAATTTAGTTTTCACAGACTCATAAAGAAATACAAGTGGACACTTAGAATGCATATTTAGAGCAAATTAATTGAGAGTTCTGTGAATTCCGCTGATTACCAATATATTATAATAAATATTTCATGGAATAAATACCGATAGCGATGGCATTGTCGGCGACATAGAGCGCAGAGTCGGGCTCGGCGGCGAGTAGACACAGCGACTGCGGCACGTAGCCTACGGGAGGCGGCAGCGGAGCGGCCGGCTTCAGCTGAGACACCAGCTCGCTGCGCTGCGATATACTGCAACACACCACCGACGCTTGGTGGCTCTTCGCTGGACTTTCGAGTTTCACCTGAACACATGAACATATGGTGATGGCAGAGCAGAATACAATTGTCACTACCCCAGTAAAATTGTCACATCTCTCCCGCGGCGGTCTTCCCTGTCTAGCAAAAAAAGGTACCTATTTAGATGGGGGCCAACGTAATTGACCACATTAAATTTTTTTAACATACCTTTATTTATTATAATGTTATATGAAATTAAACCGAAAATGAAGACAGCCATATTTTTTATTTCTTTTGAATTCCGTCGTTTTCAAATAAAAAATAATGATTGAAATACCGGTTATTCTAAACAGACGTAAGCGCCAAATGACGTCACTGTAATGGACAAATGGCGAAATCACTGACGTCTGTTAACATGTCTATGATAACTTTTTTATTCTTCCATCTAAGAAGGCCAACGTTTTACTTCATACCTCTACGACTGTGACGTCATCGCATGTTTTTCACATTTTATTTTTTTTCTTTGTAATTAAGTAATAAAAAAATTAATAAAAATATTTTCGAAGTCAGGATTGGAAAATAAAGAAACGGTAATTTTATTTTGTGGGGTTGTAATTTTTGAAATGTTGTCAATTGGCGAAACGTGGATGTCATAATACACCTCTGCCTATCCTCTTTCGGGGATAAAAAGGAGTGATTTATGTATGTGTACTTTAATATTGCCGTGTGGTGACGTTAGAGCAGAATAAATTTTTTATCTCCCCAATCCCTCCCGCGGGCGTTATACTTAGGCGATTAAGGGTTAAGACCGCGATGGGTAATGGACCGCAGCGTTTGTCTCAGACGTAGAATTCATAATACGGGCATGCCCGCCAGACATGCCCTCGCAGACTTAGTTTGTATAGGCCAGACTGACTGTGACGGTCCTACACTAGGCAAACATCGCACAGACCTAATAGATGCCTACTACATATTAAATAGGTATTAATTATAAGTATTTTTGCCGTGTGGTGACGGCAGAGTAGAATACAATTGTCACCACCCAAAATCTCTCCCGTTGGTGTCGTACAAAGCGACTAAGGATAAACAGTGATGAGGAATGGGTAGCAGCGTTCCTCTTATACAACCTAGCAATGTACTGCGAATTTTGTGCCCTATAAATAGCAATAGGCTCCCCCCTATTACATGAGACCTAAAATTATTGGCGAAACGTGGGCGCTAGTTCACCTCTGCCTACCTTTTCGGCGATACTCATTTTACGCACCACCAAAATATTATTTTCTGTACTCAGCTTCCTGGTTGACTGGTAGAGAATGCCTTATAGCATTAAGTCCGCCAATTGTACCTTGTATTTTGTATGCAATAAAGTTTTAAATAATAAAAAATAAATAATAATAATATAGGCGTGATTTATGTATGTAATTATAAGTATGTAAAATAAGTATATCATGAATTACCGTGAAAGATCGCATGGTCTCGTGCGGTGGTAGGCCTGCGCTACGCGGGTTCCCCAAGGCACCCCGCAGTCGCTGACCTCCGCCCGTCAGCTCCAGGGCTCCGTCAGAACATTGTGCACGCATACTGTCACGACTGCCGTCCGCCCTGCCAGCAACAAAGATGCAGCATATTATTATCATTTCAAAATACACAAAGCCTATAGTATTAAACCTATCATTTGCAGCGTCATCATCGCCAGGGGGCCCAGACAAGGCCAATCTATACATCATCATCATTGCCCTGCCCTAATCCCATCATATTTGGGGTCGGCGCAGTATGTCCTCTTTTTCCATTCTCTTCTGTCACTCGTCATCTCCTCATTCACATGCTCACTCTCGACATCCATCAACATTCATGTCCTTAACTTTTTTACTCACATTCATGGCGTCCCGTCTACCATAACAAGCTAAACGGCTGCCTTTAATCTTCTATGTCACTGGCGCCACTTTCAGACTCCCTCTTACGTACTCATTCCTTATCTTATCCATTTTTGTCACTCCGCACATCCATCTCAACATTCTCATCTCCGCCGCATGCAATTTCCTTTCATCCGTCTTTTTCACAGCCCACACAAGTGGCCAATCTATACAAACGAATAGAATACAAAAGTAAAATTTTGACAGCTTTTGACACGACGGTCACCGTGTAGTTTTCTCTGTAATACGTCAGTTTCGTACATTTGTATTTTATTCAATCGGATAAATTAGCCACTTGTCTAGAGATCTCCGTTCAATGTCCCTATAGATGGAAGAATATAGGGAGAATGGACCATAACCCACCACACTGGCCCAGCGCGATTGGTATGGGTATTTTGTTGCGATTGGCAATCATACACAGCAACAGTATTATAATTCTAACTTGTTGGTATTTTTTTCTATTACACCTAATAGAAACATGAGCATATTGTTGTATACATTACCAGCATCTGTACTTACCAAACAACCTGCACCATGCTGTTGTCTTGGTTTTTTCCATCAGGAATATCTATGCTTTTCCTCCTAAACCAAAGTTTAAAATACAGTTTAGAGGTGTAATAAAATCAATAAAAATATAAGCCAAGCCGTTAAACTATGATTGAATGGAATTGTCATGTCCCCCAATCTGTCACACGGGTGTCAAACAAGGCAAGGGTTTACAGTGATGAGGAATATGCACCAGAGTTCTTATTATACCACCTCGCAATAGATAGGGAATAGGCCCGCCTATTACATGGGCGCTATCTAACAAAGTTACTGAATGTTTGTAACTGAAATTATTACTTACGCAGCAACAATTTTCTTCGGTTGCTCACGCTTTGGCGTTGGTGGGAATGGAGGGTAGCTGAAAAATAAAACAATTTTTTTATTTAATCTTATATTAATGACATTTAAGATAAATACTTTTATGGCTCACCTGACCATAAAGTGGACTTTTCACGTAGGGTGACATAAAACTATGACCATACATCGGGCAACAAAAAACAATGAATCAGATCGCATATTATTTATCTTGCAACTTGTCAAATACTTGCGATCTAAAACATTCTTCGTTCTATCGCCCTTGGTATATAATCTACTATAATATGCAATGAAATACGTACTCGGACTCTCCGTTCCTCGCTGCGAGTTGGGAACGCAGTCTTTCAACCTCCTCTCGAAGTTCCCTGCAAATTACTCAATATAAGTTCCCCTCTATAAGCTTTAAGTTATTGCTATTTATATTGTAATTTGCACATTATATAAATATTAGAAAAATAAATACAAAGAATACTGTGATTAGAAAATGTTCAAAAAATTATAATTCAATACTATAATTTTTAGAACTTTTTCTAATCATTACTCTTCTTCTTCTTTTCCCTGCCCTGTTTCCAGTCTATCTGGGGTCGGCGCAGTTTCCTCTTCAATTCATATCGGTCAGACGTCATCAAACCATCCACTCTCTTTTGATTCATATCATCCATCACACTGTAAAGGTGCTAGTGATGAATGAATGTATAGAAAAGAGACAGAACGGACCATGTCGAGAGATCGATGAACGGAGAGAGTGATTGGCTTAGGTTTTACAGCCGGCCGCCTGCCTGACACCAACCCTCTTTGGGTTAATTCTATTCTAATCCCTACTGAATAATTGTAATTATTTTAGTTATAAACTACAAGGTTTACTAACACCTCAAGGCTTTTCACAATCGAGCCAATAGTTATTTTAAATTCGTGAAATAAAAGGTGGCTCTAGTAAAAAATACATCCTCAAAGATGGACTAAATAAAATAAGGTAGAGTTCAAATCGGGGTCGAACGTAATGGGATAGGAACAGTAGACGGGGGGAGAGTGAGGGAGAGAAACTGAAGAAGGAGAGATTCATACCTGTTAGCACGACGCAGAGGCGGTGATGCGTTTGCACGTCGTCCCGATCGTCCGAATAGTTTGTTGCTCAGAGAACATTTCTTGCGGCCCGCTTCCTCTACTTTGGCCTTGTAAAGTGAAATTTTTTTTTTCAATAAACAACACACATATATTTAATATAGAGTACGTATTAAAATATCTAAGCCATCATTTTCAACATAGACGAAATTACACATAGCCATAAACTTTAAATTTTAGTAGAATCTCACACATTAAATTTTCCATGCAAATGCATATGTCTAAAGCATTATTTATTATTGTACCAAAGGAAATTGAATTGATTAGCAATCTACTTGCAGCAATGACAATTAGAGTGAAAATTACGTACATACATATGTCACGCTTTTGTCCCACAGGGGAGGCATTTTCCTTTCATCCATTCTTTCGACGTGACCAAACCATGCGAGCATCGCTTTCTCAATTCTTGTTATTACATCTTCTTTCAAACCACACCTTTCTCTTATCTATACTAATATTATAAATCTGAAGAGTTTGTTTGTATAGCTGGTTGTTTAAACGCGCTAATCTCGGATTTTACTTGTTAAAATTGAAAAAATATTTTTGTGATGGATAGTCCACTTATTAAGGAAGGCTATAATAGGCTATATAATCACATATCAAATTGAGAAATACCTGCAGGAAGTCTATGAGCTTGGTCTGCTGGCGGAGTGTGGCGTCAGCCTTAGTTTCGCGCGTACGCCACCAGGCTGCAGCCGCCTCTCCAGCCTCTCGAGCCGCCGCTGCCTCCTCCTGAACATAGCGGTTACAACGTTTAGAACTACACCGTTATGGGAACTGAGAGACTAGCCGTGATGAAGTAAGTGACTTTAGTCCATTATTGACAGTGTTGACAATGATTTCAGTACAAAAACGTAAAATGAAAAAATAACAACAAACTGGCAGCGACTGCCCGAACGCGTCCATACAACGCCAGTCGCACTGGACTGACTGACTCACTGGCGCTGGATTGTCTTACTGAACTGCCTCGTTACTGACCACGTACAAACCAGGCTTAAGGGCCATTCAAGTTTCACCTGGAACTGGAACCCTCAACCACAGAGGGACTGGTTATCTTATCACAAATTGTCGGAACACAATAATGCTGTTAAAAATTATTATTATGGCGAGGCACTTAAGGCTTTATTATAATAAACACCGTTTAAGTATAGATTTGTTACTCAATATTTTCTCCCTTTACCTCGCATTAAAATTCATGTTTATGAGACGAAGACAAAACGCGGAATACATATAGCATGTTTACTACATACATACGGCAGAGTAGAATACATTTGACACCTCCCCAAATCTCTCCCGTGGGTGTCGTACAAGGCGACTAAGGATAAATCAGTGCCGAGGAATGGGCAGCAGCATTCCTTTTATACAACATAGCTATGTACTGCGACTTTTGTGCCCGTATCGGGCACAATGGCAATAGCCTTGCCATCTATTACATGGGACCTAATATTATTGGCGAAGCGTGGGTGCTGGTTCACATCTGCCTAACCCTTCGGGGGTGAAGGCGTGATTTATGTATGTATTAATAAGACGGTTAGTGTGTGATGTACCTGCGCGTCCGCCAAGCTCGCCTGCAACTGAAGCGCGTGCGCGTGGTTTTCGTGCGCCCTGGTCCTGAGCGCACTGCTCTCCTCCTGCAGCTCGCGCACCCGCCTCAGTGCACTGCCTAAAGCGGCCTGGGTGGCCGACTGCTCGCTCTCCAACTCGGCCACTTGCGCCTCCAACTCGGCCACTCGGCCCTCGCTGTTCTCCAGCCGCTCCTGCGTACACATCTCCATGTTTCCTCTTCCCCCTCGGACCGCTCACTAAGCGCACGCGTGCATTTCCGCCGTCATTTTTAAATTATAATTAAAATAATAATTTTAACTGCGTAAAATAGCTTCAAGAAATTAGGAGCGCATAAGTGAACAAGAGTACCAGTGATTACGACGACTCACCACAGCTGCTGCCCGTAGCAGTGCTACTCCGGTTTCCGTAGCAAGTACGCTACGAATAGTGCTACGAGTGTCCCAGCTACGGCGCAGTAAGAAATCTCTGCGAATCCCTGTCGCCCTGGTACTGTCGATCGGGCCACTTCACTTTCCAGCCCCAGAGATTAGTGGGTGTGAAGCAAACAGTTATATTTAGTTCCTCGCAATACTCAACCTCAAGTCATCTCCTCGGCATTCATTACAACTTGGTAGCTGAAGTTGAGTTTATAATGAACAAATCTTTATCGGACTCGAACATTACCGAACAGATCGGCGAACAGACCCCGCCAAACAGCTATATACACAAACGACAAAAGAGATGCCGAGAACGAGAATTCGAGGAGGAATTTACGAATTTTAAATGTGAAATAAAGGACATGATAGCCTCTCTCCTCACCGCACAAAAAGAAGAACTAAAAAAGATAGTAACTACCCAAATGGAAATAAAACAAACAAATAATAATATAGAAGATAGTCTTGGATTCCTGTCTGCACAAAATGAGGAATTAAAGAAAAAAATTGATCAGCTAGAACAACAATCAAGAAAAGACAAAGAATATATCGTTATTCTGGAAGATAAAATTGAGGATCTGCAGAGAGTAAGTCGCAAGTCTAGTATAGAATTGAAGAATGTTCCCTTGTTAACTACGGAATCAAAAGAAGACCTTACGAAGATGGTAATATCCCTCTCAAAAAGCATTAACTGTAACGTACAAAAAGCGGATATTAAGGATATTTACAGAATACGGGGAAGGAGAGAAGCCAGTAAAAACACACCTATTGTGGTTGAGCTCTCATCAACAATACTCAAAACTGATATCCTAAAGATGTGCAAACTTTACAACATCAGGAATAAAGAAAAGCTAAGAGCCAAGCACCTAGGAGCCACCAAAAACGAAGAAACCCCTATATTTGTGGCAGAACAATTAACCGCAATGGGTGCCCGTGTATTTTTCTTAGCTCGAGATTATGCTAAATCGGAAGGGTATAAATTTTGTTGGACCGTCTTTGGACGGGTCTACCTACGAAAAGACGAAAACTCACCGATAGTCCTGGTAAGAAGTGAATCTCAGATAAAAAACTTAAAGTTTCTTAAATGACTATGCTATATATACCAACCAAAATGTATTTTTTCTTGTACTCATTCCGATTGTTTACTGGTAAATTTAAAAACAAATGTCAAAATAAATGTAAATAAAATGCCACACAGACCCTCTACACAACACATACATACACACCTACACACTAAAATAATTATCACCCTTATCCGTAACATTCTCTCTCCTCCTCTTTTGGCACTTTTGAATAAGTTTTATTATTATTATTTAATAATACACATATACAAATACATAAAAACTTTAATGTTTTCATCACTTACAGAAATACAAAGTTATATAATCATGTTAATTAATAAAGCAACTAAAGTGATATGCCTTTTTTACCCCATAAATAACATGACCACTAAACATGAATTACACAAATATTACTAATATACACGAAATAGACAACACAGATATAGCTTTAGCTTTTGAATGTCAACCCAGTGAGCTATCCGTACTGTTACCAAAACACGAAACAGATTTCTATATAGTATCGCAAAACATACGCAGCGTTTACGCAAATATAAATGACTTCCTACTGAACTTGATTGACTTAAAAATTACTCCCGACCTTATTGTTCTAAGCGAATGTAGACTTAACCCTAACAAAAACATTCCGCAAATTGCAGGTTATAAGTCATTTAATACAACCAAACACTTGAATAATGCTGATGGCACAGTTGTTTTCCTCAAAAATAAATATAAGGCTTTTGTAACCGAAATAAAACTTACTCATGCATCTTGCTTACAAATCAATACAGTTAATTTAACTATCATTGCTATTTATCGCTCCCCATCAATAACAAACGCTGACGACTTTATTAACTCCCTTAGCTATCACTTAGACACCATTGACAACTGTAAAAATATAATTATTACAGGTGACATAAACATAAATTTGATTTTTAAGCCTGAAGAGGTAAGCCATGAACGATCCAACCGAACTAACTACTTAAATATGCTTGCAATGCACGGAATGCTCCCAGGGCATTATTTGCCGACGAGAGGAGAAAATTGCCTTGATCACTTTATACTAAAACTTAACGAAGGTAATAGAACTGCGACTGTTGCAGTTATTCGCACGAGCATCACTGATCATTCTACTATCTTGCTAAGATTATCGAACCTTAAAATATGTAAAAATAATAAAACTAAAACGGTTACAAACTTTGAAAAAGCACTTGAATGTCTCAGATCCAAACAACTTTCGTATATATTATCATTAAGCGACCCAAATATTGTTGTCGAACATCTAACAACTACCTTGCAACAATGTCTTGCATCAAATACTATTCAAACTGTAATTACTAGGAGAAATAGAATTATTAAACCGTGGATTACCCAAGGAATTCTCCGTTGCATTAAGAATAGAAATGATATGCAAAGAAGGATAAAGGAAAATCCAGAAAACCAGATTCTTAAAATCACGTATAAACGCTACCGTAATTATTGTAACAGTCTAATTAAAAAGCTAAAACGTAATTACGATAAAATACAATTAAATCAAGCTATTAAAAACCCGAAAAAACTATGGACTACCATAAATAACATCACCCAGCGTAAACCGCCTAAAGTTCAAAGCCTGGAGCTCCTTAAGCTTACTTCTTCGCCCCAGAGATCTGCTGATTCAGTCAATATCTATTTTGCCACAATAGGACAGAAATTGGCTGAAGACATTATTAAAAACACTATGGCGCAACCATTTTATAATTCTAATTTTATATCTAACCCACAAATGTCATCTTTTGCACTTTTTAACACTGACTCCGAAGAGATCTTTAACCTGCTTATATCCATGAAATCTAATAGTGCACCTGGTTACGATAATATACCAACTCATTTTATCAAAAGCGCTCATAGGGAGGTCGTTCCAATTTTGGTCCATCTAGCTAATCTCAGTTTTCAACTAGGTATTTTTCCATCGGTTTTAAAACAGGCAATCATCACACCAGTGTACAAAGGTGGTGAAAAGGTCTGTGCCTCAAACTATCGACCGATCTCGGTTCTATCGGTAATAGCCAAAATCTTAGAAAAGCTTATTAATACACGACTAACAAAGTACTTTTCTAAACGTAACATACTCTCCCCGTTTCAATTTGGATTCCGACAGAATCTATCTACAGAAGACGCTGTTTTAGCACTGACTTCTCGTGTGGTTTCTCATGTTGATGTGGGTAGGAAATGTTTAGCGGTCTTCCTCGATCTAAAAAAGGCATTTGACACGGTGTCTGTGCCCATACTGATACAAGACCTTCGAGACAGTGGAATTAGAGGAATACCGCTGAAACTCCTTAGGGATTATCTCAGTGACCGTAAAACTCGTGTTAAAATTGGTACGGTCATTAGCTCCGAAACCTCTGTTACGTATGGCGTGCCACAAGGCAGTGTACTGGGCCCTACTCTGTTCCTGGCTTATATTAATAAACTCTGTAATATGCAGATAGATGGAGGTGATATTTTCTCGTATGCTGATGACACAGCGATTGTTTTCTCAGGTAATAATTGGGAACAACTCAGAATTCGTGCTGAAACTGGTCTGATCAAAATAGCTGCCTGTTTAAACACAAACCTCCTTACTTTGAACATACTCAAGAGTAATTTCATTTGCTTCACTAAATACAATAACACCCAGCCTGCTCAACCTTTCAAAATTAAACTTCATGAATGTAACTACCCTCTTGTGTCAGATTGCTCTTGTGCTGAACTGATAAAAGTGAACTCAACAAAATATCTGGGTGTTATGATTGACCAGCGTCTCTCCTGGCATCATCATCTGGAGCTAATTATGAATCGTGTGAGAAAACTTATATGGACTTTTAAAACACTCCGGCACGTAGCGGATAAACGACTATTAAGCAATATATACAGGTCCTTAGCTCAATCAGTCATAACATATTGTGTACCAGTCTGGGGTGGTGCAACTAAAATTAAATTTTTAAATTTGGAAAGAGCTCAGAGATCACTCTTAAAAGTAATGTTCTTTAAATCATATAGATACCCTACTGAAAATCTTTATTTGTCAAGTGGCCTCTTATCGGTGAGAAAATTATATTTACTGCATATTTTGCTTAGGAAACATAACTCGCTGTCTTACGACCCAAGAAAATGTAATAGTAGGAGGATACGTGACATTGTTTCTGAACCACAGGTAAAATTTATCCTCTCCCATCATACAAGTGTAAACAAAGCTTAATCGAATGGTTGCAAACAAAAAGCTATGATGAAGTTGAGGATTTCATTCATTCCTCATTATCATAAGAGAGTTTCCATAGACGTCGTGATTATTGGAGTACACACAAATACGCATTCTTACGCACGAACACACGCACACAAGCACGCGACACACACACACACACACACACAAACACACACACACACACACACACACACACACACACACAAACACACACACACACACACACACACACACTCAAACACACACACCAACAAATTGATTACACATATTTTATTTTTGGTTTTGCTTCTTTTTTATCTAAATTTCTATTCGCTTAAGTCTTTTTTGTTATACCCTGTTATGGAAGAGCGGTGCTTCCTAGCACAAGCAAATTCCTTGCTTAAAAGGAAGCTCCAGCCACAATAAACTGTATATAGACCATAATTTATGCAATAAAGATTTTTGTATTTTGTATTTTTGTATGTTTGGATGGCGGCAGTCGTATTATGACTGCTTACAATAACTAACTCTAAAGTCTATTTTTTATATCTCGGATAGTAAATTGACAGCTGCAAATGTCATGTTTTATTTAGCAATCCGCACTAGGTCAGCGAGGTGGGTTATGGCCCATTATCCCTATATTATTCCGTCCATAGGGAAGGCCCGTGCCCCAGCAGTGGAGACATTATAAAAGGCTAGTGATGATGATGAATTAATTTTGGTAGGATGTTGAACGTTGACGTCGCAATATTATGTATAATCTGTGACATCTACTATCTATGCCCCTTTCTATTTGAAGCCCTCTGTCTCTCCATGATATGCGTTTGTACATTCATACGACTGTGGGAGATGAATTATTGTTCCAAATGAGGTTTCGGCTTAGGTTTTACACCCGGCCGCCTGCCTGACACTTACCTCCAAATATTGAAACGGTACTCAAAATTTGAGTTCTGCTTTACATTTAAGTATAGTCAAAATTGACGTTTTTTTCATACAAATTCTGACAGGACAAGGCAGTCCACTTAAGTTTAATAAGCAATGCTCAAAATTCGAGTTACATTTCTGTATTAGGGGCGTTTGTTTTTTTAAATATGCGAGTCATCCGCGTGTGAGTTAACGATACAGTACCCGCAGCATCTGCAACTGAGAGTGCGCATGGCGGACGGACTCTTTGGCGTCCTCGTGCTGCTGCGCCGCGATGGTGGCGGCGGAGCCCCGGTCGGCGGCCTGGCGCTCCGCCACCTCGAGCCTGCCGCGGCACGACTCCAACTCTTGGCGCAGGCGGCTGCTCTCGCTCTGTTCACAATCGATAATAAAACAATACTGTATACTCAAGGATAAATCAATGGTGAGGAATGGGCAGCAGAGTTCTTATTATACCACCTAGCAATAGCAATGTACTGCGACTTTTGTGCCCGATAAATGGCAATAGACTCGCCACCTATTACATGGGACCTAACATAATTGGCGAAACGTGGGTGCTAGTTCACCTCTGCCTACCCCTTCGGGGATATAGGCGTGATTTATGTATGTATACTCAAGAAATTCGGTACCAATTCATTGTAGGTTGTGGTCATGCATAATCAGACAAATTGCGTTCATTTTTGATGCCTAAGACAACACAAGTAAACACTTTTACTTAGTTTAGGTGTCAAATTTAACTAAGAACTCCTTGACGTAGATTTTTATTATGTAAATATGTATTATACTTAGCATTGTTATTACTTTTTCTGTAACTATACTTATATTTTTTTTGTATTATATTTAGATTTTACTATGTATTTAGAATAAGTTTTAAAGAAATAAATCTTATCTTTATTCATTCGATCTAAGAAACAAATATAAGCTTGTACGTCGCTTTCTCATTGTTGTCCTTTAAATATTGCTCAGGCAACAAACAGTTGGGAGACATAGATTAGACCAAAAGCGATAAAACAAAAAATGTCTCAAGTCGCACGTATTTCACTATAAATATGCGATCTCAGGCTTTCTTTTTTATCGCCCGAGGTAAGATTAAAGTTTTATGCCACCACCTGACCAGGTAGTGGGATTTTCCGTACGCGTAGCGGGCGAAAAAGTCCACTTTATGGTCAGGTGTGACATAAAATATTTATTACACTCACACCTATAATCTAGACCAAAGCAAGTAGCATAAGCACTTTTTGTTATTGATATTAAATAGCGGACAAATTTTAAGAACCATAATAATCTAATATATTAAAATCTCGTGTCACACTGTTTGTTATAGAACTCCTCCTGCGTGGCTTGATTACTATTACTTTATATCCAGCGGGAGTCGTCCGGGGCAAAAAGTATAGTATAGCATCATTTTTCATCTGCTCTATTCAATAGGACAATGCGGACCTTTTTTACATTAATGATTAAATAAATCATTCATAAAAAAACATACATATTATTCATAGAATGTTTATACAATCAATCGGACTTCACGTTATTACTAAAACAGATTTTATTTGCGAGCTGGGACTTACTATCCTCTTATCATAAAACATGGACTAAAGTTAGTCATAGTTTAAAACTGATGATGTCACTTTTATTTGCTGTATGAAAGTCAGAGTTAGCATCAATTTAAAACCATGACTAACTCTAGTCCATGTTTTATAATAAGGGGGTTAGTGTTTATCTAGCTTTGAACTAGACAAAAAAGAGATTATTTTGACACTCACCTCTAAGTCCTTGTTTTTCACCTCGTGGATGTCGGCTAGCTTCTCCAAGTCAGTCAGCTGCTCCTCCAGCAGGCTGCATGCCTCCTGGAGAGCTTTGTTGTTCTGGAACACATTGAACTTGATAAATCACATCACATTTCTACTACGTTCTACACGAGCCGACAGTCATCCATCTGTTATCTATAATGACAGGATTTTTAATAAAAAATTATGGTTTCAGCTCAATATGTTATACAGATATTTTTGTTTCGCATAGTCGTGGTCACGGGCAGAAATATCGGTATCTACAAGACCACAACAAATGTAAAGTAATCGAAACAAACGGATTCAATAATAAGTATAATAACAATGCGACACAAAATTAAAATTACAAAAGATTTAAGTTTTAGCAGTGCACTGGTTATATTCGAAATTAATATAATTAGCTTATTCCGCACGACTTCTATATTTTTAGATTAAATCCATTAAAAACAGATAAGATGTTCATCATGAATAGAGTATATTTACATACATACATATGCCACGCCTTTCTCCCACAGGGGTAGGCAGAGATTACTTCTTTCCACTAGCTACGATCCTTACATACTTCTTTCGCTTTTTTATATTTATATATTTTATTTTATTTATTTATATTATTATTTATATTTATAAATTACCGTCAAAATGTGGTTGTTTATCGCTGAAATAGCTCTATCAGCAGCTCTACACCGGCCTTGAAGTAAATCAGCAGCCAAGCCAAACCTCACACGTCTCGACCAGCCGCTTTCACGAGTGTGATACGACATGTGGACTATGTTACGGAGGTACGGTGGCTTAGGCCGTAAGGGCGGTTTTTCTACAGCAATTTTACGTTTAAACCGTACACTTAAACTTTGATCCATGACGTATTACGACTAGAAATGTTAACCGTATAAATTATCTAAACATTTATGTGTGGTGTACAGTCATTGACACCGTAATTGTAACTGGAGAAGAGAGAGATAAATTCAGTCACGAATCGATACAGTCATCATTTACTGTAAACATAATACAACAGTTTGGACAAACAATCAAGGGAATTTAAACAAGGTTTCTCTCCACAACACTAACAATAAACAATATTGATGCGTCGGAAATTATATTTATTATACTCATTACCTTAGAATTTTTACCAACTGTGGCCATTAGCGGTGGTTAATCGTAAATAATAAAAATGTGAATTCATTAAACAAAATACATGTCAAACACAACACCTCTATGATAAGTTTTGCAGTTTGTTTATATATAAAATATAATTATTATCGAAAATAATACAATTTAATTTTAAATCTAAAAATTTCCAATCCTTTTACAGCGCCACTAAACTATTTAGTCAGTTGCGGTGTTTCTAGAGGTAAGGAAAGAGTGTTACAAAAAAGTCAAAATATATGGGTAAATTGTAGTTTCAATTTTCGCCGCCTGGCAAGATAAATCGGTGACAACGTTCCTATTATATCACTCTGGCAAAGCAAGTGTATGCTAGGGTGATATAAGAAGGAATATTTAGGTGCCGGATATATTATAGCAAAAAAAATAACGCGCACATGGGTGTTAATTAACTACAATTATGATAAATTAGCGTGATTTATGTATACGGTTATTGAATGGTTGTTTGTTCCTTTTGTGTACTGTAGCCTGTCTTATTGTAAGGATCAGAGTGTTGGGCAACGAAACCGAGGCAGGAAAAGAGAATGTTGAGATGGATGTATGGGGTGACTAGGAAAGACAGAATTAGAAATAAGCACGTTAGAGGAAGAAGTAGCGCCGATGATCGAAAAATTGAAGAGTAACAGGTTAGTGTGGTACGGGTGAAGAGGAGGGATGAATGTTACGTAACTAGAGGTATGTTAAGTATGGATGTACGTGCATGGACCTAGGATGAGAGCAACTTTACCGTAACGTTCGGCAACCGGATCTTAGAGTAGGATAAGGGCAGGGAGAACAAGAAATATGAACTCTAAGCTCTACGAAATAAGACCCACCTGCACCAGATCGTGGTTCTGCGCCCTGGTTTCTTGGAGCTCGTCCCTCATCTGCATGCGTTCCCGGCTGGACAGCTCCTCTTGTTCCTCCGCGTGAAGGCGACGCTTCTCGCTGTACTGCAGCTCGCTCTTCAGTTTGCGGATGTCATTGCGTGATCTAAGAATTACAATGAATATTTTTACATACATAATGATATAGGCGGGATTTATGTACATTAATCCCGCCATATCCCCGAAAGGATAGGCAGAGGTGAACTAGCACCCACGCTTCGCCAATTATGTT
Source organism: Cataclysta lemnata (assembly GCA_963931975.1). Taxonomy (NCBI): domain Eukaryota; kingdom Metazoa; phylum Arthropoda; class Insecta; order Lepidoptera; family Crambidae; genus Cataclysta; species Cataclysta lemnata. The sequence continues at coordinate 7,324,073 of OZ008357.1, forward strand.
AGGTCCTATGTAATTGATGGCAAGCCTATTGCCATCTATCGGGCACATAGATCGCAGTATATTACAGTGCTGTGTTTACACTAAGTCGCCTTGTACGACACCCACGGGAGAGATGGGGTGGTGACAATTGTATTCTGCTCTGCCGTAACCACACGGCAGCTTATTTTAAGGGTGATGAAACAAAGAATGTCTCAGATCGCAAGTAATTGACGCCCGAGCTGAACGCCTTTCGCGTTTGAAATGCGATGAGAGGCTTCTTTTTTATCGCCCGAGGTAAGATCATAGTTTTGTGTCATCATCGAGAATAATCGCAAAGTGACAGGTAGACGAAAATTATTGAAAGAGGCCCCATATAATCGGGTTTCGGAATTTACTAGTCGACTGTGAAACAGGCCCTTAATGAATTAAAAATAATTCTCACCTATCCACTTCAGCTTGCGCAGTCTCGTGGACCTTCTGTAACTTCTCCAAGCGTTCCTTCAGCCTGTCAGCCTCTTTCTTCGTCTGTTCGTATTGAGGTTTCAACGTCACCATCTCGCTCTCGAGAGCTGTTGCCTTTTGTTCGGCAGTCTTCCTCGTCTCCAATGCATATGCGAGTCTCTCTTCTAGCCTCTTGAAATCTCTCGAGGAAGATTTCGATTCGGCGGACAGTTCGTTGTATTCGCGTTCCTTTCGCCACCTGGCGAGGTTGGCTGTTCGGGCTTCTTGGCGTAGCGTGGCGATCTCTTCTGCACGGGCCTGAAGTCATCACTTAGTATTAGCTTCATACACATTTGCCCCCTTATTATAAAACATGGACTGAAGTTAGTCATAGTTTAAACCTGATGCTCGTCACTCTTATTTGCTGAATGAAAGGCAGCTTTAGCGACAATTTTAAGCCGTGACTAACTTTAGTCCTTTTTTTATAATAAAGGGGTTGGTGTTTAATCTGCTGTGTTTTTGACATGTTTATGGATAGAAGAAAATGTTTACAGTCGCTTTCCAACTTTTTTGAACTCTCTCTTGAGAATCATTTAATACAGTTTTAATTATGTGAATAATTTAGGTACATTTTGGCAAATGATTAACGAAAAAGCTGCTAAGCAATAAGGCCGCCGCCTCTTGTACTTTTCTGTTGTTGTTTTTTTTGTGTGCAATAAAGTTGAATATTTGTATTGTAATGTAAGAATGTTATGTTTATACTTTAAGACTGCTTTTAGACTGGAGTTCACCAACACGTAAAACAAGCGATTAAAAGATAACCGCCAGTATTTCACAGTTCTTCCATACGATAAAATGTCAAAAACCGACAGTGAAATAATAATCGCCTGCTTTAGTGTTGGTGAACTCCAGTCCAACTAGTTGATACTATTGTCTCTAAAAATACCTGAAGCTGTGTCTCTGCCCGCTCCAGTTGTTCCTTGAGCAGAGACAACTGCGCGTGCGCAGCATCAGCGACGCTCTCCGTGTCACTGGCGGTGTCAGTGCGGTCGCCCTGCCGCTCGGCCGCCGCCCGGCTGACGCACGCCTCGCACACTCGGTTCTCTAGACCGCTCACTTCGCGTTCCAGCTGCCGTACCAGCTGCTCTAGGGTGTTGACCTGTGCAATAGGCGTGACGAAATCATCAAAAATTCAGCGATTTAAGTGATGGTTTTAGTGGATAATACATAATAATTAATTAATTGGAGGGATTTAAAAAAGCGTTCTTCTTATACAGTACTAATACTAATGTACTGCGATTTTTGTACCCGATAAATGGCAATAGGCTCGCCACCTGTTACATGGGACCTAACATAATTGGCGAAGCGTGGGTGCTAGTTCACCTATGCCTGCCCCTTCGGGGATATAGGTGTGATTTATGTATGTATGTATGTTATTTTTAAAACATCAAAAACCTTTAATTATTACTATACATTCGAATTTCTCTTTTGCCGCATGCTTGTCATACTTTGTACCCACTGACCTCTAACAAGTCACGCTGGACTGAATACTTCTACTAAAATGACAAAATATGTTTCTTATGGCGATTTGAAGCGCCCCATCGAGCGGTAAGGGTACTAAATTTGATGTTTGTTGCTTGTATTTGACATTACAAATCCATCACTAATATTAGTTCCGTGGACGTTCACCTTCGTACACCAGTGCCATCAGCGCCAAGATGGCGATACTCAAATTGGCTTAATTTTTTGGATGACAACCTACAGTGCAGCGTACTAGTTTAATAGAGGTCAGTGGTCCATTCGCATTACTCGATTGCTCGCATGCATGTCATACTTTGCACCATAGTCTTTAAAAAAGGTACCTTTTCTCGGTGCCTGGCCTCGTCGCGCACGGCGGCGGCGGCACGGGCCTCGGCCGCGTCAAGCCTCTCGTGCAGACGAGCCTCCGTACGAGAGCACTGTTCCTCTAACGCCGCTTCACGGCGAGCCGCTTCCTCTAGGCCTCTCTGCAGCTCCTAGTACCAAATTATAATATTAATAGATACTATTCGATTTTAATTTTTACATTATATAAATGTTAGAAAAATTAGTACAAAGATTTTGGGGTTAGAAAAAGAATTTCGAAAAATTATGATCTTGAGGCGGGAATCGAACCCGCGTCCGCTATCCGGGCAGGTGCCTGACCGCACCTAAGACCACCGCGCCACCCAAGACACTCATTCGAAGACATTCATTTTTCGAAATTCTTTTTCTAACCCCAAAATCTTTGTATGAATAGATACCTCACGGTAAATTCACTCCCAGCGATAAATCTGAATATAATTAGGAATGGGCCGCAGCGTTCCTCTTATACCACCTACCCTACCAATGTACTGCGACTTTTGTGCCCGATAAATGGCAGTAGGCTCGCCACCTATTACATGAGACTTGACATATTTGGCGAAACGTCGGTGCTAGTTCACCACTGCCTTCGGAGATATAGGCGTGATTTTTGTATGTATGTATGTACTGAGAGTGACAGGTAGACGAAAGCGATTGAAAACGGCTGATAACAACCCCACTGGTCAGAACAAGTTAAGTCTTCCCGCATCAAGACTAATTTTTCGATTTTTTCCGACCTATTTTTCTGTTCATGTTTGATTTTAATTTGAACATTTATAGAAATGAAAAATCCAGGTCAGAAAATTCCCTTAGTCTCCTCTTACGACACCCGTGAGATGCGAAAAGGATATAGCGAAAACTGTATACTACTTTACCGCCACAGGGTCCACAGGTGTCTTAAATTATGTTTTAGCTGTTATTTATTATTTTATATACTTTTTTACACTCACACCTATATACTTATAATATGAATAATTTTTCATATTAAAAGGTTTAACATTTATGACATGTGTCATTCAAAAATGTAAAACTTTAGTTTCGCAATCACAGAAAGACGGCCACACAGTGTCATGTTATTTGTTAAACCAGAATGTCTGATAATTGTATCACAATGAGCATTTACTACAAATACCTTTGCTTGCGCACTGAGTGACGACATTCGAACTTTTTCCTGAGCCAGCTGTTGCTGCGCCTCCTTCAGTTGTTCAGCGGACAAGTCTACAGCGCGTTGTTTGTCCGATGCTGATTCCTGATTATACAATATAAAAATATAAAGATAAAATATAATATATCTATCATTTTGGTCAAAATGTAAAGTGTTGCAGCATGCATAATAAAAGCGCCCTCATTTAATGTCACGACTTTATAGATAAACTGTAACTGTTTTCCTGGGCAAGAGGGGAGGAATATGACGACTGAATAAGACTTGGGCTCGAGGTCACCAAAACGTAAAACAAGTGATTAAAAAATAACCGTCAGTTTTTTAGTTTTTCCATACGATAAGATGTTAAAACCGACGGTTAAATAATAATCGCTTGTTCTACGTGTTGGTGAACTTGAGCCTTACACAAATAGTAAAATAACTAGCGGCGGGTCCCAATATTCTATTTACAGTTAAAACTAAGCTTACTAAAGCTTAGTTGCCTGGCATTTTTTGATATATTACTATAAATAACAGAAGTTGCTAAGCAACTAAGCTGTAGTACGTCTATCTTTGAAGATAGAATATTGGGACCCGCCGTTAGGAGCACAATACAATAGAAGAGTACCATAATGACCCCGGCACAATTTTGAAACGTGACTTGACTCGACGTGTAGACACCGAACAATCCGGCGCCGCATCGGATGTTCAGTGTTTCTGGTCATAGAGAACCAATACATTTGATTCGACTCACACACATCGGGTCGCGTCGTGGTTTAAAACTGTGTTTCTATAGTGCGAAAACTTCATGCGCGACCTTCGTGCGGTATGAGGGGCGGTGGCGGGGATGGGGCGCTGTGGATGTTGGCGGACTATAGCATAAGGCTTCAATACTTACCCTTGCAGCCGTTAGCTCCTTCCTCGCCATGTCCAAGTCGGCTTGCACTGACGCGTTCTCCGCTTGCAGCGTTCCGTATTCGTCCTCCAAGTCGGCCAGTCGCTTCTCCGTCTGCTCTCTGGCCCTCGTTTCGCGTGCCGCGTTCGCTTCGGCAGTCGCCACTCGCATTGCTAACTCACGACTCTCCGCCTCGCCACCGCTGAGGGTCTGTCGCCTTAGAGCCCGTTCTTTTGCGACAGAGTCCTGGTTGGTTTAGAAAAAATACGGTATTAAAATACCTAATCTCAAAACAAATAACACCCAAAAAATATAATTATAATCCACTAACACACAAATAAGAGTGAAATGGGACGGGGAAGGCCTAGGCGGGTCTTTCATAATTGAGTTAAAAGTCTATTAAAGAAGGGGCAGGTCAAGAGTACTACCCGTAACCGTCGGGCTTGCATGAATACATTAATGAGATTGGATGAAGCGAAGGTAGTATGTAAGGATCATACAAGTGGAAAGAAGTGATCTCTTCCTACCCTCTGTGAGAAAGGCGTGACATATGTATGTATGTATGTATTTACATAAATAAGCAGTTTGAAAATATTTTGAGGGGTATCAGCTACCGAATTATAATCACCAGCCTTTAATTCCCACTGCGGGGTACTACAGGGCTTCCCTATTGATGGGAGAATAGATTAATAACGACTGCAGATGCAACCGGAAGCAATGGCATTAAGTGCTGTGCAGCTGGCGTTTGCGAACATTGCTTAGTTTGCGAGATCAGGTGTTAATTACTGCTTCTACAAGAAATGAATTCAGTGATCTGCCTCTTTATAACCAATCACTTCCGTATGTATGTGATGAGTTTATTTTGTAGCACATTGTATGCATGTAATTACAATAATGTATGCCACTATGCCACATTAGTAGTCCATATTGCAATAAAAAACATCTAATTAATTTATAATTAACTACTATAATTAGTGGGAGACAGAACCTGCCACATTATTTAAAAAGCCATTTAGATTCTAGAGACAATTACATAATTCTACATAATATCTACTACACAAATACAATACTACTTTTATGACACCATAGGTCCGTTTTTATAAAACACATACTTACATTTTTATGTAAAATGATTCATTTCTAATATCTACACTACTACACAACTGAGCTAAGACTGACTTACAATAGCTCGCACGTTGATTTCTGTGAGCCTTCTATGACGTAGCTCTTGCACGTGGCCTATGATGTCCTAGTAATAACGGTAGCATGTTTTATAATTTGCATATACCCTCCGTATTATTACTTGAATAATAAACAAATTATGTTTTCTCTTAATTGCCTTAAACATCATGCTCTGCCATAACACAAGGCACTATGGAAAAGGTCATTCTACTTTTGATCAAATTACTGACGATCAACACTTAGTAAAATAATTCAAGTTCATATCAAATGGAGGTCAGTAATTGCAAATTACAAAACGTAGATTGTATTTTAACACAGAAGAATAAATCTATCAGGACATACATACATACATAAATCGCGCCTATATCCCCGAAGGGGTAGACAGAGGTGAACTAGCACCCACGTTTCGCCAATTATGTCAGGTCCCATGTAATATATAGGTGGCGAGCCTATTGCCATTTATCAGGCACAAAAGTCGCAGTATATTGTTAGGTGGTAGTATACCTACCACCTAGCAATATACCACCAGGAACGCTGCTGCCCATTCCTTATTACTGTTTTATCAGGACATAACATCGGAATATTATTTCTTCACATGCACATAACATAGTACAGTAACTATCGGCCTTAATAATAAGCACGGAACTAAAGACTAGTTACTCAGTGTTTTGTCTCTTTACCTCGCATTCAAAATCATGTTTGCGAGACGAAGACAAAACGCGGAACAACTATACCATGTTTACTGCCAGTTTATTAATAAGACGGTATAAGTTTAGTTAGTTGATGAAGCCTTTAAGGTTATTATTTAACCGTCGGTTTGTGACATTTTATCGTATGGAAGAACTGTCAAAAACTTGCGCTTATCTTTTAATCGCTTGTTTTACGTGTTGGTTAAATCCAGCCTAGAGTTTGCTCCACAAAAGAAGTCCCTCCGATAACATTATTTTCGCTCTTATTGCAATGAGTTAAGGTTCAAGCCAAGGGACTTCTTTCGTGGAGCGAACTTTAAGTAAGTTTTCAGTTTCATTTAGGTCGTCATAAATGCAAATCTCACCTTATAATGTTGCTGCTGCGCCCGCGCACTATCCGCCGCAGCAACAGCTCTAGAGTATTCCGCTTGCAGTTCTGCCACCCTGTCCTCTAGTCTCCTCACGTCTCCCTTCAGTATATCTCTCTCCGACTGCAGTCCGACCGCTTGCGCTCGCGCAGCTCTAAGCTCCGTGGCATTACGTTCAGCTATTCCCGTGGTTAGCTCCTGATTTGTCCGTTGTAATGCCATGCGTTCCTCTTTCTCCACTTCTATTTGGCGCTCAAGACGTCTGAGATTGCAACATGTATATGTAGTTTAGTAAAATCATAATTAGAAATATGTTTAGTATAGATGTGGATGGCCCTAGTCTAGACTGAAGAGGAAGACCCAAGAAAAGAAGCGATGGATAAATTGTGTGAACGATGTCATGAGGAATAAGGGAGTTGATGCTGAGCACACTTCTGATAGAAGAGAATGGAACGGGAAGACATGTTGTGCCAACCCCACATATTTTAGCAAAAACAAACGCGGGAGACAATTGTTGCTCTGCCGTCACTACACAGCAAACATATAGTAGATACATTCATCAGCCCTTATCCAATGCCATCTAGGGTCGGCTCAGTATGTCCTCTTTTTCCATTCTCTTCTGTCACTCGTCATCTCCACATTCACATCCATCTTCTACTTAATACACCTCACACAATCCATCCATCTTTTCAGTGGTCTTCCTCTACTTCGACAACCATCAACATTTTCATGTCCATAACTTTTTTACTCACATTCATTGTATCCCGTTTACCATAACAAGCTAAACGGCCTTTAATCTTCTCTGTCACTGGCGCCACTTTCAGACCCCCTCTTACGTACTCATTCCTCATCTTATCCATTTTTGTCACTCCACACATCCATCTCACATATTCACAGATGGATGAAAGTATCGAGAGACTGATGAACGGAGAAAGTTATTGGAATGCCAACATACCAATCCATACTGCTCAAGGTTTTGGCTTAGGTTTTACAGTCGGCCACCTGACTGACACCAACCCTCTTTGGGTATGCTGTTGTTGGTGGTTTGCCCTCCACCATTCGGGTGCCCCAAGGTGCTTATTGGTCTACACCGGGCAGTCTCCCTTAGACGACTTTTACGACACCCCTTTTACGAGTCGGGGCAAGCCTATTCCACGTAATATGTTCGCTCCCAGGCCAGCATAGAAGACCGAAACATTATTTAATATTAAATATAAAACATTATTTAATATTAAAAAATAATAATATCAGTGTGCAATTCGTGCGATTTACAGTCAGGTTTACCTGTTCTGCAAGCTGAGCGCCGTGATCTCGGCCTGCAGGCGCGAGCGGGTGCGCTCCGCCTCCGCGTCCGCCTCGTGGCGTATACGCTCGGCGGCCGCGTTGGCCGTAGACTCTGCCGCCGCCAGCTTGTTTTGCAGCGAAGCGATCTCGCGGCCGCGCATCGCTGCCAGTTTTTCTGCAGACCTGGACGACAATGGAGAATGTTAACTACTTTTGCTTATTAGCTCTCCTCTCTCTCTCTAAATATTGTCTGTCAAAAAAAAATACTACTGAAAAAATTACATCGATACGTCGTATTAGGTTCCGATTTATAGGAGTAAACTTGATGAGCGTTCTATGTAGAATGACGTCACATGCGGTCGCGTGACTGTTAACGGGAATCTATATGTATCGTAAGTTTCAATGCCCGTAAAATCAAAACTAATAGGTATTTTTGACTACAGCTAAAACTACTGTATTTGTATACATACAAGCTTTACTATAACAATCTTTCCAGCGATTTGGCATACCTTCTCAATTTATAAAAAATATCACTTGTAGGGCAATGTTAGGTAGAATAAGAGTAGAAGAATGTTAGGTATGAACGTGGAAGGACGTAAAAGGAGAGGAAGACCAAAGAAGAGATGTATGGACTGTGTAAAAGAGGGTATGATGGGGAGAGTAGTGCCAATTTCACATTCCATTCCCAAGGCCAATCGTTAAAAAAAAATGAATGTATTATAGATTGTTTTCTAGCCTAATAATTTTAAATTACAACAATGCAACATAAAATGTTTAATATTAAAATATTTGATTAAACACTTACTTGAAAGTAGCCAAATCAATTGCAGTGCAGTCATGTGAAGCGTTGAACCCGCTGGTGCTATCTTCACTATTGTCCGGTGCTACATATGAAAAACCTGTAAAAAGCAAACCAATTTCTATGTTTAGGCAACAAAAATTTTTTTACATTGTGTCACCATCACCAGCCCTTTTGATGCCGCTACTGATGGACAAATGCCTTACTTATGGATGGAAGAATAGAGATTGGGCCCTATAACCCATTAAATTAATTAACGACTGGTACCAACGGCTTAACGTGGAACTCAAGATAATATATTGTTCCTAAGTCCTAACCTCTGCTTACCCCTTTGGGGATATAGGCGTGATTTATGTATGTATTTATGTAAGTCCTAACCGATCCAATAACCGGGTCTTAGAAAATATTGCTTACGCATTCACACTGCTGCCGTGTCTTAAGTGTCAAATAAATATTTTGAAACGAAAAATATAAAGTATTACCGATAAATGGAAGCTGCCCAGCGAAGGGCGGTCTCGACCTGAAGGGCGCCGCAGACGCAGGCGTGGGAGTCCGCGGCGCGGCACTCAGGTATGACGCGTCCTCCGCACCCCGCAAGCAAGGAACCCAGGGTGGAGCCTAATAAATAATAATACTAATATATAATAATAACAATATAGTGCTTATGTTTATTCATATTTGTATCAGACACAATAAGAATAGTTATCAATGCCACACACATACACTTGTTGCAATTGGTTTAAATATAATTAACATAAAATATGACATATCTCGCAAAATATATGTAATATATAAAGGACCTGAAATAGTTGGATAAATATTAATGTTAATACAAGTGAATTAACATTTACATTTCGCCAACTACTATAAAAAGCCTGCCTACTACGCGCTAAAATAGTCTCTCTAAAATAGTCTATAAAAAAAACATTACATTTATGACAGTTCAACGTGATAAATGGCTTTATCATATCGTGTTTCGGTGGTTATGCTAGCCGGGCAGGAGTGATTATGATATATTTATCTAAAACATAATCTTAAATCACCTTGAGGTGACTGTAAATTACAGAATTTTATTTTATAAGACTACTTCCAAAGATCTAGAAAGTAGCGCTGACTGTCTATTAATTGTTATTCATAGTCACCTGTTCCCGTATGGAATGCATGGACATATGCTGCAACGCAGCATGCTGCAACGTGTCCAGATAAGAGAAGCGGCGACCGGGCGACACTCTGAGAAGCCCCGCCACTAGCGAGCGCCACTCATTCGAAGGACCATTTGGAGAGGGCTCGAATGGCGGTTCTGCTTTCGGCTCCCTTTCGTACCTATTAAATATTAGTGATGTATTTATTACACTGGCAATTATTACGAGGGACAAAATGTGAATATTACAGCCCCCGTAGCACGGGACGTGGACACATCTCTTTCGGGGGAACGAAAATCTTTTCCTCTCGCTCTAACTCCAACTAAATTCGATTAAATACGATTGTCGATAAATAAACATATTAGTATTGTTTACGCATTTTATCTCCTTATAATGACTAGAATATACTTACTTGGGTCTTGGTAGATAGCAAGCATTTTTTTTAACCAAATACGAGTTGACGAAATATACTTGCTTGAACGTCGACAATATCGAGATCGTTCGTTTTTAGCAAGGAAGTTTCTATTGTCCCTATTATTATTAAGCATGGTTGAGAATGTTGAAGGTAAAAGGGTGTGATGAAATTGCCATAGATAATTTTTACACATATCTTACTTTTGTATATTGGCAAGTATTTCAGCAATTGAATCTTCTTCTCCAGATGAAAACGGCCTTCTAAGCGTGACTAGTTCAAACGCCACCACGCCCAGTGACCAGTAGTCACAAGCCGACTGCATAAAAATAAGATAATATTAATTATACTGACATTATTGTACTGTAAGATTTTTAAAAGATAATAATCAATTACTATTTAAGTCTTAAAACAACGTGCACTTGTTCTAGAGTAGGCTAACGTCTGGATCCAAATGACAGTTTAAAATAATTAAAAGTGTATGATAAACTATGTAGCGTAAGGACGTCTCCTAGAAGTGCCAAGAAGTTTGCATTGAATGCTAAAAATACGACCTTGGTCAAATGGTCAATGTGTGCACAAATACCAATGAATATAAGAAAAGTTATCTTAAGTACAGGAAAAACAGAAAACCATTAATAAGTAGTGCCGTGTGGTGACGGCAGAGTAGAATACAATTGTCACCGCCCCAAATCTCTCTCGTGGGTGTCGTACAAGGCGACTAAGGATAAATCAGTGATGAGGAATGGGCAGCAGCGTTCCTCTTATACCACCTAGCAATGTACTGCGACACTTTTGTGCCCGATATATGGCAATAGGCTCGCCACCTATTACATGGGACCTAACATAATTGGCGAAATGTGGGTGCTAGTTCACCTCTGCCTACCCCTTCGGGGATATAGGCGTGATTTATGTATGTATGCATTAATAAGTACAACTAAGCTGTGCGAGAGTTAACATTGTGCAATCACTAACAGTGCTGATTCTACTTCAAGTGCGCGTGCTTCAATCTTTCATTATGTCAGTGGCTAGTTTGTATATCTAATGCAATTACTGCAAAAAACAAATATTTACTCATTTCATTTTCACTTTCAGCAATAAGCAGAATGGTTTGTATTTTATTAAAAATCCATAACTTTAATAAATACTGGATACTACTAATAGTTTATAAATTAGTTATTTTAAAAATATACGAGAAGAAAAAATAAATCGTCAAATAGCTCTTCATTCATCTACTACTTATATTATTATTTTTCAAGCAATCTATTTCTACTGTCATTCAATGTTATTTACCTCTACTACCCATGCTTTATTATTGTAGTAAGCAGCAAATGTCACTCTGTTGTTTACGATCTTTGCAATTTAATTTAAAACAATTATCAACAGAGTCTACTCTAGTACGAAACTACCCCAATATAAAGTTTGTGAATTTAAATGTACAATAAAAAAAAACAACTTTAAATGATCCTCACTTATGACTATGACTGAGTTGATTTGCATCAAAAATATTTTTTTAGTTTTTCTATTTTTTACAGTCTTGATCAAACGCAAATATTACGCAAAGTTGTATTTATAAAACAAGTTCCTATGATAATTTTCTTGTATATTTTACGGTTTAGAGTTTTCTCATACTGGCCCAGTAAATAAAAAACTGTATATCGTAATTAAAAGTACAATAAAAATGTAACTACCTCATCAAGATTATAATAAATATGAACTAAGTTTATTTAAAGATGGATATGCATTTTTTAAGTATTTAATAGAAAAAGTATCGAGTGTACTCCATAAAACATTTACCAGAAGACATTTTCTGTTATAATGTGAACAGAAGATTATAGGAATCAGAGCGAAACCACCACACCACCAGAGACAACTGTCGGTAAACTCGGGTGGCAATGCCCAGTGTCGGCATTTATAGGTAGGTACTTGTCAAAAGCGCAGGGGTAGCGTCGCAAGCATGCAAGCCGTTCGCGAACCCACAATGGCGGTGGTAGCAATCCCGCAGTACTGGTGACAGACTGAGTGCGTGCGGGCGCAGTCGACGGCGGCCAGGAGCTCTGGCGCCACGTAGTCGGCGGTGCCCACCGCCAGCCCGGAGGCGCCGCCCTCCGACAGCCGGGCGCTCGAACCGAAGTCCCCCAGCTTCACGTGGCCGCATCTGGAGACAGCGGTGCCGTTGGAATACTAACATAACACTATCTGTGGCAAACCGAACTCCTTTCATATTTATTTTATTTTGTTCACTTGTTTTGTCTTACTTACAACGTGAAGTGTCAAAGGTTAGAAGAATTACGGCAAGTTAATTAGTGTCTTGGTTGGCCGAGCGGTTAGCACCTGCCTAAATTGCAATGGACGCGGGTTCGATTCCCGCATCATGACCATAATTTTTCGAACTTTTTCTAACCACCCTTTGTTTTGTCTTCTATTTTATATAAGTCATTTTGGCGGGTTGATTTTATAGGTCTATGTAAAATAGTTGCACATTAAATTCGTTCTCTATTTACTTTCCGAATCCGCCTCTAATTTCCCTGATCCCACACATCGCGTACACTATCGAAATTGTGATATTCAAAAAATCAGAATTTTGAATAGATCCTCGTTTTACATAGGATCTTTTACCTAGTACCAAGAAGCATTAATTGTCAAAATCTACTAAATTAACCCTTTATTACATGGACAATGCGTCTGTTTTTAATTGGTATTAAACCATAAATAAATTATTACATACATACATAAATCACGGCTGTATTGTAGGCAGAGGTGACCTAGCACCCACATTTCGCCAATTATGTTAGGTTTCATGTAATAGACGAAAAGCCTATTGCCATTTATCGGACACGAAAGTCGCAGTACATTGCTAGGTGGTATTAGAGGAACGTTACTGCCCATTCCTCATCACTGTTTTAACCCTTAGTCGCCTTCAACGACACCCGCGGGACAGATTTGGGGTGGTGACAATTGTATTCTGCTCGGCAATTGATAATTGATTATTAAGATTCAAATAATGCTGGCAACTATTTTACCACAGCCCTATAAAAGGTTAACTATAACATAACCTATCAGTAGGAAAAGAAAACCCACATGCGCCATCAAGCTCCCTATAATGTATAGAAATATTAAAACAGTAACCTGTAATACTTATTTTCCCTTAGCTATTAAATGATTATAATAAAGATAAGGAACAAAACGCATACCTATCCAGAAATATATTGTGCGGTTTGACATCACGGTGGACATAGCCCATCCCGTGAAGTGCCTTCAATGCATGAGCGACCTCTGCTATGTAGAAAGCTGCGTCTCTTTCTGACATGGGATGGTTACGACGCGATAACAGTCCAGCGAGATCTCCGCCAGAGCACAATTCCATGACCAAATACAGGTTGTTGTTGTCCTGCAAAAGTTTAAATACATATTTGTATACTAATACTTCTCCCTACATTCATCCACCCATAGGGAAAGCCTGTGCCCTAGCAGTGGGGACATTAAAGGACTGGTGACGATGATACTAATACATAGATACAAGATTTCTGTATAAATAACAGGTATTTATCCACAAAGGGATGGGCAGAGGTGGATTGAGACCTATTACATGTGGTCAGTGTATTGACATCATCTCCATCTAATCGGGCACATAAATAAGAGAACATCCAATCACAATCCATCTAACCATTATAAAAAGAATTGCACTGACCCCAGATAACCTGGGAACAGACCAGGAAGATGACGATTATTTAAATAATAAAAAACAAGAACATTTTCTTAATGAATAGTTGCCCTAATTGAAATTTGATAATTGTAGGGAATACCAGAAGCTTTGGTGTGCATCTTAAAGATGATAGGATTGCCACTAGAAGTCAGAAATTAATAGTGAAAGTTACCTGAAATGCATATTGAAGTTTTGGTATCCAAGAGCCTGTGGCATTGGCTAAAACATCTCGTTCGTCCTCCACTGCACCAGAGGTTCGTTTCCTTGCTTGCTCCTTACGGAGAGTTTTCAAGGCATATACATCGCCCGTTTCCTTTTCACGGACCATCTGCAAATGTTGTTGTAAATTTCCATGTACAAGTTTATAACACAGATTGTTTATAAGGACTTACCTACTTCTTACATTTAATGGGATTATCAAATATAAAATTATTTAAAGTAGGAACTTACGTGAACCTCCCCAAAGTGCCCTCTACCAATAGCTTGCAAAACTTCAAAGTCAGAGAAGCATACTCGAGTTCTCCGTAACTCAGCAACAGTACTACGATCTGAAAGGATTTACAAATTAGTTGATTTAAATTAGTGATAAATTTATAAATAAATTACTAAAACACTTTCTTGTTAATTTCATAAATAAATTATTGTTCAATAGATTAATGTGAAAACATGTTTATTGAAACAATTATAAATACATACATGAATCACACTTCTTTCTTTCTGAAAGCATTGACAGTGTATTAAAATATACATTTCACCTATTATATTAGGTCCCACGTATAATGAGCCTATTGCCATCGGGCTCATAAATCAGAATTAATCAGAACATCACTTAACCCTTAGTTGTCTTCACACAGACAGATTGGAGTGGTGATAATTGTATTTACATACATACATAAATCACGCCTATATTCCCGAAGGGGCAGGCAAAGGTGAACTAGCACCCACATTTCGCCAATTATGTCAGGTCTCATGTAATAGGTGGCGAGCCTATTGCCATTTATCGGGCACAAAGGTTGCAGTATATTGCTAGGTGGCATAAGAGGAATGCTGCTGCCTATTCTTTATTACTGATTTATCCTTAGTCGCCTTTTACAACACCCATGGGAGAGACTTGGGGTGGTGACAATTGTATTATACGCTGCTTTCACCACACGGCCATCTATTACAATAATTGTATTTGCACCATCACTGTAATATTAATTAAATAGAATTAGAATATTGTTCCACTTAAGAAAATATTCAATCAAGTGCTTTTAAATAAAGAATTCTGTTGTGAAACTATTTGTTTCTTTTATATTCATAGTTATTATGTACTTCTTTATTATATTTAGATATTATCTAATATACAAGCAGTTGAGCTACTTTATTTGGGGTGGTGGTAATATGCTGTGACTAGAAGAATGAATGGACTGTATTAAATTCATTCATTGTAAATGTAATAGATTATTATAAAAAAGGTTACTAAAGTGTTCGTTTTCTTAAGAACATCTTAAGAAAGTTAATACCAATGTGCTTTTGCAAAACATTACATACATGGAAAAACTACAGGCGGATACTATTAATAGCTAGAAGTAACACCTGCTTTTCAGCAGCTGCTTGACTATTTGATATCAATATAGAAAACTTACATCTGTCCACGAATACACGCACGAAATCGTCAATTTTCCGAACAGGATCCTCATTGCATTCATCATAAAGAACTGTAAGGGCATCCAAAAGAGCTTCTCGATCTATTGTCTTCTTATTAAATTTATTTGAGCCACTAGTGACTTTACCCAGAATCTGGCGGTTTAACCGCGTAATACGCACGGCAATAGCTTCTTTAGACGGCTCCATAACTTCACACGTTGTTTTAATTGATAATACATTTATTTTCCATATTCAACTAAGTAAAACCCTCGAAATTATTTAGAGAAACAAACACATCTGCACCCGGTAAATTGTACGTGTCCGTTACTTTTGAACACTTTTGAAATTGAATGTCGAACAACAACAAACTGACAAAGGAGATCTGACACTTGACATCTGTCGTAATGTTGCAAGAACAAAAAATAGATTTTTGTGGATATTGTTGTGATAATAAACAACAACAATCACATACATATTAAATATATAGGCACGGGTGGCATATCGATGTCGTCAGTACCTTTCATTTGTGCTCAGAGATGGCGTAGGTTGTCGGGCGAGGAGAAATAACCAAATGTCACAATGCAATCAACGTTATATTTCACAAGTACAATTCGAATAGTGTGCACTAACTCAATTATTGGAATCAAATTACAATTATAGTCTTAACACTTTTTATAAGAAAATCAAGACGTTCCGCAGACAGCGTAACTTAGGCGCCAACCACGAATTGATAACGTTTTCTTCCTTATTCGAAAAACGTACAACCGTTCTAGCGCCATACAGCCAGCGATCTGAGTTACGTCAAGCGAGCTGCCACTGAATTGCCAACTCTAAAATTCAGTGTCATTCGCTTCACTATGATTAATAGTCTAAGATAAGCCCAGAAGCGCCGTCACGGCCATACTGACGTACGCACGTCCCTGTGCGTTTTAATGACGTCGTCGCGGTTCTGGTAACGTACCTGAAACCAACAAATTACCTGAGAGACACGGAACTCGTCCATCTCTGACTTAAAAATCAACAAATGTTCAAGAAATTCTGCAAAAAAATTCTGGCTTGAAGTAATATTGCGTAATCTACTACTCTCACATAAGCGAAAGATGGCCCGGACGTAGACTCCCACGAGCTAGTCCCTTCATCTTCATAGCTTTGAATTGGCGTGGCCCGGACGTAGACTCCTATGAGCTAGTCCCTTCACACACAAGGCGTTGGCTACACAAGGGCGTTGGCCACTAAGCCAGTCCTTTGCAACCCATACGCACACACCAGCAGTACAAAATCTTACTTACAAATTTAAGCCCCATCGGAATCAGATGCCGTCATAGTTGCAGAGCTGGCAGTAATGGTGCGGGAACTTGCTACCGAAAGAGTGTCACTTTCATCATCTGATGAAATAGGGTTCTCATCTTCCCGACCATGAACCGCCGTCTCGGCCTCAAGGTTACTTAGTACAGTGGCTATATCAACCAACCCCTCAAAGCCCCTGGGTACTGCACGCAAACTCTCATGAGGATATTTTAGGATTCGGTTAGACCCATCGATATGTTTGAGTTCGTATCTGTCGTTATCAAGGACATTGATTATGAGAAAAGGACCTCTAAACTTTCTTTGGAGTTTCGTTTGATTACGCTCGCTACATTTGACAAAAACATAGTCCCCCTGAGAGAAAGGTTTGACTCGTGCCTTGCCTTTGTTAAATCTAGCTACTTCCTTTTGAGCCGCGTTTTGAATACTCGTTGCTGCTTCTTTCCTAATAGTTTCTAAATCTAACCTAGGCTCATCGTTATTGGGAGATATCGCAGCTATGCTTAAAGATTGTGCGCTAATGCCGAACATTAGTTCCGTAGGGGTGAATCCCGTTACTCTACAACGAGTGGTGTTAAGGGCCAATTGGACTTCTGGGAGTTCGTCTTGCCATGTCTTATGTGGATCATTTTCTATTATGGTTAGTAAGCACTTTAAAGTTCGCATGACTCTCTCTACTTGTCCATTGGCTCTACTAGCACCAGTAGCTATAAGGTGGAGTTCTATTCCGTGCGTACTACAGAATTCTTTGAAATCTGAACTAATATAACATCTCCCCTGGTCTGATATAATGCGCTTGGGAGCGCCGAAGAGACAAACTGCTTTTTTGAGTGCTTTAACCGCAAAAGCAGCATCAAGTGATGGAGTGTGTTCTAATAGGACATACTTAGTAAAGGAATCTATAATTACTGAGGCATACCCTTTTCTATCGCTTTTACCACTCAACTTTCCGGTCAAATCTACGTGAATAGTGTGCCAGGGTAATGCTACTTTAGGTATTGGGTGTAAGCGAACCTGCTGGGCTCCGGAGGGACCTTTAGATGTTTTACAAACGATGCACGCATCAACGAACAAGCGTACCTGTTTAGCCATTTGGGGAAACCAATATTGCTCGTATAGCTTGTCAAGTGTCTTTTCAGGGCCTAGATGTTTGATTTCAGTGTGAATATGATTGATTAATGTCCAAACGAGTGAATTGGGCACAATGGGTAGCCACCGACTGATTTTATTGCGTTCTACCTTTCGATATAGAACATCATTCCTAACATCGTAAGTGTGACTGATGGAGTCGGGGAGTTCGTTGTTAAGGTGTTTTGTAACAAGATCTTGTATGTAAGCGTCCCGTTTTTGCTCTACTGCTAGCCACCCTTGATGTAACTCTACAAATTGAACTGATTTAGTGGACGTTGGATATGAGGGCTCGTTTACGACATTATTTAAAGTGTTTACTGATACTGGTTCCGAAGGAGGATTTCGGGATAGGTAATCAGCATGTTCCATACTACTACCTTGTTTGTGGACAATATCAAAGTCGTAGGCTTGTAAAAAGGCCCACCAACGGTGTACCCTGGGTGTTAAATCCCTTTTTGACTTTGAAGCTTTTAAGGAGTTGCAATCCGTGAATACAGTAAAATGCTGGCCGTATAAATAATGTCTGAAATTTTCCACAGCGCGAACGACTGCCAGAGTTTCTAGTTCATATGAATGATACCTTGATTCTGTATCAGTAGTTCGGCGACTAAAATAAGAGATAACATGTGGGCTGCCGCTCTTTCTTTGAATAAGGATTGCGCCATAACCATCAGCGCTCGCATCCGTATGTAATTCAATTGGGAGCTCACGATCAAATATGGTTAGTACAGGCTCAGTTGTAAGAATTTTAACTATCCGTTTGTGAATATTATCATGGATATCTAACCATTGTATTGGGCCTTTTAACTTCGTAAGGGGATATAGGGGTCCTACTAAGCGAGTATAGTTGGGGATAAACTTTCTAAAATAGGAAGCTAATCCAAGAAATTGGCGTACTTGAGACGCGGTCTTGGGTGGAGGAGCATCAGCAAGGGCCTGAATCTTTCGAGGATTCGGAGTGATTTCCCCAGCTCTAACTACATACCCGAGATAGTCAATTTCATTTTTTAGAAATTTGCACTTTCGTATATTAAAAGAGAAACCGGCTTCAGAAAGCGCCTTGAGTACTAACTCAAGACGAATTAGGCCCTCGGCAACGCCTTTAGAGAAGCACAGAACATCATCCATGTACGCTAGCACCACTTCATCCTTAAGAGGACCAAGGGCTTTATTAATGCAACGTTGATAGATCGAGGCGGCATTTTTCAAACCAAAGGGCATGGTCAAGTATTCGTACTGACCCTCTGGTGTGACAAAGGCCGTGCGTGCGATGCTGTCACCTTCGGGATCTATTGGGATCTGATGGTAGCCCGATGCCATGTCTAATAAGGAGAACGTATGAGCCCCGTGGAGCCTGTCAATCTGTTCGTCAATTATAGGCAATGGGTAATGTTCTGGTTGCGTGTTAGCATTGAGTTCCCTATAGTCCACGCACATCCTGTCCGTGTTATCTTTTTTTTTTATTAAAAGGATGGGGCTAGCAAAAGGTGAACTGCTCTCTCTAATAACGCCAGCCTCAAGTAGGGATTTTATCTTTTCACGAACAATATCTTTTTCAGCAGGGGATAGTCTATAGGGCCTTCTTTGGACTATTTTGAATGGATCTATAGGATCTATACGCAGCTTACCGGTCGTTACCCTACGACTGGGTATACCGTCAATGAAAAATTTACTAAACTTTTGTAAAATGACAATAAGGGCTTCTTTATCGTCGCCATCTAGGTCGGTATCTATGCAAGAGAAATCAACGCCAAATGCGTCTTCTGAATGCGTTGGAGAACTTTCAAGCCTCGAGAATTTAATTGAACTACTATTTATTTCTACTCTAACACCCTGGTCTAAAAGGTCCCTACCGATAATGACAGATTCCGAAATTAAAGCGTCAGGAATGATATGAAACAAAATATGCACAGAGATATGTTGGATAGTAACTAGACTTTGAATTTGTTTGCTGCAATAAATGTCAGACTTCCCTATTCGTTTTAAAAGGACCATGTTGTTGTGCAAAGTACCCAGAAACTTATTCGAAAGTCGCTCGGTTACAAGCGAGCAGGCAGACCCACTGTCGAAAAGAAAAGAAACTATCTCACCAGATGACGTCTTCAACTCGTCTCGGACTGGCCTTTGGTTGCACAGGTACACCTCCTTCACTATTGAGGTGGAGCTGCTACCGCCTTTCCTCTCGGGACACGTCGACGCTATGTGCCCCTGTTGTCCGCAGGCGTAACATTTTGTGGACTGCACCTTCTCTCCAACCGTCCCACGTTGTTTGTCACTGGATCCCGGCGTATTAAGAATTTCCTGTCTTCTTCTGCGACAATCCGTAGCTTTGTGACCCAATATACCGCAATGGTGACATGCACCAGCAAATCATGGTTCGGTGTGACGCGATCTTTTTATTTCAGAATCACCCATCTCAGTTCCGTCTGCTCGTCTTTTCAAAGAAACTCCACTTAAAATTCGAAACAGCTGAGATCTCGTTGATATTACGTGCGAGTTTAGTTCGCGGCGTAGCAGGTTATCTTTAAGGCATAAAACAGAAGTAACAAACCCCGCTACCATGTCTTCTGCCATTTCTACTCGCGGAATGCGTTCAATTATGCCCCAAAGACGCATAGCCGCTTCGCATGCCGTTTCTTTCGTACTAATTTGAAAACGTAAAATGTTATCAAAGTAATCTTGAGGTAGCATTGGTCGCGAGAATTTCGCTAGTAATATTTCTTTAATTTGCGGCCATTCTAGTTGATTTATGTCTAATTTGGTAAGACAAGCTGCGGCTCTTCCCTTCAAAGCGTGCGTCAAAACTAACAATAATTCAGCTCCTTGCAGACTTTTACTGTTCACTATTATTTCAGTTACTTTGCACCAACCTTCGATATCTGCATCCGCATTGTCGGGATCGAACTGGATTAACTGCGTAGTCGAAGTTTGTTGTGAGGCCAGTAGTTTAGTTAGAAGGGTCTCCATACTTTGTAGTAAATTAGATGGGGGTAGGCGACTAGTATTCTCCTCATTTGAATGCCCTGCGGATCCCACTTCTGATATAGGCACGGGTGGCATATCGATGTCGTCAGTACCTTTCATTTGTGCTCAGAGATGGCGTAGGTTGTCGGGCGAGGAGAAATAACCAAATGTCACAATGCAATCAACGTTATATTTCACAAGTACAATTCGAATAGTGTGCACTAACTCAATTATTGGAATCAAATTACAATTATAGTCTTAACACTTTTTATAAGAAAATCAAGACGTTCCGCAGACAGCGTAACTTAGGCGCCAACCACGAATTGATAACGTTTTCTTCCTTATTCGAAAAACGTACAACCGTTCTAGCGCCATACAGCCAGCGATCTGAGTTACGTCAAGCGAGCTGCCACTGAATTGCCAACTCTAAAATTCAGTGTCATTCGCTTCACTATGATTAATAGTCTAAGATAAGCCCAGAAGCGCCGTCAAATAAATAAATCCGAAGCAAAGAATAAATATAAAATACAGGTAAAGAACGTGGTTTATTTTAAGAATTACATTTATAAGTGCAGCTACTCAATAACAGATGGCGCTGCAGCCATACCTTAGTTTCATCCACAGAATACACTTCTTCATTTGTGATGCTATGCAGAAAAACTTTTAATAGCATAGTTCATCTGTCCATTGTATTTTCGTCTCCGTAGGTATGACTATTATTACTTTAGTTTAGGTAGCAATTAATATAACTCCAATAAAGATTTTTTGTTTGGTTGGTTAACTGACGTATTTAAAGACCATAAAAAGGGAAGATGTTATCACAGCAGACTTTAAAAATTTAGTTTTCGTACCTAGTGATAAACATATCAGTTTATCAATCCCGTATTAACTAACATGGATTGGATTTACTAAAGACATCACGCAAGAAACGTAAAATTAAATGGCATGGCCCTTTATGTTAAGAATTCCCACGGCCTCAACCAAGGGTTTCTGTGATAAATATCCACATGGTGTGAGTGGAGTGACCATGACCGTTAATTCAAGTACTATGTAAGATAATTCATCCTAGGATTTCTATTTGCCAAATATCATTGTAGCTGCCTAACTTTCACAGTAAATTATGAACCTCGAGCACGCACAAACCGCAACATAAACTTTTTCGTTTATGCTAATTTGTTCTGAAATACTTTTTCTTCTTCCTGCTTTATCTTTTAGCGCAGTATGTTTCCTCTTCCATTAATATCGGTCATCCACTCCATTTTGTTAGATCATCCCTCACATCGAAATGGTAGAAATTAAGTTTAAGAAATTAAGTAGAGGCACATTTATGAATTTCTGAGTTCTTGGTTTTAGTGAATGATGATTCGATGAACCGTCTCGGACACAGATATAATAAATCGTCTCGGACAGGTGATAATGTATAGGATTTAGGATTTTTTAAATTCATATGTAATGTACAACGTGGGTGCGGATAACTTAGTTCCGTTAATTCTCTGGCAGTTCCGTTATTATTAATTGATCATTAAACACTGTCACAGTCAATCCAACCTTAAATAAAGGCTGAATTCCTTCCCATGGGGAGACATCAGTTGGCTAAGGTCGCCTGACAAATGACAATCTTAATGATTGCTAAGCGTGTTTTTTTAATTATCCTCTAGTTATAGGTATCAACTTCTATACATTAGACGTAGCATACCAATTAGAATAAACCATTTATGTAGAATGATTGTAGTGAGCTATGAGGACTGTTAACAGCTACCCTTATTTATCTTTTAATATAATTGTTAATATAATTCAATATATTTTATTATACAATTTTATCTAACATTATAAAAAAAATCAGTTAATTTGGGATAGGTGATAGGTGTAACGTAACATATACCTATATAAGGCATGATTTATGTATGTATCTATCATCACCTACCACCACCACCCGAAGGGGTGGGTAGAGGTGAACTAGCACCCACGTTTCGCTAATTTTGTTAGGTCCCACGTAATAGGTGGCGCGAGTCTATTATCATTTATCGGGTACAAAGGTCGCAGTACATTGCTAGGTGGGTAGGTGGTATAAGATGAACGCTGCTGCCCATTCCTTATTTCTCACCCACGGGAGAGATTTGGGGTGGTGACAATTGTATTCCACTCTGCCATCACCACACGGAAAATGTAAGAAATATAATGGTTTACATGAACACGTATCAGGGGGCCTACCGCCTAACTCGATTGCTGATGATAGCTTTAAAGCAATGCATTTCTTATGGCTACAATTTTAGCTAGCAACCATTTTGAATTTTTAGGCGGTACGAATTTTATTCCAAATTCATACAAAATCATTTGGTGATCATTCGTTCAAAGCTATTGTTCATAGTTTTGGTAAATTTGGTGCGAAATGACAGCATGACGTCATAAACTATAGCTTTTGCTTCAGAAATCGAGTTAGGTGGTAGGCCTCCTGTTCGGATGTCGTTTGCGCCCTCTTGAACCCAAAGGTAACAATAAAGAACTAAACTGAAGTCATTTGGTGCTTCATTAAGCAAAACGGCTCTATGACGCAAATAGGTACCATTTCATCCGTATTAAGTCTGCTTCGAAGGGTTCGTCTGCTAAAGTAATGGAGGAAAACAGGCGACTTTGAATCTTCAAAGTACTTTGTCATTCTATCTTGATCATAAATTACGCGCGGAGTATTGAACAGATAAGTTGTGTGCACACTAGTGCTATTTAGTTATCTTGTATTTACTATTAAATTTCTAATATTTCGGTAATTTATTTTTATTCCTTTATTTATTAGGACACCAGCAGTGCAAGCATTAATCACGCCTATTTATCCCCCAAGGGCCTACCCCTTCATCCATCGGTTCCAACACTCATGTTTCGTCAATAATGGAGGGTCCCATGTAACAATTAGTATAAAATTATCAGAATTTATCATTATTATCAATCCCAAACGAATCAAACGATGTTATGTAGAATACACATAGTATTCTTTTCAATTATAATTTTATGATAGAGTTAAATTACTTATATAAACTGCTAAATAGATATTATCCCCCGTTCATTGTTTTAAATTGCGGTTTCATTGATCAACGATACGTACATTATATACGGTGAGAGTTTTGTCAGTTATTCAATTCTGTTTTTAACTGTGATTATGGTTTGAAACTGTTTTGTTAATTATAGGTACCAATTATTTTCTTTTGAAACGAGAAATCCTTTCTTAAATTTTCTAGATTCAAAAGTAAATAGGTACATTGCTTTCACTGGAAATTTTGAGTGTCAGACTGAGTGGCATATTCATTTCTGCTTACCGAAGCCTTAATTAACATTAAAACTTAAACATTACAAAAATACTTCGTCGGAAAAAAATGCGAATTCAACTTTATAGTGATGTTCCGTTAGTAATGATATTATCGAGTGATCGCGACCAGTGTGGTCGTTGGTTAATCGTCCTTAGTAAGGTACCTTTTCTATTACAGTAGGCTGGTTTATAAAAGTGGATTCGAGCTGGCGGCCGCAGTTTAGCCCTGGCCCGGCGAGCGTGATCACGTAAAACAATTAGAAAGCCTCCTAAAGTCCTTAAAATCCTAATTAGTGCAGTGATGGCGATCCTCCAGGGTCCCTCCCTCAAACAGGCCGAGGTCATCATGCAGGAATGGGGTGAATCTCCTGAAGAGATGGAAAGGGGTGTGCGAAACCTTCAGAACATGCTCGCCGCTTCAACCCATCTTCCGGACCCCAGTAGCGTAGGTACGTGAAATTAAGGCACTCTCTGTTAAATTACAGAAAGAGCTATTAATCTATAGCTAATTAATTGTAATTGGGACGTAATTGAGCGGAAATGACCCAATGGCAACCGCACCGCGCTATTCACACCTTAGGGGTAAGCAGGGTAGGTGTTTTAGCACCCGCATTTCGCTAGAATTTTCCAGGTCCCAGTTATACTACTATAATTACTAATAGCTAATAGGGACTAGGAAATATAATGTTATCTTTCAGTCTACTTCACATTTAATTAAATGATGTCCTTTCTAAGAACGTTGCCATTGTTTTCAATGTATTTTATAATTTAGGTATTTTTTTCTCTAAAATATTTTATAGAGTTAAACAAATAATCTTTTTTTGAATACAGTGATTAAAACATAAAATTAAAAATAGTGATTGTTATGATTAAGACACATGCACATACATATTTTACATAGGAAAAGGGGTCACAAAAAATATCTATAGGTATTCTGATGCTTGATGCGGGAAACGAACCCGCGTCCTCCGTATCCAGTCGGATGCCTATTATACACTTGATCAACCAGGATATTAATTTATTAATTTTAAGATCTAAAGTTTTTTTTAACTCAGAGCACTCTACGAAATTTGTAGTAGGGGCGTAAATATGGTTCTTATGTTAAATTTGCCGTTGCCTTCCATGCTAGCCTGGGAGTGAAAAATAACATAAAATGTGCCAGCCCCGACTCACCACAAGGGTGGCGTAAAAGTCGACTTAGAGATATTGCCCGGTGAACACTAATAGGGACCTTACCTTGGGACACCCAAAAAAATGGAGCATACCCATAGAGGGTATATGTATCAGGCAGGCGGTTGTAAATCCTAAGCCAAAACCTTCAGCAGCAAGGATTGGAATGTTGTCATCCCAATCACTCTCTCCGGTCATTGATGGTCCCTAAACATGGTCCGTTCCATCACTTTTCAATACATTTATTCAACATCTAGCATCTTTCCGGTATGATGGATATGAATCAAAAGCGAGTGGATGGCTTGACGACGTCTGACCTATATGAATGGAAGGAAACACACTGCGCCGACCCAGATAAACGGGGACAGGGCAGAAAGACGAAGATTCTTATGATAAATTTTTCCACTACACTAGAAAATGCACATAAGTAACTATAAACTAAGTGTAAACTAATTGTTACCAGTGAGAGAAGTGGTCGTAAAATAACATAAAATGGTGATTATTTATATTTATTTACTATTTGCGTGTTATTATCCGATATTAGTTGTCTACAAGTCCCACTGTTTAATTAATAGGCATGCCGTTTATAAAACCAGTACTGATTACGTAGATACACGTCATGTATAACGTTTGTATTTATAAACTTACTTCGAATAATTCCTGCATGGTGACGGCAGAGCAGAATACAATTGTCACTATCCCCATTACTCCCGCGGGTGTTGTATAAGGTACAAGGTGACTAACGAACGGTTAAGGCAGCAATGAGTAAGAGCAATTTCCGTGCCCAATAAATGGCAATAGGCTCGCCACCTATTAAAGTTAAACTATCGAGAGTAGAAAAGGAAAGGGATTGAGAAGGGGAAAGAATGAGTGGTACATAATTGTATCTTAATTTCGAATCAATATAATAGTCAGGTCAATTATTATGAAATGTTAACACAGGAACCATTCGTCTTTAACTGACGAATAACAGTAGGAGTTTGTACTCAATTCACACCGTACGTTATTTTTATGTTTGTTCGCGCAAAACCCCGTCGTTTATGGACGATTTTGATAATTCTTTTTATGTGGGGATGTATATACTTCGACGTTGGTACCATGGTAAGGAGACCAGGATCTGATGATGGAATCCAATAATAAGAAGTATTTCTTTGATATGATTGGTCAACTCAGGACGGTTGTAATCAACACGTCATCACGTCTTATTATTCGCTCTTAGGTAGAGACAAAGTATAGTGTTTTTATGCGTAAACTAACTCTATGCTTGCGAATTCGAGTTGTACTATCATGTAAATATTTTATGGTGTCAAAACATTTGCATAATTTTGTCGCTACTTAACACGCCCACATTATTACGATTTTCGGTGATCCGGTTTATTTCGTAGACAGTTGGAATATTTATTTGACACAGATGTTTTAGACCTATCTGAAAAAAAAACCTTTTTATGGCTTATGAATATTTTATAGTTGAATGCGTCGTTTAGATTAAATTTATGCTAAATGTTAAGCCTACAAAGGAATAGATATAGATCATTCGATTTTAATTTTAACATTAAATAAAAGTTAGAAAAATTAGTACAAAGATTTTGGTGGTTAGAAAAAGAATTTCGAAAGAATCTTGTGTCGGGAATCGAACCCGCGTCAAGATCATAATTTTTCGAAATTCTTTTTCTAACCACCAAAATCTTTGTAGATATAGATCAATTTGGATTTTGGTTTGTCCTCCTCCCCCTCTCCATTCATATCGCTCAGACGTAATCAAGCCATTTTGATTCAAATCATCACACCAGAAAGGTGATAAATATGTTAGGTGATATATGTGTATAATATTATTTTGTAACGTGATAGTGGTGAATGAGTGTATAGGCAGAGGTGAATTAATACCCCAGTTTCGCCAAATAATTTAGGTCACATAATACGAGCCTATTGCCGTCTATCAGCCACGTGAATCGCAGTACCTATATTACTGGGTGGTGTAAAAGAAACGCTGCTGCCCTCTTTACTCATCGCTGTCTTAAACTTTAGTCGCCTACACGACATCTACGGGAGAGATTGGGGGTTGACTGCCGTCACCACACGGCCTAGAGTAAACAAAAAACAAACGGGTAGGAATTGAGTAACCTCCTCCGGTTTTTCGTCGGTTAAAAATACGAGTTAAATTCGTAAAAGTTGTGTAATTTAAAATCCGAAATGTTATATTTTCTGTAGAATGTTAAAGTATTCAATTTGTCTTCAGTAAATTTATAACCGCAAAAGCACGCATACCTACCTTAAATTTGCGAAAGAGCTGTCTGGTATGAATTTCAAACCGGCAGGCATGCAGCGCGGTCGCGCTCGTAGCCACCACAGTTGCGCAAGATTAGCTGCAGACAGAATTATAATTATATCTTGGTCCCTAATAGCCCTTCACTATCTCCGTTTGTTAAGTTGTAGCTGTATGAAACTGTCTTGATCATTACCTATTTTTAATATTACAAGGGAAGCCGTATGGTGACGACAGAGCAGTACAAATGTCACCACCCCAAATCACACCCAGGGGTGTCGTACAAAATGACTAACCCCCGAATACAACTCAAAGTTTGAGTCCTGCTTAAAATTTACTTTTTTCCATACAAATTCTGACAGCTATTGTCCACTAAAATTTTTAAGCAATACTCTAAATTTGAGTGGCGTTTCTGTATTCGGGGGTACCTGTCGCACTCAGAGTCGTCAATTAACTTTGAAAAGTACTTAATAATAAAAAATGTCAATTAAAACTAGAACATAGACCCGGCAAGAATAGCGACTAGTTTTGAATTTACATTTTTATTGTATTAAATACTACATACATACATACATAAATCACGCCTATATCCCGAAGGGGTAGGCAGAGGTAAACTAGCACCCACGTTTCGCCAATTATGTTAGGTCCCATGTAATAGGTGTCGAGCCTATTGCCATTTATAGTATTAAAGTCGCAGTACTATTGCTAGGTGCATGGTATAAGAGGAACGCTGCTGCCCATTCCTCATCATCTTTATCATGATTTATCCTTTGTCGCCTTGTTCTCACCCACGGGAAAGATTTGGGGTGGTGACAATTGTATTCTACTCTGCCGTCACCACACGGCACACGGTATTAAGTACTCATTAACGTTAATTACCCAGACGTCTCTGAGTACAGCAGTAAGGGTTAAAACAGTGATGAGGAATTAACTCAATTCGTAAAATCTCAATTAACTAAACATTCAGCGGTTTTATTTATTGTCTTTAACACCATAAGCTGTTCTTAGGTACTAAGTTTCACACTTCTGGGAAGATTTAAGTGCGCCTAAATAAATATTATTCGATCCATTAGCAAACTTCTGTCGAGTGGTGTTATGACAATCTGTTTGATTAGGTAGTTTATTTGATTAACATCGCTACTGTTGCACTGATATACATACATACATAAATCACGCCTATATCCCCGAAGGGGTAGGGAGAGGTGAACTAGCACCCACGTTTCGCCAAATATGTCAGGTAGGTGGCGAGCCTATTGCCATTTATCGGGCACAAAAGTCGCAGTACATTGCTAGGTGGTATAAGAGGAACGCTGCTGTCCATTCCTCATCACTGATTTGTCCTTAGTTTTTAATATGCACTTTAATTATGCACTGATATACCTATGCAATAAAATAATAAATGCCATTGCAGGTGCCTTTCTTCCTGGTATGCTGGCCTGCCCGGCTAGCATGATCACCGAAACACGATTATGATAAAGCCATTTATCGCTTTTAACTGTGAAAAATACATTGTTTTGTTGATAAATGGCTACTTATATCATAATCGTGTTTCGGTGGTCAAGCTAGCCGGGCTGGGAGCGAAAAAATACCGTTGAATGTGCCAGCCCCACAGATATTGATTGATATATCTGTGATGACACCAGTGGTGCCGTAGTCTGTCGATATGATCCTTTCCATCACTTTTCATCACTAAAGTCCACACAATTTTACGTTTGCATGACATTATCGTTAGTAGGTATCTAGCCTCTTGAGGATTGGTGTGTTATAACGCCCGCAGATGTGCCCGGGACCAACGCCTCAACGTGCCTTCCGAAGTACGGAAGAACTGGAGATAATATTTTTTGGTCACCCATCCAATGGCCAGCCTTAGCGAATATTACTTAGTTTACGCAATCGAAGGCTGAACGCGCTAAGCCACTGCGCCTTCGAGCTCCTCTCTGTTGACTATAGTTATCTGAAATTCATTCATATAATTTTGAAAAAGTCTATCGTTAATTTTAATTAATACAGAAAATCAGTGGATTAACCTTTCCTAGCAACCAAAGTGACAGTAATGTCAGTGACCTTTATCATATTATCATTAGCGTTCAAGTTCAAACGAAAAGAAATTAATACAACGAAACCGGTTTTAGCCATAAATTTTTGAGGATATTTTTTTGTTATTAATGGAAATCGCTTCTATCTACGTAGGTTGGTGTTTTTATTAGTCACATGCGATGAGAGATTTACGTAGGTATTGTACTTTCATTAAAAATATAAATCTATTTATCTTTTTGGTTGTTTGTTGAGTTGTTGACTAGATCCAAATTATAATTGCGCCCAACATAGGTACAATAACGGTATACATCAAAGGCATTAGACACCATAAAAACATTATGGTCAATGAGCCAACCAATAAGTCTGTTTTTGGTTCGAAAATATGTGTTATTCCGTTGATAAATCCAAAGAAATTCAATCAATGATTGGCTGTTGTTGGGTCATATTCATATGTCAGACGTCATCAAGCCATCCACTCCCTTTTGATTCATATCATCCATCCCACCGTAAAGGTGCTAATGATGAATGGATGTATAGAAAAGAGACGGAACGGACCATGTCGAGAGACCCATGAACGGAGAGAGTGATTAGAATGACAACATTCCAGTCCATACTGCTCAAGTTTTTGGCTTAGGTTTTACAGCCGGCTGCCTGCCTGACACCAACCCTCTTTGGGTATGCTGTTGTTGGTGGTTTGCCCTCCACCATTCGGGTGCCTCAAGGTGCTTATTGGTCTACACCGGGCAATCTCCCTTAGTCGACTTTTACGACACCCATGGGATTTGGGGCTGGCCTATTCTACGTTATTTGTTCGCTCCCAGGCCAGTATAGAAGACTGACTGAGTACTGATAATTATAAAATCATCATTTTAGTGGTTAGATAATTTTTCTAATATTTATATAATGTTAAAATTAAAAATCAAATAAATCATCATTTCTTTAAAAATATAGGGAGTATGGGTCTTATCCTACCACCCTGGTCCTGGATGAAAAATGTATTTATTATTGCGATGGATTCTGTTTTGTACAATAACTGGATTTTTAATTTAATCAACATGTCTCGTATTAATTTCTTTGTACTACTCTTATTTTTGTATAGGTAATTTTTCTATGGCGTCGAATACCATGTTGTTTTTTGACTTCATTGTGTCCAAAACAGGTCGGTCCAGTTTTACCGTAAATTAATCTGTTGTTATAGTATCAAGGAGGTAAACTTTAAGCATTAACATATGGTAGAGCTATCGCAAATCGTAAGGTAACATTAGAGTAGCTATAAAATTACCATGACAACTAAGTGGTGGGTGGAGGCTGTATAAAAAATAACGTTATTAGATAACTTAAGCTGGGAATTCACTAGACGGGCATGCCTGCCACACATGCCCGCGGACCTCGCTTGTATAGGCCAAACTAACTGTGACGACGACTATCCTAACCTAGGCAAATATCGCACAGACCTAATAGAAGCGAGGTCCGGCGGGCATGCCCGCGGGCATGTCCATTAGTGAATTCCCTGCTGTACAGTCTATTCCCGGCTAGCATAACCACCGAGAGATGGGGGTAGTGACAATTGTATTCTGCTCTGCCGTCACCACACGGCATCGACTTGTCATAAAACAGTACCTATAGGTACTTGTTAAAATGTAACATCAAAGTAATTATGTAAACGATTAGCAGAACTCTTACTAAATAGTTCATTTGCTTACGGTATATTGGTCAAGGCGCAGTGCGGTAATATTACACTCCACTTGCAGTTTAAGTAAGTTAGCCACTCCGACGTGCGTACACATAAATTAAGGTTTCACATACGACACTGTAATGTTGCGGACACAATGAGGGACCAGCGTTCGGAAACCATACTAATCAAGACCATAATTTGATGCTCTTTCCTTGAGATTAGCGCTCTTTGAGCAAAAATATATACACACATAAATCTCGCCTATTCATCCCAGGCAGAGGTGAACTTGACACCAACGTTTCGCCAATTATGGTAGGTCCATGTAATAGGGGGCGAGCCTATTGCCATCTAACGGGCACGTACGTCGCAGTATATTGCTAGGTGATATAAGATAAACGGTGCTGCCCAATAGTTATCGCTGTGTTGATTCACCCTAGTTGCCTTCTACGACACCCTCAGGAGAGATAGGGGGTGGTGACAATTGTATTCAGCCTGCTGTCACCACAAGGTTTGAGCAAAAATGCTCTTAGTAGGTACCTACATAGACTTTGTAAAATATAGATTATTATGATTCACTTTTTGTTTCTCCTCTTCGCACGCAGGTAAAGCAGATAGGTTTGTTGCTTGCTGTTGGAAGTGGGTTTTCCGCAAGTTGATACTTGATGCCACGAATCGAAAACAATAGTGGAAAATATTTCAATGTAAAAACTGTGTCTAGGGCAACGTCAAATAATTGCTACAGCTACTGCACAGGAAGTTCAAGTTCACAGACCAGTCGGCTTATTAGGTTAGCTGATTGCTTTTACTTTAGTTTACCCATTGCGAATGATAACGAAGTGTGAGAAAGATAGACTGAAACAATCAGCTTACAGAATAACCACGCAGGTTCTAAGTTGTAGCGTATTACATACACTTGTATTATTGCATTCAGGCTCAAGACAGAAGACACCAATGATGATATACTCGTACATTAAAACTAATTATTTTCACCAATCTTGATACGAGACGAAACAGTGGCTTGCGTTAAAGCGCGAAACTTTAAATTCATAAAAAAAAATAACTTTTTGACGCTTTTTCGAGGCTTTGGTCAACTGATCCCGCTCGATCTCATACCGCGGGATGGGTTGACCTTCGGCTATTAATTAATAAAATACATACTACTAATACTAGTGTAACCAAGTGTTGTCATCTTACGCAGAGTTACGTATGAGGATGTTGTCGATCATTTACAGCAGTCACTTGCTATATAATTGATTACTGTATGATTTATAATATAGGTAATGATTATATAATAATAATTCCAACATAGCTCATATCGCATGAATGCCTGACAAAATGATTTAAGAATAAAGTAGAGGAACGTGGCTAAGAGCGGGTATCTTTTTTAGTTACTTGTGTGAACCAGGACCGGTTCACACAAGTTCAACAATATTATAAAAAATTAAATTAAATGTAACTTAACTTACTTGCGTCATTTGAATTTTCACTTTTATGCCTTTGCCATGAGGTATTAAACTGCTTCCTCATTCCTTTAATAAAATTTATAATAAATAAATAAATTTATTATTCCAATCCACAGATGTCCAGATGCTGCGTCAGTTTATCAGAGGGTGCCGTATGAATATGCAGCGAGCGAGAACAAAACTGGAGACCTACTTCATTTCCCGATCGCGATTCAGAGATATGTACGAGCACATATCTCTCGAAGAACGACCGCTGAGCGAATCTCTGAAGTTCTTGTAAGTGTTAAACATATACCTATTTAAGTACAGAATGTCTAATAAACAAAAAACTCATGTCACATATATGTCACCGATTTTTACCAGCCCGCGCCACTTTTTCAAGTCGGCATTTTTCTTGTTTCATTCTCATGTGTTTCTCGTCATCATCTACTTTGGAAGGCTCCAAATCGGATTCCACTCACTTTTTGAATCACTGTGGCACCATTCCTTCCTATCATGTTGCTTAGAGGACCTAGCACTACCCATTCCAGTCATTCCCAAAATGTTTGTTTAAGATAATAAATAACTCTTTTTTAACCGACGAGAAAACGGAGGAGGTTACTCAATTCGTACCCATATGTTTTTTTCTTCTTCTTCTTCTTCCTGGCCTTTAACCCGCTCCAGGCTGGGTCAGCACAGCATGTCTTCTTCTCTACTCCTCTCTATCCTTCACCAATTTCTCATCCACTCCTCTCGCTATCATATCCTCCTTTACACAACCCGTCCATCTTTTCTTTGGTCTTCCTCTCCTTCTGCGTCCTTCCACGTTCATACTTAACATTCTTCTGCAAGATAGGAATAACTCATAATATTTTAACAGAGATATAGTACCGCTGCCGAAGGTCACCGACGAGGGTTACCGTGTTACCGTCATCAGAGTGAAGCCCAATTATCCGGACAGTGCAGCCGATGTGGCGGACGCGACCCGCGCCATATTGCTTGTTTGCGATGCCAGATTGCATGAAGAGACCGTCATAGCTGGTGACGTCTTTATTTGGGAGGTCAGTGAAGCTATTTTTCTGTGTATTTTCATAGCATCTTGACCAACAATTCAAATATTGAATGACCGATTTTGTGTCTGTTGTAATCGATGTAGGTTTTTTTTACGAAAACTTACTCAGACAATAATTCTCATCATCTACTTCGTGATTGATTACTTACAGAAACTAAATGAAAGATAAACATTCAAAGTAAATTTATTTTTCATCCCACCATCTCGGAAAAGGCGTTTTTGCTCTTGAATATCTGAGTGCAAAAGCCGTTTTTATCCTCTAGAGGATAAAGTAAATTTGAATTTAGAACATCGTGTGCAATGAGTTTGTGAATTCAAAACATCATTATACCTATTTATTTTTACCTCAATGGTGCCGAAATTATCATGCAACCTATTTTAATTTGTTAAAAACTCAGACTCGGAACCTTCTTGGTGTACTTTTTTTGTAATTTGCTTTGCGCGCGCCATTTTCTTTTCACGTCATAAACTTGTTAAAACCTTGGAGTTCCGTGACGGTCAATCAGCTTGGCGTCAATCTTGCTTTAAACATTTTGATCGTCTACAATGCTTGCTTGATGCTTGAGTCAAGCATTTAAAAGCTTTTTAGGTTTGTTTGATTTGTTTACGCTAGCAACGGAACAAAAACATACAGAAAATAAACGTGCTTGAATCAAGCTGATTGACCGTCTCGGAACTCCATTAGGGACGGTAATTTTTATTAGGTACTTACATGTGTGTCTGGATAAATTTTGCGGGTGTGGCTGGGTGGATGGGTGGGTGTTGGAGGTGTGTCTGGGTGAATGGGTGTTTTGTGGGTGTTTCTGGGCGAATGGGTGTTTTGTGGGTGTTTCTGGGTGTTTTGTGGGTGTTTCTAGGTGAATGGGTGTTTTGTGGGTGTTTCTGGGTGAATGGGTGATTTGTGTGTGTTTCTGGGTGAATGGGTGTTTTTGGGTGTTTCTGGGTAAATGGGTGTTTTGTGGGTGTTTCTGGGTGAATGGGTGTTTTGTGGGTGTTTCTGGGTGAATGGGTGTTTTGTGGGTGTTTCTGGGTGAATAGGTGTTTTGTGGGTGTTTCTGGGTGAATGGGTGTTTTTTGGGTGTGTCTAAGTGGATGGGTGTGTATTGCGGGTGTGAATGTTGTGGGTGTTGAGAGTGTGTTTGGGTTAATGGGAGGGTGTTGTGGAAGTTTCTGGGTGAAAACAGAAACTGTTGTGATTGTATTTTTTTTTGTATTTTGCAATTTCCTCGTTGGGGGGGATGAAAAGTTACGTGTTGCACTCGAGTGCAAAGATTTTTCACCTTGTGCTCTTTTGATTCCCTCGCTATCGCTCAGGATTCTAATTTTTGAATCACTCGCTACGCTCGTGATTCAATTTTAGAATCCTTCGCTAGCTCGGTCATCAAAATTGAGCACGCGGTTAAAAAACAACTTTGCACTCACGTACAACAAATAACTATTATAATTTTGATATTACAATAGGTAAAGACAATGTTTCGTTAAATTTTTCATGGAAAGTGAGGAACCAAACTTGCCGAGCTTCTTACCCGTTATTCTCAGAATAAGGCCTCCTGAATGCGTATGCTTTTACAACACCTCTAAGGTCTGGCACACTTCTTCGTTATTTTATCGCTCCCAAGCCACCAAGAAAGCATGCAATCCATTAGAGTATAGTAGTACATTTTTATATAATTACACACATAGAGTACTACTGAATTGAGTTGATTTTTGTCCAGATAACAAACCTTCGCGCATCACTAGCAGCCAGAGTAATGGCGGCCGCGAACACGGTACGCAGGAGCATCTACCTCGCCCAGTCAGCTTACCCGCAGCGGATGAAGAGGATCCACGTAGTCGGCGCCCGCCCATTCTTCGCATCTTCTTTGCAGTTCATGAGATCGTGTGTCAACGAGAAGATTAGGAATCGGGTACGCATGTTTTCATTCCTCATTATCGTCATCATTCCTTTAATGTCCCCACTGCTAGGGCACAGGCCTTCCCTATGAATGGAAGAACATAGGGAGATTGGGCCGTAACCCACCACGCTTGCCCAGTGCGAGTTGGTGGATATTAACGACTGCAGATGCAGCCGGGACCAACGGCTTAACGTGCCTTTCGAAACACGGGGGAGCTCGAGATAATAAATTGTTGGCCACCCATTGAGGGAGTTTACACAATCGCAGGCCAAGCGCGCTATACGACTGCGCAAGCGAACTCCCCTCTTAATTTCACGCTCGCCTGGCAGCAATAAAATAACGTAGAATGCCGACTGATCCCAAGGGTGTCGTTAAAGTCGATCAAGTGAGATTGTCTTGTACAGACCCATAAAACCAGGCTGACCACCAATAACAGCATATTACCCAAAAAGGATTGGTGCCATGTAGG
The DNA here is from genome assembly GCA_963931975.1 of Cataclysta lemnata. Taxonomy (NCBI): domain Eukaryota; kingdom Metazoa; phylum Arthropoda; class Insecta; order Lepidoptera; family Crambidae; genus Cataclysta; species Cataclysta lemnata. The sequence continues at coordinate 7,360,342 of OZ008357.1, forward strand.
CGACGGGGAGTACAACCTAAGCCTTGAGCAGTATTGATTGGAATGTTGTCATCATCGACTAGGCTTATAAATACATATTTACAAAACAGTGTAGTGTGGTCTAATTGTAACGACACTTTAAATCTGAGAGATTTTCTCAACCAGATTGCAATAATTAATGCGTAAAAAGTAATTGAATAGAATCTCAATAGTTTTATGTAAAATATTCAATCAATGCCAATGATTCATTCAATATCATCACCGTTACACAAGGTAAATGGCTCATCTTACGTAGTAGGATTCTGTATTGACTATTGTAACGATTCCTATGGTGATTACGTGACTGGTTTCTTGTTTCACTTCACATTCACGCTGTGATAATACAAATATTTAGGAATAAAGTGACAACAAGACTAATAAAATCATGCTTTATTTTAACCACACGATTGTTTGAGTAAATCAATTTAATGACTCCTAGTCAATAATTATCGATTTGACGTAGCTAGGTGGTGATCACGTCAGAAGAAAAATATGACGCTGATACCTTTAATTTTTATTGGCTTTTTATTTTTCCCGTTAGTGAATCATTTAAGCAGGTATACATATGCCTTTATTATTACAGTGCTTAATTCGTAAACAATATTTCAATTTGATTGTTTCCAAGACATTTTTTTCATTATGAAAATTATGATCGTAATTTAGGTAATGATTTGTTTAGGTATTTCCTTGAATAATTTTGTGCCTCGACCTTTTTTTATGAATTTAAATAATTTTTATCAATATTTTTGTTTCTTTTTTTTAGTATTACATCCACTCTAAACTGGAAGACCTCCAAGAATACATACCAGCAAGGGTGCTGCCTATAGATTTCGGTGGTGAGGAACAATCAATCGAATCTCTAGCCAGACAGTGGAGAAATCGAGTTGGAGAGGTCAAGGATCACCTTCAGAACCTGAAGGACATATGTAACACTACTACAGTACCAATTCTGGACACCGATATCTACGGAACAGTGGGCGCGTTCAGAAAACTTGATATCGATTGAATTACTACAAATACTTATTTTTAATTTAATTTACCTGTAAAATATTTGTAAAGTATCATTTATTAGATTACGCTCGCTGATGAAGTTTGAGGATATAATAGTGGCTAGGGGATGTACCTACCTGTAAGCAACCGCTTTCAGGCAGTTTAGCCTTATACTATGCCTACAGACTGCCAAAAAAATAGTTTTGAAATAATTAGGACAAATAAGGACACCACAACCTGAAGGAAATGTGGGAACACCGCTACACTACGACTAAATAGATCTTGACACTTCTCTCTCTTTTCATTTGCCATTTTGAATTGTTTTATTCATTATTACATCAATTATTTTAAGGATTACACAAAAATGTATTCCTTCCGATACCTACAACACAAAGTTGCATAGCTGCAAATTCTCTCTGAACACACAATGTTTCTAATGGTTTCTAAACATTTTTTAGTTGCGTTATTAGACGAGAGATATTATTTTGGTAACGATTATTGGTAAAAATTCAACTCCACCGATTATATTTTATGATAGTTTAATCTTGAGAATTTTATTCCGGTGGACGAACCACTAGACAACGGTGGCGGTTGTCAAAACTCACTGCCTTGATCGTAAGTCGTGAGCAAAACCATTTCTAGGCAGATTATAGAAACCCTGCGTTACTGTGATAGTTAAGGGGTTGAATATACGAGTATGTTAGTGCTAAGTGGAAGCCTATAGCTAATTCTGCTAGACACATTCATCGTAGTTGGTATAATGTTAGATTTATTGTACAAGGAGCCTTGTTGCCCATCATGCCAAAGGGGGAGTAACAATTTGTTATGTTTCGCCATCAACTGCTTTAGGGATTTTGAGCATGTAAAAGTACTTACTCCCGCACTCAGAGACGTCAATTAACTTTAATGAGTATTTAATGTCAAAAATTTTCATTCAAATCTAGACCATAGGACCCGGCTAGAATAGCGACTAGTTTTGAATTATCATTTTTTGACTTTTGTTAAGTACTCATTGACGTTATTTAACGTCTCTGAGTGCGGCAGTTACTGTTTTATGTTAATTGCTAGACTAAGGTATTATGTAATGTATAAATAAGCAAAACAAATCACAATAAATACATATACCTACCACGAATAAGGAAGTAACTTGTTTTATTTAAAAATATTTCTTACATTGAACTAATTAATGATGATTAAAACTTTTAGACCAATGCTCTACTATAATTTTACAACAGACGTTGCCTAAACTGTGCTAAAAAGTACATAATAATAAGCCACCCACGTGATAAATTATTCGTGACAGCCATGATAAGTGATTCAGAAACAAGATTGTATTGGTTTATTTATGGGTTTATTTAATGAAATACTTGACCGTAGGCCGTGGCTAGTGTTTTATGGTAAAATAACGAAACAGGTTTTTATGTGAATGATTTGGGTAGTAGAAACTATAGAATCAAATCAATAAAACTCAAGCCGATCCATAGATATACCAGCGTATACCAGCTATATCCCTATATTCATTACTAAAAGACCTTGGCTTGTCTAGAACTTTCCAGTGAACAAGCCAAGTTCACTGGAGCGTGGGTCTAAGGCGGCTCTCTCGGAATCTTATCAAATATAATAGTTAAGTATCAGACTAATATACAACAATTAGTAACAATTTTTCACAATTAGTTGAGTTGCATCAAAAAACCGACCCCCGTATTGATATCCGTAATGATTTCATTACGGATTTCAATACGGGGGCCGGTTTCCATTCTAGTTTAGATAATGATCAATAGATTCCTTAATTGAGATTAGTGAGCTTAGTATTACGAACTTAGGTGAGATTATTATTTGATATCAATGAAAATAGTTGTTTAATAGTTGTTTTTATCGATTTCGAACTGCATTTCGAGTTTTCACCCACGGGAGAGAAGGGGATCGTAACAAATATTTAGCGCTACCGTCACCACACGGCTAACCTATTAAAAATCGAAATTGTTAGTCTACTGACTAAAGCAAAATGTTCAGAGTGTGTTATTTCTGTTATATGTTGTATTTGTGACTTTGTTTTTGTGATTATTGTTAATTAGTTCCCTATACAAAAAGACAAATTTTCATAATCGACATTGCGCTTTACGTCCAAAAAGTTATGGTCGTTAATCGATTGGATACATTTGACAGTTTTGTATTGTCTGATGTGGTAGTGACTGTACGAATAAGAAATTCATATTTCATTTGATAGTGCCCACGCTATTGCATGACCGTGCATTCAAAGTTCAAAGTTCAAACAAAAATCATCTAAGTAAGTGAATCTTTAAAAATAACATACCTACATACATTGAACTACTATTACTAGCGTATTATAACTCAATGCCTACATACGCCTATTTATAAACACATTTGGGAAGTTGTATGGCCGGGTGCAATCTTGGTGGTTGCGGATGTGTTCTGTGGTAGTAAAAGGCAGGGTTCATAAAAGTAACTGATTGTACTTCTAAATATGTACACGGTTACAATATATACAAACTGGACAGTAAACATAGATCGGAAATAATATTTATAAGGCTTAGAAAATAACCATACTCTCTAGCTCGGAATAAAATTCTCATCTAATTAATTTGACAACTGTCACTTAGTGAAAAACATTGTGTTTGTCAAACATAGACAAACAATCAAAGGCGGTCGCATTACAAGAACGCCACACCACCCCCCCACGGAGAAGGAAAACCTAGTAGAAATTATAAACATCTAAATTTGACGCGTCTACCAGACCGAGTAGTGTACGGCGCGGTAGCGATGGCCGGAGTTGGCCCTGAGCGAACAGAAGGCGCAGGCTTTGCAGTCTGCTCTGGACGATCAGAAGACGCAGGCTTTGCAATCTGCTCTGAATGGGCGACAGTATGTTCAACAAAAGCTGGTTTCACACGATCGATACTGACGACAACACTTTTGCCCTTGATGTCCAAAGTCATAGTTTTGACATCGCTGGCACAATTAACAACTTTATAAGGACCCGTATAAGGTGGCTGTAAAGGACGTCTAACTGTATCATCCCTTAAGAAAACGTGTGATGCAGAAGAAAGATCTTGAAAAATAAAAGTTGATGGTGATGAATGTCGAGATGCAGGAATAGGTCTTACAACTGACATCTTACGACGTAGTTGTACGACAAAATCCGATGGATTGTCAATTACATCTGATGGGGTTGATGAAATAAATAACTCACCTGGCAAACGAAGAGGTTCTCCATAGAGCATCTCCGCGGCTGTGGATTTAATGTCCTCTTTGAACGCGGAACGCATGCCAAGAAGAACGAAAGGAAGTGAACGCACCGAAGAATCATGATGGCACATGAGAGCAGCCTTAAGCTGGCGGTGTACTCGCTCGATCATGCCATTAGCACATGGGTGATAAGATGTGGTCCTTATTCGTTTAGTGGCAAAGTGAATCATCAGTCGACGAAACAGGTCAGACTCAAACTGAGTACCTTGGTCTGTCGTGATGATTGATGGTACCCCAAATCTCGAAACCCATTCTCTAGTTAAGGTGTCTGCCACTTCTTCTGCGGTAATGGAGCGCATAGGCCAAACCTCAGGCCACCTGGTTACTCGGTCAATAGCTGTCAAACAATAGCGATACTCATTGCATAAAGGTAGAGGACCAATAATGTCAATGTGTATGTGACTGAAACGACCAGATGGAAGGTTGAAATCACCTAACGGAGAAGAATTGTGACGTGAGACCTTAGCTCGTTGACAAGCCTTGCAAGCGCGTGCCCACTGCTTACAATCCTTATTGACAGAAGGCCAGACATAACGCTCTGTCAAAAGGCGGGCAGTTGCACGTGCGCCAGGATGGCTTAAGTTATGAAACTTATCGAAAACTGCTTTGCGAAAGGAAGGGGTCAAATATGGACGTGGCTTGCCTGTGGATACATCACAAAAAATGGCAACGTTTGTACCAGGAACGACGACGCTTGTCAACTGGAGACTGGAGCTCTGACGCATGTCTGATAGTTCGTTATCTGACTCTTGCGACTTCGCGAGGGCTTCATAGTCCTGTTCAAGAGCAATAGCTTCGATTCGAGATAAGGCGTCAGCCACGACATTGTCCTCACCTTTAATATACTTAATATCAGTTGTAAATTGACTGATAAAAGATAGCTGATTTAATTGGGCAGGGGGCAGTTTCTCCCTGCGCTGTACGAAAGCGTACAGCAATGGCTTATCATCCGTATAAATAGTGACGCTCTGAACCTCCAAAATATAGCGGAAATGCTGTACACTTTCGTACACCGCCAGCAACTCTCGATAGTAAGTCGGCCACTCTGTCTGCTTTTTAGTAAGTTTCTTACTAAAGAAAGCAAGAGGAAACCACTCACCATCGACTCGCTGTTGAAGACAGGACCCAATATGTACAGAAGATGCATCTGTAATCAGTCCAAGAGGTGCGTCATTAACCGGATGTTGCAATTGCGTAGCCCTGGACAAACTCCGTTTGCAAACTTCAAATTGCTCCAGTAGTTCAGGCGACCATGAGAATGGTTTATTGCCTTTACCATTTGTGGCAACTACTGCATCAATCAATGGAGCTTGAAATTGCGCGGCCTGGGGTACGAATCGACGGTAGTAGTTTAACATACCGAGAAAACGACGCACGCCCTGGACGGTTTTCGGAGCTGGAAAATCCAAAATAGCTTGAACGCGATCCTGAGGAGGACTTGTACCTTCTGGGCTGACATGGAAACCAAGGAAGGTAAGTTCCCGAACGCCGAAAGTACACTTCGAAGAGTTAATAACAACCCCATACTCCTGAAGGCGTTTGAAGAGGATACGCAGATGTTCGCAGTGGAGAGCCTCATCCGCAGAGAAAATAAGAATGTCATCCACGTACGGAAAAACAGAAATCAAGACCCCGTGTGACCTCATCGATAAACCTCTGAAAAGTTTGACCGGCGTTTCGAAGGCCAAAGGTCATGAAGGGGAATTCGAAGAGGCCAAACGGGGTAACGATGGCTGTCTTCGGTATATCCTCTTCAAATACCGGGATCTGATGATATGCTTTTACGAGATCTATTAGGCTAAAAACCTTAGATCCCGCAAGATTATGAGCGAAATCATTTATGTGACGGACTGGGTACCGATCAGGGACAGTTCTGGCGTTAAGGGATCGGTAGTCGCCACAAGGTCGCCAACTACTGTCCTTTTTCAAGGTCATGTGTAGCGGAGACGACCAGGCGCTCTTAGAAGGACGTGCAATGCCAGCTTGGATCATGTTGTCGAACTCCTTTTTTGCTGCTATCAACTTCTGAGGCGCCAGACGACGAGGACGACACGAAATAGGCGGGCCGTCCGTAGTCTTAATGTAGTGCACGGTATTGTGCAAAACATTACGAGGGATTCCAGGAGGCCGAGTGATTTCTGGAAACTCGGCGAGCAGTTTAACAAAATTGGTATCTCCTGTAACGACAACCTTGACACTAAGCTGTTCCGACATTGCTGCAACAGCGGGTGCTGACAAATTCGTTACGTCATCCATCAACTTCTTGAGTCGGCAATCTGGCAAAAGATGGTAATAGCCTAAAAAGTCTGAGCCAATGATCGCTGTCGTAACATCAGCAACAACAAAATCCCAAACAAATGCTCGTCGAAGACCAAAGTTGAGGTTTAAATGAATAGTGCCATATGTCTTAATACTACTCCCGTTAGCGGCGTTAAGTTCATAGTCCGAAGATTTTCGCGGAACTGACAACCAGCTGCGGGGGTAACAACAAAGATCCGAACCAGTGTCAATCAAAAATTGACGCTTTGTGATACGGTCAGTGACAAAAAGACGGCGGCCGTGATGTTGGATGGACTTGCAATCAGATGCCGCCGCTACTACTGATTGCTTGTTAGGTTTTCCGACGCCCAATTGCATGGAGCAATACACTTGCTGGCTTTCGCACCAAATGTGCGATGATACCAACAACGTTTATTGCCAGGCGTGCTACTGCGTGATGTCGACTGGCTTCTGGAAAAAGAACGGTTCCGAGATCGAACAGAAGAACCCTTCGATAAAGCAGCGACTTGCTTAGTTAATTCTTCTAATCGAGCCATAACGGTATCGAGCGAGGGCGTGGCAACAGCATACACGTTGGAAGAGCTAGGCTGAGCTTCCAAAATCTTGTCAGCTATATCTGCGATTCTATCGAGGGATAAGTCAGCTTGTGCAGCCAAAATCCCCTGTACGTGCTGTGGTAAACGACGTAACCATAATTGCCGCAAGATGTTATCGTCCGAGAGAGCCGTTCCCGCGAGCGAGCGCAAGTGACGGAGAAATTGGGATGGTCTCCGATCCCCGAGTTCTTCGTCACCAAGAAGGCGCCTCACTCGCTGTTCCTCTGATGACGAAAGTCTGCTGATTAAGGTCTCCTTTAGCTTCTGATACTTACCTTCAGCCGGAGGGTTGACAACGATGTCCTCGATTTCGCCGGCAATCTTGTGGTCAATCTGGCTAAGGACATGACTGTACATCGTGGCATCAGTGTTGATACCAGCAAGCAAAAACTGTGCCTCAGCCTGTGCGAACCACACTGTCACCCTATCAGACCAAAAAGGGGGAAGTTTGACACTCACGCGACATACCTCGCCCTCCCGTTGAGGTTGGGATTCCTTTTGGTCGCGCAGATTACGCAAAACTGCATTTTCTGCCTCCAGGGCTGCTAAACGTGAACGTAGTTCGTCAGCCATTATAAACGAAAACACGCTACTAAAATTATAAACGAAAGTAAATTAAAATTAATTTGTATAAAATAGAGAGAGAACGGACAGAAAAGAAAAATTGCTATTCCGTGGGCGCGTGATGTAGCGAAAACAAAACACAAACGTCTAAAAATTTATATGTCGACATGTCAACAAAAACAACATAAGTTGTCAATATGCAGACAACATTACACGTAAAAACAAAAGACAATGTAAACAAATTGTTCAAACCACGCGAAAAAATACACACGAAAAACAAATAAAATATTTCCTATGTCACATTACACAAGTTGAAAAAAATATTTTTTATAAAATAACGTAAAAATCAATACTCCGAATACGCTTTACACAACTAACTAAAAATCATTACTTGGAATAATAATAAAATGTTTAAAAAAATACTCCAAATAATGATGCCGATAGTACTTGCGTGAGCGATGTGCACAAATGGTATAATGCGCAGTTAGTCCAATGCATGCATGTGTCCAACTGCAACTCCCGCGGAGTCGTCACTCGAACTTGCGAATGTAGGAAACGGTGAATGCGCCAGGGGGCGCTCGACGCCACAGCTTGGGATGTGGTACCGTTTCACACGACGAAAATTTCTTCGAAGTGGCCATCCGCATGTCCAACGCAGCTTCCCATCCCGCGCCGGTCAATTGCCAATGATATTACACCCAAAGCTCTTGACGATCACGTCGGGGTCACCAATTTGGGAAGTTGTATGGCCGGGTGCAATCTTGGTGGTTGCGGATGTGTTCTGTGGTAGTAAAAGGCAGGGTTCATAAAAGTAACTGATTGTACTTCTAAATATGTACACGGTTACAATATATACAAACTGGACAGTAAACATAGATCGGAAATAATATTTATAAGGCTTAGAAAATAACCATACTCTCTAGCTCGGAATAAAATTCTCATCTAATTAATTTGACAACTGTCACTTAGTGAAAAACATTGTGTTTGTCAAACATAGACAAACAATCAAAGGCGGTCGCATTACAAGAACGCCACACACCCAAGATTTTTAAATGGAACAAGGGATATTATTATTAAAATTACATAATTGCTGTATTAAGTTTACATATAATTATAAGTCTGTCCGCCTGTTATGGTTTAAAAACATTACATAATTTTCAAACTTATATGTCGTAGCCAGAGTTTATTTATAAATAAACCTTTGATTACCTACCTATTCAGTTATATGAAATAGGAAATAATTTACATTTTATTCCAATAAATACAACCAGATGTTTTATTTTACGTATAAAAAAAGAGTACAAGTGGAAAGACTCTACCAAGGTCCCAAATGCTTAAAAGTACCATTACCATGATCGAAGAATATATATGTACTTAGATATTTTTTTATATCAAGTATTAATTCTAAGCACGTGTTGATATCTTTTTCAAAGATATTCTATGAGCATACGCACATACATAAATTGTAGAGAGTGTGATCTACGGCCACGCTTCGGCAGTTTATTTCAGGATCCACTAGGGGCAAGCCTATTGTCATTCACCGGGAACTTTAATTGCAGTAATTTGTTAGAGAGTGCACCAGTAACGCTGTTGCAAATTCCACTTTATTATTACTCTTAGGCCCGGGTTTTGGATGCATAGTCAACTCAAGCATAGTTAACTTTGGATGCATAGTTGGCCGTGTGGTGACGGCAGAGTAGAATACACCACCCCAAATCTCTCCCGTGGCGACACGTGGGTACTAGTTCACCTCTGCCTACCCCTTCGGGGATATGGGCGTGATTTATGTATGTACGTAGTTAACTTACTATTAGTTATAGAGGTCCCCAAGCGGGCTATATTTTGATGAAATATGTGGCTACAAAATTGGCGACTGTATCCCGGCAATACAAGGACCGTCTTCAGTAGCACCACGGCTATAATTTTAATAATAATTTTCTCACGACGCAAGTTGCTGGTTTACATATTATTTGCTGTTTTATATAGGTAATCAATAATCATAGAGGCCTATAAAGTCAAAGATCGCCTTAAAATCGTTAAATGAGTTAACTATGCTATGACGGCATCCTATTTACACGCTTAATTTAATGTAGCTTTGAGAATATTTGATATTCTTCTTCTCAATATTGGGATTTATCCTTCGATTTCATGGATCTGAATAAAGTGATAAGATTGTAACACATTCTTCGCCGTAGCGTAGTGTTTCGCATTTATAATTTGTGAAGTGCAATTATTGTTGGTATAAATACTACAGTCAGTTTGAGTGTCCAATTATAATTGATTTTTTTTTCGAACATACTATTCGTGTTATATGCAATTTGTTATAACTTTTTAACTTGTTTTCCATGTAATCATAACAAATTCATCCTTAAAAGAAAATTTAGGAGTTAAAATTGTACCTACCAACTGTTATTGCGTACCTACTAGACTTTCAAGTTTATAGATACTCATCTTATGATGAGTTAACTCATGGACAACTTATACCAACACAAAAAAAAATCGTATTTGGTAGGTATCACCTATATCGTCTTCTTTGGGTATGCTGTTGTTGGTGGTTTGCCCTCCACCATTCGGGTGCCCCAAGGTGCTTATTAGTCTACACCGGGCAATCTCCCTTAGTCGGACATCTTAGTGGGACACCCATTGGATGAGTCGGGGCTGCATATTCTACGTTATTTGTTCACTCCGTAGCCGTGTGGTGACGGCAGATTAGAATACAATTGTCACCACCCCAAATCTCTCCCGTGGGTGTCCTACAAGGCGACTAAGGATAAAACAGTGATGAGGAATGGGCAGCAGCGTTCCTCTTATACCACCCAACAATGTACTGCGACTTTTGTGCCCGATAAATGGCAATAGGCTCGCCACCTATTACATGGGACCTGACATATTTGGCGAAACGTGGGTGCTAGTTTACCTCTGCCTACCCCTTCCGGGATATAGGCGTGATTTATGTATGTATGTATGTATTGTTCACTCCCAGGCCAGCATAGAAGCACTAGCTAAGCAGATATCGTCATCATCATCACAGTCCCATAATATCCCCACTGCATCACAGGCCTCCTATATCCTATGTATGCTTATAAGGAGAATAACCCATAACCACCATTGTGGCTTAGTAAGAATTGATAGGATTGCAGATGCATAAGTCAACTTAGGTATAAACTACTACTACTTGAACTTGAACTCGAGATAATATATATATTTTAGGCCACCCATCCCATATTATGGCCGGTAACGCACATCTTAGTTTCCGTAAGAACAAGCATTGAGCTATGGAACACTTCTCGCTAATTTAATTAGATGTTACTATAACATTTATAATGTGTTAGGTAGGTATATCAATATTCTAATCTTACAAAGAAAAATAGATCATATTATGTCGGGGCATAAATTTTTTTTTAATTTTCTTATCTTAATTTCCTTCATTACCTACCCAAAATATTTTTCTAACATTTATATAATTTTGAAAATAAAAAATCGTCTTTATTAGATATGACTGGATTAATTTTATTTAGTCCCTTATTTATTAAAAAAATAATATGCATGATTTAATTTTAACGATAATAAACCTACAGCCTATTAATTAAATAAACTCATTAGTATAGTTACCTACACATTTACCTAATTATTACAAAGTGTGCAATGTTCTAGTAAGTACCTAAGCACAACTTAATTACAGATAAGATGCGATTTACAACTTTGTGAAGTTCCATAAATTATCTAGTTAGTTATATATAATTAATAATTAACTTTATTAATAACCCATAATGACGTAATATTTGCAAACAAAACAAGCACTGTTTTTATCTCTTTAGTTTTAACAGTAAAAATATTAATCTAGAGCTTTAAAACTTTAACTTATGTACTGCCATCTAGTGGTGGATAGCTGAACTTTGTAATGTTGTTTCATAAAAGTTTAAATAAAGCAAAGGAACCTATGCTTATACAGTTATATAAGGTATAAATAATAATAAGACCTATTACAACTTGCTACTTTGACAAACTGCGTCTGCTATTTTGTTTGTCTAGAGTGTCAATGTTAGCGTGCAGCGCCATCCATCGCGCTTGGACTTATCTGGCGCGCACACACCATGATGATACTAACAAAAAAAATCAGGATTTTTCTATGATGCTATATGATTCAATATTTATCACGATATTGGATGGCGATATTTATTAACCCCCTAATCCTTGCTTAGCTTGCCTGCCTGATATAATGACAGAAGTGAAGTGATTTGATGCACAAGCATCTGTATTGATGTGCAATTATGCAGAATCATCGAAAATAAGTCTTATGATGTGTTTGATGGTGTGGTGAAGATCACTATAAAAAGTGGTTTTATCCATTTCACCAACAGCACCATCATTAACTCTGTTACCATTCAATTCGCGCCAAGCACTCCCTAGATGCGTTAAAATATGTGGCACCCATATTTTAACGTAAAATTCATTTCATTCATACATTTCACCCACTCATTATTTCATAAGACTACAGATAAAATATACACTAATGACTTGGCTGTATGGGCTAGACCCTTTGCCTTCCCTAAAATATAGGGAGAATTTAAAAAAATGACAAAAGTGACAGACAATTTTGACAAGTCAATTGTCATTTGGCGATACGTGGCCCTGGCCCAGCGGTGAATTTAGAGGAATAAGATTTTTAGGGCATATGTTTGTGTTATTAAACTGTGAAAACAATTTAGACTATATTTTAGTTAATAATCAATCACAATGAATTACACATGGAACTGCATATGGGTCGCCACGACCTTGTTTGTGTCCTTATTTTGTTCAGCTTACAGCTACACTATTACTGTAGATGCACACGCCGAAGAATGTTTCTTTGAAAATGTTGAAGCAGATACAAAGTTAGGTAAGTTAAAAGTCATAATATAACATTATATTAATATTAGTCATTTAAATGGCCCTTAAATGGTCCTTAAACTTTGATATCCAAAATGATTATTTTTGGTATGAATACTAAAAAATAGTGGTATTAGATCTCTTTCTGTTACATTATTGTTCACAATATGGACCCGGCGCCCGCACGGTGAATCTATGAAATTGCTAAGAGTTCTCGTTTCGTCTACTCTCACTTTCAATTTTCCTGATTTTATTATGGACTGACTTATATTTGTACAGGTTTAAAGTTCGAAATTGCTGAAGGTGGTTTCTTAGATATTGATGTAACTATTACGGGTCCTGATGGTGCAGTAATCACGCATGTTGAAAGAGAATCTTCCGGTGTATTCACATTCTCAGCACCAACCTCCGGAAGATATACATACTGCTTTAGCAATAAGATGTCCACAATGACACCAAAGGTATATATTTATAATTATTATTTTATTGATTTGTGAATTAGAGATTTATAATACAAGGATTTGTACTGGATTTATAATGGAATTCATATATTTAACAAAAAGTTAAGCTGAATACAGCAAATTAGTCTGCAATATTTTTATAATTATTTTTTTATTTGTACAATCTTAAATTATCAACAAATTGCTAATTTTAAGTTACATGAAAGATGTTACATATTTAGTTGAGTGTTCCTAATCATATTATCATAAATGGGTCAGCCAGTTAATATGTATGCAACATTCTCTTAAATTTTTATAAATGTGTTTAATCATTTATCAGGTTGTGATGTTCAGTTTGGAAGTAGGGGAAACACCACATAAGCCATCAGGAAAAGATAAGGAGGGTGACCACAACAAACTAGAGGAAATGATCAAAGAATTAGGAACAACACTGAAAACTGTCAAAAATGAACAAGAATATATGCAGGTAAATATTGTCAATCCAAAAAGGGGTAGGCAGAGATGTTAACATCCCCATTTTATAATATTACTTCTACAAGATTCAGCCTATAGCCATTGCTTATATCAAATAAATATTATAAGTTGAGCAGTGTTGCTGTTCATTAGAATTGGGATGGTGACAATTTTATTATATTTTTCTATTCCTATAATATTTGCTATGAGATCTGCAAATATTATACAATTAATAACAAAATTTGCTCATATAATAATTACTGTTTCAAAGTGTGACTGACTTCCAACAAGGTTGAAACTTGGTTTACATTTTAATTAACTACTATCACTTTACATACATAAATCACGCCTATATCCCCGAAGGGGTTGGCAGAGGTGAACTAACACCCACATTTCGCCAACTATGTTAAGTCCCATAGGTGGCGAGCCTATTGTTATTTATCAGGCACAAAAGTCGTAGTACATTGCTAGGTGGTATAAGACGAACGCTGCTGCCCATTTCTCATAACTGATTTATCCTTGGTCTTAACACTTCTTAACACTTTACAGATTGTCTGAAACAGATCTTTATAAATATATTTTTGAATCTTCAATTTTTTATACTGAAATTTTAAGATTTAACAAAATAAAATTATATATTATTTTATTTGGTACAATAATAATATTAAAATCATCGTGTGGAGATTTTGTATCATACTTTCCTGCTTGAGATGAAACTCCATCACCTTTAGTGCCCCCACTGCCGATGCACAGACCTTCATAAATGGAAGAATAGGGAAGAATTTTCCATAACCAGACAGCAATAGGCTCGCCACCTATGGGACCTAACTTAATAGGTGAAACATAGACAGATATACACCCCTGCCTACCTCTTTAGGTAGTTAGATAAATTGGCGTGATATAGTCTGTATGTATGAATGCCATAGCCTACTACCACTCTGGCCCAGTGCAGAATGGAGGGTATTAATAACTGGATGCATCAGGGACCAACAACTTTAGTTTTACTAAGCATTTCAACAACTTGACATACTTAGTGGAACTAGAGATAGAATATTTTTGTTTTGTTACCTGTCCAATGACCCTTGCTTAGGTTACCCAATCGCACGCATTGTGCACCTAAATTAACAATTGATTTAAATTAAGCAGTAAGTTATATAAATAGTACTATATTATGAAAAGTAATACATTTCATCTTTATTTCTATAGGTGCGTGACCGCATCCATCGCGCCATTAATGAAAGCACCAACTCCCGTGTTGTTATGTGGTCCATTTTCGAAGCCTCAGTACTCCTGGTCATGACATTAGGACAAGTATACTACTTGAAAAGGTTCTTTGAAGTACAGCGTGTTGTTTAACATTTGTTGTGACTATGCTATAAAATTTAATTTTATTACCTTAGCACAACATGTATTTCTTGATTACCATACTAGTTCTATGTATTTTCGCTTGTGTTATCTCTATTTATCTTTGAATTTTGCCTATTGTAATTATGAAATACATGTTGTTAAGCATAAATGAAGTGTATGGAGATATCTCGTCTCATAATATATCAATTAATATAATTTTTGAATTACAATCAAACCTTCAACATCTGCACAAACATTATAAGTATACATACATACAATTGACAATTTACATTTACTGTAATCAGTCGTTTTTATTTCTTATAGTGTAGACATTAGCTAATACTATGTATATGTAAATTCTGTCTATGTAAATAACTCGTTTCTACTTGAGAGCAAAAAGACGAGAGGAATGAGTGCAATGAAGTATGTTAAATGATCTGCTTGAAAAAATAGAATGTTTTGGAAAATAAATTAATAATGTTTGTATTGCGTGAGTTTCATTAATAAATATGACCCATTGGAACATGTACTGGTATTTTGTATAGATTTTAACGATATACATTGAAGTAAGAAAATAATTATTAATCCAAAGGAAAATAAGTCAGAAAATTTCTAAAAAAGGATAGTCCTGATGCGGGTATCCATTGCGGAGAACGAGGGTTTGATTCCGCATCAGGACAATAATATTTTGAAAATTTTCTGATATCATTTTTCTTTGTAGTAAGAGAATAATTTTAAAAATAAAATAAGCATTAACAAATTATATATTTTATTAAAATTATTATATTGAGAAACCATTAAAAACATTGCTTTATGAAAGGATCGCAATATGCCTACATATTGGTATGCTATATAACATTTTTTTATATAAAAATATAAACTACACATGCAAAATTAAATCGCACTAATCATAGCAGTATTACAAACATTATGCACACCATAATATCATCATCAATATTACATTCAGATTCTATTCGATTTTAATTTCAACATTATATAAATGATATAAAAATTAGTACAAAGATTTTGGTGGTGAGAAAAAGAATTTCGAACTCTTGGTGACCAAGACTCTTGGTTGGCCGAGCGGTCAGGCACCTGCCCGGATAGCAGCGGACGCGGGTTCGATACCCGCATCAAGACCATAATTTTTCGAAATTCTTTTTCTAACCACCAAAATCTTTGTGCAGATTCAGCTAAATGTTACATGAATATTTTATAAACAACGAGCCCGTTAATCGCCAAATAATACTTAGGTATTTCAAAAATAGACATTCTTAGGCCCGTATTCTGAAACGGCACTTGAGTGTAGTTTAATTTGAATTCAAGTGATTATTGCTTAAATATACTTGACTTACGTAAATTTAGATATCAAATTATATTTAAGACGGGACATCCCTATTCTACTCATAAAATGCGAAAAGGTGTAGCACTAAAGGTTAATGACTCTACACAAGCGTGGCAATGAGATGTTTTTCGCGATCATAGCTTAAATCTCGATTCAAATACCTATCGATTATTGTCCAAGTGACGTTTCAGAATAAACGTAAACAGATACAAATGAATTGACTATAATTATACTGTTCTAGAATAGAAAGTCCATGTATATCTAATTTTAAAACGTTATTCACGTCCAAGTTTCGTTTCAGAATACAGGCTAAACACGGCCATAAATATTTAACAGTTGTAACAAAAACAATAACTCTTCATGTAGGTAGTTAGAAAAAATATTCTGACTGCTATTTTTATTTAATACGACTGTTATTACCCTGTCCAAAAGGTACGCATTGTTATGCTTTGCTCTTCATAAAGGGCTTTAGTAAAATTTTGTAGTGTTCCAATAGTAACGTACTCAAAATAGAAAAAAAAGTGGTAAAGGATACAACGTTTCTATCGAACGGTTGTACATTTTTGACAACTACTCATTCTTACATTTGACGCGACGGTCAGCATGGTGTTTTCTCAGTAGTACGTCAGTTGCATACATTTGTATTCTTATTTGTTCACTTGTCTAGGCCCTCAAGCGGGGAATTCACTATAAACAGGCATGCCCGCGGGGGCCTCGTTTTTATAGGCCAGACTGACTGACTCAACTAGGCAAACATCGTACAAACTATACTAAACAAAATCAAGGTCCGACGGGCATGTTCGTGTAAGGAAAACTCCGCTTAAGAGCTAACGATGTCGAATCTGCCAGTTATGAGTGCCGGCACTATGGAACCGGCGGGTAGCTGGCGAACTGTATCAGCAGCGGCGGGCAGTTCCAGCAAGACGCTCGCGCCACACGCGCTCAGCAGACGACTGCTGCACTGTAATAAGAAACGGGCTAATTAGATAAGGCATTTTTGATGCGGGCATCGGGTAATGTTCTCTTATATTTGCACGAGCACTACACGGATTAGACTCGCGTATATTTAGGTGCTGGGCAATATTATTTAACCCGATTTAAATATGCGAGTCTAATCCGTAATATGTAGTCATTTTATTTCAAATAGGCATCAGGTGAAGGTAAAACCTAAGCCAAAACCTTTCAGTAGGTAGTATTGATTGGAATTATGTGCTCCTAATCATTCCATCTCTCTCACCCACTAATTCACATCGATGACGTCTGACCGATATTAAAGAGGCCATCGGGAAATGTTTTTTCTGAAGAGACTGGCTGGAGGTCAATTATAAAGGTGGCAAGCCTATTGCCATCCATCACGACACCTGCGAGAGACGATCTTCTCCCGGCCCTGTTCCCAGTCTATCTGGGGTCGGCGCAGTATGTTTCCTCTTCCATTCATATCGGTCAGACGTCATCAATAAGCCATCCACTCCCTTTTGATTCCATCCATCCATCACACCGTAAAGGTGCTAGTGATGAATGAATGTATAGAAAAGAAATGGAACGGACCATGTTGAGAGACCGATGAACGGAGAGAGTAATTGGAATGACAACATTCCAAACTGCTCAAGGTTTTGGCTTAGGTTTTACAACGGGCGGCCTGCCTGACACCAACCCTCTTTGGGTATGCTGTTGTTGATGGTTTGCCTTCCATTTGGCAATCTCCCTTACTGCCGCACTCAGAGACGTCAAATAACGTTAATGAGTTCTTAAAGTCAAGAAATGACTATTCAAAACTAGTCGCTATTCTTGCCGGGTCTGTGGTGTAGATTTGAATGAAATTTTTTGACATTAAATACTCATTAAAGTTAAAGGACTCTCTGAGTGCGGCAGTAAGTCAACTTTTACGACACCCATGGGATGAGTCGGGGCTGACTCATTCTACGTTATAAGTTCGAAAAATTATGGTCTTGATGCGGGAACCGAACCCGCGTCCACTGCAATCCGGGCAGGTGCCTAAATCGCTCGGCCAACCAAGACGTTAATTAACTTACCGAATTTTTTCTAACCTTTACACTTCACGTTGTAAGCCAACGGATACCTTCGCAATGTAGAAAATAAATTTCTAACATTCCAAAGCAGATATTTTTACAAATACCGTGCGTCCAGTTCATCTTGGGTTTACTTTATTTCGTACGTTTTGAACTTTTTGTAATAACAACCAAAATAGTTCAAAAACCAGAATAGTTCAAAACTACAATTAAGATAAGGCACCTGTGGCCGTACCATGAAGTATTAATGCGATCCAAACGCGGGTGACCAAACGGGACGCCGCTCTACTCGGCTTATAGCGTTATCTCACTTTAACGATGGGAATTGAGTCGCGTTTAGAGTTGGTGGTAAGGCCCCTGGTTGCCGAGCAGCGTGGCAATGGGCAGCTCTTCGTCAGAGGGGAACCGGACCGTCGCCCTTGCGTACTCAGGCCGACGGTCCAGCGGGGTGGCGGCCGGCAGGCACACTCGCATGCGCGGCCCATGCGACCGCTCGCCACGGAATTAAGATCCAGAGGTCCCGGATTCGATCCCCAGGGGTGTACAAATTTGTACTCGGTAGCACCTTTACCATGGTGTGGATGGCTTGATGACGTCTAACCAATATGAATGGGAGAGGAAACATAGTGCGCCGACCCCAGATAGACTGGGAACAGGGGGGGGGGGCTAGACAAAGCAACATACCGACAAAGATAACGAAGTTCGATAAAGCAAAATGTATGGGATTTGACGTAAGTCGACCAACCAAAATCGTCTTCTTAAGTTCCTAGTTATGTTGGTAGCGCAAGCTAAGACGCTGTAGATACCGGCCGATCGTGACGAACCTCGACACGTTATCGTTATGAAACTATTGCCACTTGGCTACGGGCAGGGAGATGAAGAATAATAAATAAGATAAGACAACCCACCTGGTTCCCTAGCAGCGTGGCAATGGGCAGCCCGTCGTCGGTGGGGAACCGGACCGTCGCCCGTGCGTACTCCGGCCGGGGGTCCAGCGGGGTGGCGGCGGGCAGGCGCACGCGCATGCGCGGCCACGGGCCTGTGCGACCGCTGGCCACGCGCAGCGCCCGCACTACCAGCAGGAGGCAGCACACGTACGCGGACACCGGGTTGCCTGAATTTATTTTTTTGCTAGACAAGGAAGCTCTTGGCTTTCATCTCAGAGCAGAATATCACTACTCCTTATCTCTCCCGCGAATATCCTACAAGGCGATTGTCTAAACGCGGACTGTAGATAACTTAAGGCGAGGTAACTTAAGGGTAAAGAACCGACAGCGATGAGTAATGGGCAGCAGCGATGGGTGACCAAAAATGCAGATAGAATATTTCTGGTCACCCATCGCCTTAGTCAACATTGTTAAGTTTTGTCAATCGCAGGTCGGCAATCATTGAGAAACCTACGCAACATAATAATTAATTTATACAACTGGTTATTAAATTGTCGTTAATAATATTTATTAAGCCTGTCCAAGGTTACCAGGTAAGTGTACCTACTTCACTGTATTAAAATTAATCTGTTGTCAGGTAATACAATTTTCTTAAGGTGCATTCACAGTGTTAATTTATATTATGCTACATTTATATTAATTTTCATACATTAAATTTGTTTGTCAATGTTGTGAAATTTTGTTCAACTACAAAATTACTTCGGTGTTTAAGCACAATTACATTAACTAACGTTGTTAAGGTTAAGGTGCTAAGGTTAAAAAATACAATAAACCAGTGGATTATTGTTGCTTACAAATACGTATCGTAATGCAGACTTCGTCAAACAAAAATGCAATGTATTTTGATTAAAACTACTTTTTTAAAATAACAAAATAATGTAAAATCTTTAATCAATGGGCTTGTTGGGATATAATATAAAAATAATTCTACTCACCGGGTAGAGCGAATACATATTTAGTTTTCCCCTCAAATTCACACGTAGCAAACGTAGCCGGCTTGCCGGGTTTCATTCGAATTCTTCCGAAGTGAAGGGTTGCACCAAAGTCCTGAAAATATTACAATATTATCCTTGTAATAACCTAAATAAATACGTCGTCCTAAATAAATACGTAGCGTAGGAGCTTGCCAGTGCATGGGCATAGCGCGCTAGGCCAGCGCTTGCGTAAACTAAACAATGTTCGCTATTCGCTATGGCCTTCTATACATTCATTAATTACTAGCACCTTTACGGTGTGATGGATGATATGAATTATGACTTGATAACGTCTGACCGATATGAATGGAAGAGGAAACATACTGCGCCCCAGACCCCAGATAGACTGGGAACATGGCAGGGACAAGAAGATGGGTCGTTGGATGGGTGACCAAAAGTGTATTATCTCGAGTTCCTCCGTGCTTCGGAAGGCACGTTAAGCCGTTGGTCCCGGCTGCATCTTCAGTCGGTAATACCCACCAACCCGCGGGCCAGCGTGGTGGGTTACGGCCCAATCTCCCTATATTCTTCCATCCATAGGGAAGGCCGTGCCCCAGCAGTGGGGACATTAAAGGGCTGGTGATGACGATGATTGAATTAGTATAGAGGCTCGACTGTTTATTGAACGGCCAATTAAGCTAGTTAGCTGCGACACACTATTATAAGCGCTATAAATATACAAACATACATGTGAACATAAATCACGCCTATGTCCCCGAAGGGGTAGGCAGAGGTGAACTAGCACCCACGTTTCGCCAATTATGTTAGGTCCCATGTAATAGGTGGCCAGCCCATTGCAATTTTTACGGCGCTATTTTGCCTACACACTATTCAGTATTTACGTGTTCAACACCGACCTTAACCAGCACCGGCTTAAGCAGGTCCCTCTCGCCCATAGACACGCCACCGGTACACACAAGCACGTCGGCTCGCCGGAATGCATCGGAGATGGCTGACACCAACTGTTCCGGGGTGTCACGCACTATGCCGCAATCCACGCTGTCGTATCCGTACTCCCTAAGTAGTAAAATAAGATGCAAAATGCTGAAGATGTTTGCTGCAAAATTGTTAAACGGTCCTCAATCAGAAACTATACTCCAGCCATCATAACTAGATAAACAACGTAAACAATTTTGACGAGTCTTTTATTATACAATACAAAAGTAAAAATTTGTAATACCTATTTCTCAAAGTGGCTAACTATTTTGATTTTCTAAAATGGATGATGTATTCTTAAATATATCTTTCTTATTTTAAAATTCATTTCGTCGATAAAGAGACGTATCAAAACTGTTTACGTTTATTATCTCGTGACGATGGCTAGAGTATAGATAAGCTAAGAGCAAAATAATTACTAACTAATCTCTGCTTAAGACGGGTGATTCTTTGGCTTAACCATACGAGCAATTTTATGGATGAGTGCGAGGCCCAAGAAAATTGACTAATCTAAAGATTCCGAGGCATTTATTTACGAGAGTGCATGATAATAGAGGCCAGTGATAGAAGCGGAGGAGGAGGAGGGAGGTCAGAGGTGTGAGGATTAGAAATAGTAATACATACATAATATTATATATTATTACTGACACTCTCACCTATCATCTAGCTAGTATAAAGTAAGCAGCTTAAGCACTTGACTTATGAAAACTACATGATTGATAAATATTCAAAATAATTATATTAATATTGTAAAAAATGGACCCGGCATCCACACGGTGAATCCATAGAATACTAAGAGTTTTTCGTCTCGTCAATATATTACATAAACAGCCATGACTAGAGAGCAAATGTCTGTGTTCATCACATAATCATTTATGTCCCTACCAGGATTCGAACCAGAACCTCTGAGCCGGTAGCCACATATCTGATTATTCGACCCAACATGCAGTCCAAAGGCACATCCCTTGCTACATACCTGAGCAAGGTCTTGAGCATAATTCTGTTAGAGTCCCTTATATGGGCAGGTCGCAATTTCATATCCGACGGGTCCTGCAACTCGTTACCGGTCGACATCAGCGCCACCTATCAAATGATTTATAAAAATGAAATAATATTTTTTAGTATGGAGTATGGACATGTTATGCGACGAGAGGCCATTAATGCGACTACCTTACCCCAATATTCTATCTACAGTTAAAAGAAAGCTTACTAAAGTTTAGTTGCCTGGCATTTTTTGTTATATTACGATAAATAACAGAAGTTGCTAAGCAACTAAGCTGTCGTACGTCTATCTTCAACTGTTGATAGATATTAGGACCCGCCGTAAGAGTTTATTTGTTAGTTTATATAAAAAAATAGCTTATATTAATTGCGATATATGTATATCGAAATTAGTTTGTCATTGGCATCTTTTCTTACCTTAGGGTTCGCACGCACTGTGACATTTTGGTACCCACCGCCAGCTATCATGCCAATCTGAGCCGAATCTAGCACGTCGCCTAAAGAGAAAGATTATATAATATATTGTTTAAAAATATTATTAGTAGATATTCGCTTCTTGAATATAAAACAGACACAAAACAAAAAAGCTTTTCTTGTAAAAATTACTCAAACAGTCTGCTGTACTTAAATAAGCTACAAACAATTGTAGGTAGGTACCTTTCTTGACTAATACAGCGCCCATGCATATGTCCGAGCCGATGGGGCGTACGTCCTGTTGCGGCTGGGGTTTTACACAAATTTCCACTTCCAGCTCGGTTTGTCCATCTTCGGAGGCCGATATCAATTTTGTGTCTTCTACCTAGACACCACAACAATGTATACAAGCCCTTACAAAAGGAGCTCGCTAGCGCAGTGGCATAGCGCGCTTGGTCTGCGATTGCGTAAACTAAGCAATATTCGCGGTCATTGGATGGGTGACCAAAAATATATTATCGCGAGTTCCTCCGTGCTTCGGAAGGCGCGTTAAGCCGTTGGTCCCGGCTGCACCTGCAGTCGTTAATACCCTACCAACCCACACTGGGCTAGCGTGGTGGGTTATGGCCCAATCTCTCTATATCTTTACCAGACACTAACGGACTGGTGATGATGATGATGACAAGCCCTTAGGTCTGGCAACACACACACGTACTATAGACACACCCAAAGAGGGTTAGTGTCAGGCAGGCGGCCGGCTGTAAAACCTAAGCCAAAACTTTGAGCATTATGGATTGGAATGTTGTCATTCCAATCACTCTCTCCGTTCATCGGTCTCTCGACATGGTCCGTTCCGTCTCTTTTCTATACATTCAATCATCACTAGCACCTTTACGGTGTGATGGATGATATGAATCAAAAGGGAGTGGATGGCTTGATGACGTCTGACCGATATGAATGGAAGAGGAAACATACTGCGCCGGCCCCAGATAGACTGGGAACAGGGCAGGGAGAATAAGTAATAACAAATAATAATAAATAAATATTTTTACACTCCACCTATCATCTAGCCCAAAGTAAGTAGCCTAAGCACTTGTGTTATGGATTCTAGATGACGGACATATTTTTAATATTATTATGTATATAAATGTTGAAAATATACTACATAAACATATACACAACCATGACTCGGAAACAAACATTTGTGGTCACCACAAAGTTTGCCCCTACCAGGATTCGAGCCCGGGACCTCTTGGCCAATACCCAGCAATCTGAGCATTCGACCAAAGCGGCCGTCGAAGAAGTCTTCAGACAAAGTGAACGCGTGAAGTAAGAAAACTTTAATACCTGCACGACGCAATCGGCCCCCGAAGGTAGTGCGGCGCCGGTGTTAATGCGCGCGCACTCACCGGCCAGCAGTGGCGTGGTGGGCGCGTCTCCGGCCGTCAGCGCGGAGCGTACGCGACGGACGCCCGCGCCGTCAGAACTCATACACGCGTACCCTATATTATGAAAATATCTTACGGCGGATCGGTCAGCATCATAAGTCGATTACCACTTTAACCCTCTGTCATACCAAAGACAGCGAACGCGTGGTAATAATTGTCACCAATTTGTACAAACAACTATTGTGACAAGGTATTTAAGCTGTTAATCTACTTATGATGCTGACTGTACTACAGCTTAGTTGCTTGCAACTTCTGTTATTTATGGTACGTAATATAACAAAAAATGCCATTTAGTAAGCCTCCTTTTAACTGTACATAGAATATTGGGACCCACCGTTAGAGAACAAATAGATGACTATTGGCTTGCCCCTATAACTCAGGAATGAAGACCTAGAATAGTTGTATGTAGTAAAATAAATGACTTTTGGCTTTGCTTTGGAATATTTAATGTATTTCTTTGACAATTCATATGAAAAACCAGTCACTGCATATCATTTTTTAACAATTTTGAGCCTATGTTGTATAATACATAGGCGCTTGTTATAATGCTACCACAAAACATACAAGAAAGATAATGTCAGCACCCATTATTATACTACAAACACACAATTGGACATAAAAGTAGACCAAGGACATACATCTGTTTTGCAAGTCCCACAAATAACCATTTGTGATTAAGTTGAAATCATCTAGTGGAACTAATTACTGTGTCATTGTGAACAACATACATACATAAATCACGCCTATATCCCCAGGTAGGCAGAGGTGAACTAGCACCCACGTTTCGCCGACTATATCAAGTCCCAATAATAGGTGGCAAGCCTATTGCCATTTATCGGGCAAAATGGCAATAGGCAGTACATTCAGTCGCAGTACATTGCTAGCCTAGGTTCTAGGTGGTATAAAAGGAACGCTACTGCCCATTCCTAATCACTGATTTATCCTTAGTCGCCTTGTACGACACGTAGAGATGTGAGGAGGTGACAATTGTATTCTACTCTGCCGTCACCATCATTGTCGTCATTGTGAACAAGATTATAGGTTTAACCTATATAACAATTGAATAAAGTTTAATTCAGTACTGAACATTATATTATATCAAATATACATACCATCTTTAACAGAAGCATCAAATGGTGGCATCGGTTCCATCGCACACAGACTCTGTGCTACTACTCTTCCAAAACATTCTTCAAGGGGACAAAGATCAAAATGTTCTGGCCTTGTGCTCATTACTTCATCAACTATTTTCCAAGCTTCTGACATCTCAACCATAGGGTATGGTGACTCTCTGGGTCTTAATGCCACTTTAGATATATCAACTTTACTATGGTGAGGACAACCGTTTCCAAATTGCATTGAGTCATGCATAGACCTCACTTCGCTCGTATCATTGTGTAGTAAAGAAATGGCATGAGACAATACAGGTTTAACAACTTCAAAACATTCTGTAACAGCCCTCTTACTGCCGGGGAAATTTATAATCAGAGTTTTGTCTCTTACACCAGCTACAGATCTCGATAACATTGCCATAGGTGTTTTGCTGAGGCTGTTATAGGTAACAGCAGCAGTGATACCTGGCACTTCTCTTTGTATAATCGCTTTTGTGGCTTCCGGAGTGACATCTCGGTGGGCTAATCCCGTGCCACCAGTTGTTAATACTAAATCTACATTTGTATCACAATAGTGTTTAAGTTCCCTTTCAATGAGTTCTTTTTCATCTGGTATAATAAGAGTGTGTATGTTAGCCTCTGGAAATAATAGCCTAGCCATTTCTGCAAGGGTTGGGCCAGATGTGTCTTTGGAATGGTCCTTAAAACAAGTATCACTTACAGTGATAACTGCTACTGCCTTCACCATGATTGAATTTAAATCTAAAAGAGATAAAATATTTTAATTTTTACAGTGTAAGTGTAAAAGGTGAATAAGTATTTGTATTAATACAATATTAATATGTTATCTAGGCCAGTTAAACTTTAACTGCAAATTAAAATTTTATATTGTTCTAATATTAATTTTGATATTCCAAACCCTACTTGATTTACATCATCATATCTAGACATAAAATTTTACGGTTTTAATGACCACTCGCGGCATTTACAAATGCCAACGTCTGTTACTGACAATAAGAGACAAACATAAAATATTACTTACCCACTAGCAATTTAATGTAACAATTCAGAGTTGAAATAGTTCTGGCACACTCATAACTCATTACACCTTACTATATACACTGAACTTACAATTACGTCAAAGCTAACGTTTACTTAACCATCCAGAAAACTATTACAACACAGTGATAAGTTGTACGCTGGTTAAATAATTGATAAGAAGTTCAACTATCTAAACCGGCGGGTTGGTGAGAAAGTTCATTTTGCAAGTGCGTATTGTTATGTCAATCTCGATTGACAGGAACGTCAGTCGACAACATGACGGATGGAAAACAAACATTCTAGGAATGCGAGATTGCGAGCAGCGCACCGTGCCAAAGAATCTTTGCATCATTCGTTCTCATTTTATAGTGATAAGCTAAATTCAACTTTACGCGAACAACAAAGGGTTCAATTTCAAAACAAAAATTAAATCTTTAATCAATTTATTTTACTTCTTGAATAATAATTATATCTAAATCAATACTTATTCAATACTAACAATACTGTTCTGAGTTCTGATTTCTAAATAATCAAAAAATAGGACCATGATCTACATTCAAGAAAACTAAAAACTAACATAACATTAATATTCGAATAGGATATAAAATAAAGATACTTTAAGGTTTTAAAACCAACTGCAGTAAGACAATACTCAACATGAACATTTAAACCATAACATTAAACATGATTAATTTACACAATACCTACTTCAATTACTTTCGTTCCATATGTGTGCGAAAGGTTTTTCAGTAAAGATAGATAGATATACATCACAGTAAAAAAGAGTTTTCTATTTCAAAACAATTATTAAAAAAATACGGTTTCTAAATGTTTGATTAATAAACCATAGATATTCTTCAAATCCTCTTATAAGTAGTTTAATGCTAAACAACCACATGCAAATTCACATTTTTTTCTAACGAGATATTTTTATTTTAATGTTTTTCAATTATAAATAACTTGATTTCAATAAAAAGCTATGGCAAGACTGATTATCAATTGACACATTTAAGGCAAAAGGACAGTAGCAACATTACGTCCTAGAAGATAACATTATCACAGAACCCGAATGCTGTATTGGGTGTCGACATCATGAACATCTTGTTTCGTCAAGACAACGGTGTTGCAAACTTTTATCAGCCGCTGCAATGGCTCGTAGCGTCGCAGTGCGCGGGAGTCGCCGACCACGATTAGTTTGTGTTTGGCGCGGGTCACGCTCACCGCTAGGCGGCGTTGGTCGTTCAACACTTCACCTTCCTGGAAAAATGTAATCGCTATTTTGTCTACTAATTTCGTAGAATGGGCCAGCCCCGACTCATCCCATGGGTATCGTAAAAGTCGACTAAGGGAGATTGCCCGGTGTAGACAAGTAAGCACCTTGGGGCACCCGAATGGTGGAGGGCAAACCATCAACAACAGCATACCCAAAGGGGGTTGGTGTCAGGCAGGCGGCCGGCTGTAAAACCTATGCCAAAACCTTGAGCAGTATGGATTGGAATGTTGTCTTTCCAATCACTCTCTCCGTTCATCGGTCTTTCGACATGGTCCGTTCCTTCTCTTTTCTATACATTCATTCATCACTAGCACCTTTACGGTGTGATGGATGATATGAATCAAAAGGGAGTGGATGGCTTGATGACGTCCTAGAGCGGGATAAGGACAGGAAGAAGAAGAAGAAAAGAAGACTTCCATTCCGATGAAACATACAATCCTTTTACAAACCTTACAAAAGAGTTTGCTAGTTTATAAATGGTAATAATAGATAATGTTTTACTTTAAAGAACAGTGCGATAAATTTTATAATTTCTATGGACAGTCATTTAATACTATTCGCGTCTTTGACCAACCTTAATTTTTCTGTCGTCCTGGCCATCTCTTCTGGTGCACGAGTATATAATCACGGGCTTATCCCTGCCTTGGAATTGATCGACGGTGCTTACTTCTGCTTGGCCTACCAGAGACTTTCTCAATAGCGCCACTTGGTCGCGGTAAGGCGCTATGACGCCTATCTCGGACACTGATACACCACCCTGTACATGATCATTTAAAGGAATTATTAGTTTACTAGTGGTCGTAACAACTACTAACTAACTATATAACAACCGACATTAACGCGAGCGAAGCCGCATTAATGTCGAAATAATAATTCTTCTAAAAATAATAATTCGAAATATTATATGCCGGAATCGAACTCACGTGAAAATCCTAAGCTTACCTATTTGAAAAATTTCTGACCTTTTTTTTTTCTAATAATATTTCCAACTTCTATACCTTTATTATTCTAATAATAACACTAAAATCTTCAAAATATCATTACACATTTATTTTGTAGGGTCTCAGAAAATAATTCAATGGTCGATGAGAAACATTGCTTACTTTCACAAGGCAGTCTATTAAAGCTAACACCAAGCAAGCCTCCGACTTATTAGTACAGGTGCTGCGGTCATTTTGATGGTCCGGTTGTTCCTTTAAGTCCAGGAACACAGCAGCGAGATCGGGCTCCGGACTGCAAGCTGCCGAGATCCATGGTGCACTGTTTGTGCTCATCTTCTGTAAGTAAAGCGGTACTTCAACAGATGTACGCTCACCTACAGACGTCCACTAGAAGGAAGTTACATCATCATCACCAATCCTATAAGGCCCGGGGCACATTGGCGGCACGCCACAGGAAGGGATCCTTCGACATCCCTACATGTAAGCGGACACGGGCGGAAACAATGCCGTAGTATCCTTAAGCGTGCCGAGGCGTCCTTAGGCGTGCCGAGGCGTCCATAGGCGTGCCGAGGCGACCTTAGGCGTGCCGAGGCGTCCTTAGGCGTGCCGAGGCGTCCTTAGGCATGCCGAGGCGTTCTTGGGTCTTGTCTTGTCGCGGTATCTCTGAGTATCCCGAAGCCTGCCATAGCGTTCAGAGGGATGCCAAGGCGTTCCGAGGGATGCCGAGGCGTTCCGAAGAAGAAGAAGAAGAAGCTGTGTCCGCAACACAGCATGCCTAAGCATGCCACGGCATTGTTTTTGTACCTACGACCTTCAACATTGAACTTCCAACTTTATTATCATATTCTTTTGTTATATTTTTATTTATCACCTAAAAATACCCTGCCATGCCATGCCGCCAATCTGCGCCGGCCCTAACGTACTCACTGCTGGGGCACAGCACTTCCCTGTGGATGGAAGAATAATATAAGGAGAACGGGCCATAAGCTCCCACGCAGGCCCAGTGCGGATTGGTGGGGTATAACTGAAGTTGGTATTAATGACGACATCTGCCGCCGGGACAAACGGCTTAACGTGCCTTCCGAAGCACGGAGGAACTCGAGTTTATACGTTTTTGTTCACCCATCCGCCCACAGAGAAAATTGCTTATTCCATTATTCCATGGGATCCAAGATAAGCTGACAAAACGCAGTTGTTAATTATACGCATTAGGGGATAAAGGCGTGATGTATGCATCTGATGTTGAAATAAGTAAATTCATAGGTAAGTCTATTATAATCATACAAGATAAATTACACTGGGACTGTCTTTTTAATTATTTAAGTAGGGTACCTTCACATCAATCTTCAGTTTCGAGTTGGAAACCTTATCGGTAGCACATTTGAGTTGTCCATCGTAAGCTACGCTATTTGCAACATCAGCCAAACGTTTGTTCATACGATATTGCAGCTGCAATGTGCAAGTGGCTTCGTCACGCATCAGGCGATGGAACAAGCTCTCTTCCATGCCTAGTCGTCTAGAAATAACCATAAAATGACTTGAATTCCGATATCCAATCTTTCATTTACTATAAAGCACAGAACTTTAGAAAATTATCCGTTGATGCAGGCTTAATATCTTAATTTTCTTTATTAATCGTCTTACGAAACATACCGAACTTATGTGGCATATCTCTATAATATTTTTTTTAGATTTAAGAGATAAAAAAAGCAAAGGACTGACCGACTTTCGACATTTCTCACAAAAATATCTACGTTTATTATCATGTTCTAAATGCAAAACAAGACCGAAATAAATTTATGACATGGCCAGAGTTAGGGCCACTCGAACTTGATCATAACAGATTTGAATCGTTTCTCGACAAATGAGCATGGGTATTCCAGTGACCCTTAAAAATAAGTATTTGACATAGGTTCTGGCATAGGTAATAATTGTAAAATAATAGGTATTATAACTGGAGTTGGTGAAAATATATTATACAAAATATTGTTAGTAAATCAAACTTTTTCCACAATAAAAAAATAAATACAATCAAAATATACCTTGCTGCTCTACTCCTGACGACTGGCGGCAATTGTTCCGGATCTCCTACTAGAATGAAGCGGTTCGCCGCAAATAATGGTCGCAGTACTGTGCTTTGAAGAACCTTTGCGAAATAATAATTTAAAAAACAATTAAACAAATAACAATAATTTTACCTAGATATATATTATTTTATAACAATGGACCGTTATAGTTTAAAAGAAAATTGATTTTAAAACTACCCACTATTTAATTTAGTAAGTTGGCAGAAAAATTGAAATTGGAAATATTGTTTATAATTTTTACAAATATTTTAATATGCTTTTAGTGTCGTATTTATTGGTTAATTTAAGTATTTAATGGGTTAGTAATTTATTACACTCACCTGCGTAGCCTCGTCTATTATGCACACGTCAAACGTAGTGCGGGACAGCATGGCGTGAGCGGCACCTAGACAGGTCACACCGACCACTTCCTGGCAACATTGAGCATAAAAAATATTGTAGTTAGAAAAAGTTCGAAAAATTATAGTCTTGATGCGGGAATCGAACTTGCGTCCTCAGCGATGCAAATGCCTATACCATTCGGCCAACCAAGACACTAATTAACTTGTGGAAAACCTTTACACTTCACATTGTAAGCCAACGGATACCCTCGCAATGTAGGAATAAATTTTTAACATTACGAAATCGGTATTTCTGCAAATACCGTGCATTCAGTCAAGCTTGGGTCAAATCATAAAATCAATATTAGGTACTTAAGGCAAAATATGGTATTGTTTCAAAGATAACTCACCATAGAGTCATAGAGTCGTTCCAGATCCTGAGTGGTGTTGCATTCAGCCGCCAAGTTCTGCTCGCACCTGTCGACCAGAGACTTCGCCACGCGGTTCATGGGACCCAACCTCATTATTTGAATCGACTTGGGCAATCTAAGAAAAAACCATTATTAGAAAAACTCTTTTAGATAAGTTTTCTTTTCGAAAAAAAAATATCGCACATTTATTATTTCGTATTAAGGTATGTTAGCTTCTAGACGCGACTTTCGTCATAGTAAAATATATTTGTATTCTATAAGGATACACAATATATTATTATCAAATTCACTCAATCGATTTTGTGCTCTATTTCAAACAAGGTAAGGTTGACAATCGATTGAGCTATTTTATAAAATAATGAGGCCTACAGGTAATAGGC
The DNA here is from genome assembly GCA_963931975.1 of Cataclysta lemnata. Taxonomy (NCBI): domain Eukaryota; kingdom Metazoa; phylum Arthropoda; class Insecta; order Lepidoptera; family Crambidae; genus Cataclysta; species Cataclysta lemnata. Next base: position 7,391,868 of record OZ008357.1, read on the forward strand.
ACATTTTTCCTACCACATTTTATTTCTAAAGAAGAAAGGGCATGAAAATCGTCAAGAGACAACGCAATCCATCATATTGCCAATTTTCTTTCTTAGCTCCATTTGAGAAATAGATAGCTCTTTACCTGCTTAGCACCGTATCTACGGCGGAGTGCGTATGCGCAGTGACGAGTACGCGTTGTTTCAAAGACACTAGCATCTGGATTAGGACACTAACCGTCTGCGTTTTACCTAAGTAAATGTAAAAACAATAATATAAGTAATATTTAAATAATTATTTCTTACACTCACGCTATTACTAAACTATTCATTATATACTGTTAAATAGTGAGAAAGTGACTTTTATTTGTGATTTGAACAATTATGACTTTAAAGTGTAAATATTGTAGGAAAGCGCTAAATAAATTAGAGAATTTTGTAATACCTTGTTAATTTTCATAATATTGTGGTACAAAAATATGGTAGTCAAAAAAAAATTACAATGCATATTCGACCAAACCGGCCAACAAATAGATACAATAATAAAAATAAATATTTACATTGAATAAAACTTCCTCATTACTGACAGATATTGGTTTTCTATTTCTGTAATATTCAGACACGAGAACTTAATCTAGCCGCCTCTCTCACACCTTGCTATCCACTAGTGGGGCCACAAGCCTTTCCTATGAATGAAAGAATCTTGAATTTGTTTAAAAAAATACGAAGACAATTTGTGGAGAAATTCAAAGGAAAAATGCGTATAATATTTACCAGTTCCCGGCAGACCCTTGAGTAGCGCATAGTCCTTGGCGGCCAAAGCTCTCAGTACTGCCCGCTGTTGCTCTATGTTGAGGCTGCGCATCAACTTAGTCCCAAGTCTACCAACGTCTCGAGGCAGTTTCTTTTCAAATATCGGCATGTCTCGATCGATTATCAACCTGAGAAAATGCAGATCGGAATAGCGCTATTTCATTATCATGGGTCAGCACAGTATGCATGTATTATATATGTACCCCCGGCTAGCATGACCACCGAAACACGATATTATCTATATCTTAACGGCTATCCAATCATCGCTATGGACTATTAAAAATTCAATGATTTTTGACAGTGCAACGGTATAAATGGCTTTATCTGAGTATGATATAGCCTTATAGGCTTTAAGATAATTATAGCCATTTATCGCTTTGAACTGTTAAAAATTCAATGACGATAAATGGTCATATCGTGTTTCAGTGGTCATGCTAGCTAAATATGCCCATATTTTATTTTTATTATCTCTTACCTTCGAAGTCTCTGCGACCTATCTGTATCATCCAGTAAAACCCCTAAGTTGGTGAAATTCTGGACAGTGGTCGCGTACGATTCGTACGTATCTATGTGGAAAGAAGTTGTTTTCGACTGGCGACGGCTGAGATCTCTGAAAAATATCCTCGTCATTTAGATTTGGACACGTAGATTCGCCATGAGGATTGTTAGAACACCGGCGTATGCTGCCAGTATCCAGCTTCTCAGGTAGGAATTACTGGATACCGATAAAAATTAACAAAGTACAAAGTTGTTCTTTTTTAATCTTAAACTTTCTTTAAGAATGACATTCCACAGATTAGTGATGGTTGCAAAAACAATACCTTTCCAAGAGCATCTGTATTTCATCATTGTTGGCGAGCACAATGACGCCTGCTGCTACCCAGTTCCTATCATCTAAGCTTACGATGCAGTATTCTCCTTCCTGTGGCCCGCGGTAGTCTCCGATGTTTACAGTGCAAAGTCCTACGAAAAGATTCTTACTTTGGTTAATCAGCATTAGAACATTAACGATCTGCCCGGCTAGCATGACCACCGATACACGATATGATATAGACATTTATCGCTTTGCATTTGAGCTTTGCTTTGCACTGTCGAAAAGAATTTATTTTTGACAGTTCTAAGCGATAAATGGCTTTATCATATCGTATTTCGGTAATCATGCTAGCCGGGCTATCGATATATCACTAACTATCAGTTCATCTCAGTTCAATTCTTTCCACTTCTATTCATATCGTTCAGACCATACATAACCCCCTTTAATTCATATCATCCATCTTACTGAAAAAGGTGCTATTGAAGAATTAATGTATATAAAAGTGATGACTATGACCGATGAACGCAGGGATTGGGATGATCAAGATTTTGCTTAGATTCATGATAATAACAAATAGTAGCAGCAAACTTTTGTTATTTATAAATGCTCCTATTAGAACAGTTATTTTACTAAAGAGGTACCTTAAAAGGCGAATTATAAGGGCAACAGCAATATTTGTTATTTTGATATGGTTTTAGAATAAATACTATGAATTATGGCGGCATTTCGTAGAATTATGTAGGTATATCTTCTAACTTCACCTGCATTGTTGGCTTGCTTTAGAAATACATGTAGATATCTTGCACCAGAACTTTCCACGCACTTCAAGTGTAAATTAGCTAAGCACGTGCCACGTTTCACCCTGAAAATTAAATGATTACTAGCTCTTCACGAAAATACGACTAACGCCATTTCATAAGATTAAGACGAATCCCATATAAGATAACGCTCTAGAGTTGTACAGTAGTTGCTTAGCAACTACTGTTATTTATCGTAATATGACAAAAAATGCCAGGCAGCTAAACTTTAGTAAGCTTACTTTTAATTGTAGATAGATATTGGGACCAGCTATTAGTATGAAATGTAAAACAGTTAAAATTTTAGTACTGTTCCACAAGTCTTCTGTTACAATCTCACCGTTTTTCAATGGTGTCAGTCCACAAGGTGTGTAAAGGAGATGACAATATCTGTCCCCTTTCTTCCATTTTAAGCAGTGTAGTCCATTGCAAGAAATATTTTATATGAATATCAGATAGGTGGCCGAGCGCCGATTGTCGATTCACTGACAATGGGTGACTTTCAGACACCTTAGGGCCGTCTGTGTGCCTGTGAAAGTAAACATACATAATACTTCCTTTCCGAACAAAGTATTACGAATTGCTGAGAATGTGATATGTAATGTTGAGATAGACGGCTGGTGTAGATGAGGAAAATGTCATTGTATGTTCTCTAAGAGCGTACAAGTGTAATGCCTATACTATATCGCTCCTTTAATATACAAAACAGGTAGTATAACTCAAAAACCAATTTCCCACATTGCGTATGCAAAATCTATGCATTAATACTTAAGTTTTTGCTAGAAGAATTTTATTTTGTTTCTCTTTTATATTCAAGAAACGAACTAAGAAAATCGAAGACAAACGAGTGACTAATAGTACTTACCTACTAGAGTATGCAGAAAATAGACGGTGTGATTATTAAAAAATTAAAGAGGCAAATATATTGCGCCAAACAGTAAAGAACCCAGACGAATCTAATTACGATAAAATTTCGCAAAAAGAAAGAAGAAGTAATCTTGATCTTCCTACTCTGATCCCAGTTTATGTATTACGCATTATATTTCCTCTTCCAGTCATATCGGTGAGACCCCTTCAAGCCATATCAATCAATCGTACGGGAAAGGTGTTACTGATCAATCGATATATGATGAATAGATACAGTATTGGATAGGCAATATTCCAATCAATACTGCTCAAGGTTTTGACCCAGGTTTTACAGCCGTTCGCCTACCTGACACCAACCCTCTTTGGGTATGTCGCTGTTAGTGGTTTGAACTCTACCATTCAACACAATACTTTCTACGTATTTTTGTTACTATATGAAGCATTTACCATAGTTTACATGTCAAAGCTGCAAGTTGTAACTGTCTGTAATTTACTAAGTTCTTTTTTTGACAAATTAAAAACAATACCAAGCCGCTTACCAGAGATGTAATGAGCAGATGGTGAGATATGGGCACTTTGTACAGATACGTTCACTGTTGATTGGATCCGGTAACCTCTGATATAGTAGCGCCGATGCCTCTTCGATGTCTACAAGTTTTTCTAGACGAAAAAATAAATAATCACCCATTAACATAGAATAACGGTAGCTGAAATTGCCTAATTTAAATGAAAGGGTAAGCGAAGAGGCATATAGGCATAGTACGGATTGGTGAGTACTCTAAGTACCTATTATCAACTGCAGCCAGGACCAACTGCTTAACGTGCCTTCCGAAGCACGGAGAAACTCAGGACAATGTAATATTTTTGGTCACCAACCGATGACCTCCTTGAACGAACTGCCCTTCTTTTTGCATAATAAAACAATAACACTTGAATTTATTACTTTTATATACTCCAATTACATTTGTATTTCTATACTCAATCACTACGTTACCCTAACTCATCTTTTATCCATGTGTACGCCATTTTTTTCCTACGCCCAAATAGCCAATTCAAAGTTATTATCCTTTCTTTTTAAGCAAGCAAAGAGACTATTATCATCATCATCACCAGCCCTTTTAATGTCCCCACAGCTGGGGCACGGACCTTCCTTATGGATGGAAGAATATTGAAGATTGCATAATTCTCCACGCTGGCCCAGTGTGGCTTGGTGGGTATTAACGACTGCAGATGCATCCATGACCAACGGCTTAACGTGCCTTCCCAAGCACGGAGGAACTCGAGATAGTAAATTTTTGGTCACCTATCCAATGAACGGCCTTAGTCACATTGCTTAGTTATCGAAATCGCAGGCCGAGCGCGCTTAGCTACCAAGCTCCTATACCACAATGAAAAATACACTTAATAAATAATAATTACCGGGGTCAACGTCTCGAGCGGTCGTCGCCAAATTCTGGACCAGTTGATTTCGTAACATGATCAAATCGCGACGTTCCGGATATCCGCATGATATTTCGTGGAGTTCCACTCTATCCCTGCATTTGGATAGAATGAAGCAAATAAAAAAATTATTATAGAAATATACTTCCATGCGTAGTAGATACTACCAAAAGTTATTCTCAACGCTTTACATCGAAGATTTATTAACAGTAGGTAGTAAAAAAAATACTACTCATAATGATAGTTCATCATCATCAGTAGCCCTTTAATGTCCCCACAGCTGGGGCACAGGCCTTCTCTGTGGATGTTAAAATATAGGGAGTTTATTTTAATTTACTTTTTATCTTCATAAACTTTAACTTATTATAACTTACTGTCGCCTTAAACGGCATAGATAACACATTGCATGCAAGGGCACCCGTGAAGTTAAAGTGATTTTTTTATGTTAGTGTATGTCAATTGTATTCTATTCTGTATTCACCATGTAACATAGATCCATACATACATAAATCACGCCTATATCCCCCAAGGGGTAGGCAGAGGTGAACTAGCACCCACGTTTCGCCAATTATGTTAGTGACAATTGTATGGTGACAATTGTATTCTACTCTGCCGTCACTACACGGTGTGTCACCATGTAATGTTCAAATAAAAACCAAAATAATAAACTAAACATACTTTAGATAGAGCAAAAGCCCCCGCTGTCCCGACACCGTAGGGTCCTCTCTTCTCTGAGCACTCAACATCATGCCGTACAGAACCAGCTGACCGCGATGTTCGGCCGACATCGAAGCCTTACCGCTTTTTAGCTCCAAAGGAACTATTTCTTGTCGCGGCCCTGAAATAGATTTTTTATTTGGTTTTATATTGATTAATTATATTAGGCTGGTATTTATATCGGATAAAGAATCAAGTCAGGCGTTATAATTCTTATTATAGATGACAAAACCTTTCCAACGATATACCACAGATCACTATTGAAGCGGGTACCAGATTTCATACAATCTCTTCTATTCTCCAACCGATGGTCAACCTTAACTTGTTTGTAAGTAGGTACACAGTCGACTGAGAAATTTAATATTAGGTAATATAAGAGGAACGCTGCAACTCGTAACACAAATCTATCTAAACCCTAAGTCGCATTGTACGACACCTGCGGGAGAGAATGGGGGGTCACCACAAGGCCACACTATCAGTATTTAAAAGAAATTTATGAATTTAGTAAGTTGGTATACCAAATTTCGACTTTATCCCTTTGGACCTCATATTTGATAAAATGAAAACTCGTAATTATACCTTTTTGGTTGGGGATAGTAACTTGTAGAGTTGCGTCGATTTTTCCCTTTAACCCAAGTTCGGGACAACACAGATTTTCTTCAATATCTAAGACTTTATTTATGACACCGTTCCATTTGTCCTTTTGGTCTTTCTGTCAAAGAAAAATTATTACTGGTCCTACGAGCCGGATAAATAATAATATTTTTATTCTGTTGTCCTACTGACAAATGCAATAATTAGGGATATTCAAGTCTTAAAACATGTTCAACAACCAGCCACAAAATGACCAGCTTTTATAGCTAGTATGATAAAACTAGTGGGTGAAGTAAACTCTATTAATACTTCAAACAATCATCTAATGCAAAAGATGCCATAATATCAATTTAAAATATTTTTAAGTATTTCTTATATTTTATATGACAGTAACACAAATACTCACCATATTAACACCCTTCTTTGGTTTAGCAATAAAATAGGTCTGCATAAAATCTCCAAGTGATAGAATATACAACTTCATATTATTCCTAACTTCCTCCTCAGTTATTCCTGCATCAAATATTTGTTGTATGGACTCTTTGATAATTGTTTCAGCTTCAGTAGTAAGTTGTTTAACATCAATAATATTTTGCATTAATGCCCTTTGAACCAATTCATGTATTATGATGCCAATAGTCATCTGTAAGAGTTTAATATAGCATACAAATTTGAAATATATATTATTTAGTTATTTGGGAGAGTTAGAAGAAGATAGAGTAAGGGTAGACGCACGTAAATAGCGCCATCATTCCATCTTTTTGATTATTTTTAGGTAATATTTAATGTTAACTATGTGATAAATCTTTTGGAACAAACATAATAATATATTGTCTGATAAATATGTACAAGTCAGAATGACAATGATTATTGTGGCCACCATTGGCAGATATTTTTGTCTGTGTATATTTACAACAGCCAATACAAGTTACAACATTACATTAATTATATTAAATAAAACAGTGACTTTAGCAGACTTACAGCAGAATTAGCAGAATCAAGGCCTCTGAATCTATCTTGTAAAACTGCTTTTCTTTTACAAAACACACCAGCAACAACTGTCGTAGATGACAGAAGATGGTCCGGATGGAGCACTAACAGCCCAGATGTGTTACTGACACAAAATTGTCCTGAAGAGTCTCGAGATGCAATTACAGCAACAATGTCACCAGGTGCTAAAGGTGTGTCTACCCTAAATACAATAACATATAACATAGTTAGATTATCAGCAGTAACAAAAAGCTGCTATAAATCTTCTAAACCATTATGTACTAAATATATTATTAGTGCTTGTAGTTGTCCTTATGGTGACAGCAGAGTGTCACCACCTCCATCTCTCCCATGCGTGTCTCTCGTTATCTCTCCCATGCGTTGTACAAGGCAACCAAGGGTAAACACCAATGAGTAATGGGCAGCAGCATTCCTTTTATACCACCTTGCAATATACTGTGATTTATGTGCCCCGTAGATGGCAATTAGGCTCGCCATTTCATGGGACCTAATTTAATTAGGGAAAAACAGTGTCTAATTCTCTTCTGCCTACCCCTTATACCCCATGGATATAGTCGTGATTTATGTATGTTGTTCTAAAATTATGTCACTAAAATAAACATGTCTTCTGTTTTGAAATCCATGGATTAAGAATAGTGGTACTGAATCCACTGCTTGGTAGAGAAAGGAATGCTCTACATAGCCCAGATCTTGGGAGACAGAAAAGATATATAAATAACTTCGATTATTACCTAGGACATTTTTAAAAACTCACCAAAATCCATCAATAAAACATGTGCCTTTATTTAAATTTCCATTTCTTAATTTTATTTCTTTTCTTGTACCACAATGAACGACATTTATCACTTCGCATCTTTGAATTACAGTGAGGTCCAAGTTATCTGTCTGAAACTGTAAAAATGTACTATTTATTACAAACAGACAGAACTTTATTTTTGTGAATTTAAAAAAATCAAATTCCTAACTGGAAAACCCACATCATCCATCATATTATCTTCACAACTCACATCTGACATAGTTGTATAGAGAATTATACCTTTCTGTTGTTAATGGCTATTTTCATAAGATTAATGGTTACAATTACAGTTTTGCCAAAAAAAATATTAAAAGTATAAAAAAAATGTGTGCTGATAGAATAATTACCTCATCAACATCATCAATTTCCCATTCCTCTCCAAAGACATCTCCCACTTCATCTAATTGTTCAGTAAATTTCAATGGCGTAACTGTGAAGCCTTTGATGGAGGGAGATCTTTCACCAACAACCTTCTCTGGGGTCAATTTAATACATTTTGGGGACCAACAGTTATCTATAAAAGTGATAAAAACTAAAATAAAACTTCATTGATTTTATAACAATTATAAAATGTAGAATATACATACTTCATAATTTATTTTAATTGATACATTTTAAAGTAATCATGTAAGAATGAATTTACTTTAAAAATTGTAATCACAGTCAAATAAGTGAAGTTTTTTATTACCTTTTGAGGGACTGTTATCCAAATTTCTTAATTTAGTATTACACATAGAATTTTGTATATTATTATGATCATTACTTGAAACCTTTTCAGTAGAGCATTCTCTTTTCCCGTTTTCTAGTTTTGGACTTAATGGAGATCTACAAGTATTCTTGCTGCCTACAGTGATAGAATTTAAATCTGTGTCCAGTGAATATATTTTAATGTTTTCATTGTTGTTTTTATATGGAGATGTGAGAAGTTTAATTTTTTTAGGACTTTTAGTCTTTCTATCAACACTTTCAGAAAAACTAGTGTTATCAAAAAGAACTGGAGATGAAGCCTTCCTCTTATGCAATTTAATATCTTTGTTATTGGCCGTAGTTTGTTCTTTATCTAATTGATTGTGTTTAGGTTGTGAATCGGCATTGTCGTGATTTTTAAAGAATTGCTTAATGGATGTCTGGCTCTTTAATTGGCCAGATTGTTGTATCTGCTGAAAGATAACTAATGATAAGCGCAGTTTTGATTAATTATAAACAACGAATCCCAAAAATACTTAAAACATACCTTCTTCAAACTAAGACTCTTAGGCATGATAATTTTATTGATTACACTGTAAATTTATAATAAATAAAACCGCAATTTAAATAGACCTGATAAAATAGATTCTGATAAAATAAAATGCTTTTATTTTATCAGAATAAACATCAAACATTAAACAAATAAATCAAAGGACGGCAAACAAATAAATTGGCGCACTTTATTTTGATGTGCCAATTTTGACATTAATAATTATATATATTTTTTAAATTCTCCCTATATTTTAGGGAAGGCAAAGGGTCTAGCCCATACAGCCAAGTCTTTAGTGTATATTTTATCTGTAGTTTTATGAAATAATGAGTTTTACGTTAAAATATGAGTGTCACATATTTTAACGCATCTAGGGAGTGCTTGGAGCGAATTTGATGGTATTAGAGTTCATGATGGTGACTGATGAGGTGGACAAAACCACTTTTTACAGCGGTTTCTACCACAACATCAAACACATCCCGAGACTCATTTTCAATGATTCTGCATAATTGCACATCAACACGGATGCTTGTGAATCAAAATAACACCACTTTCACTGCACAAAATCCACTCTGTAACAATTTTAGAATTAGCGAAAATAAATCTCTCTGACACCACGAAACGCGCCAAACACTCCCTTTTTTTTTAATTCTCCCTATATTTTAGGAAGGGCAAAGGGTCTAGCCCATACAGCCAAGTCTTTAGTGTATATTTTATCTGTAGTCTTATGAAATAATGAGTGGGTGAAAACTATGAATGAAATAAGGTGACTGATGAAATGGATTAAACCACTTTATATAGTGATCTTCACCACAACATCAAACACATCATAAGACTTGTTTTCGATGATTCTGCATAATTGCACATCAACACGGATGCATCAAAATAACACCACTTTCACTGCACAAAATCCACTCTGTAACAATTTTAGAATTAGCGAAAACAACACCCTTTTGAATTTTTTTTTTTTGTAGTTTTAAAATTCTCCCTATATTTTAGGGAAGACAAAGGGTTTAGCCCATACAGCCAAGTCTTTAGTGTATATTTTATCTGTAGTCTTGTGAAATGTATGAATGAAATGAATTATATTTGGGTGTCACATATTCGGAATAATAGAAAATTAAGTGTTGTTATGATGTATGATTCTCAACGTCGTGTTGAGAATTTTACAGTGATTTTCACCACCTCATCATTATGAACTTTGTTACCATTCGATTCGCACCAAGCACTCCCTAGATGCGTGACATATTAGGGTCAATTCTGACATGATTCTCTAAACTTAAAACTAAATTTAAGATCAGTCTCTCCTTTTCATTCTATATTGAGAATGACAGAGAAACACTGTTGTCAAATTAGTCTTAGGTTTAGAGAACCATGGTCAGAATCGACCCTATTATAATGTAAAATTAAAGAAAAGTAAAAACTGATATGACTGTATTGAATTGGTTCTTTTGCTTTCTCTCTAAAAAAAGCTATAATTAAAAATTATTTATATTGAGCAATTCATGGCTGTATGGGCTAAACCCTTTGCCTTCCCTAAAATATGGGGAGAATTAAAAAAAAAGTATGTCTATGGAGCAAAACCAAAACTTTGAGGTTATGTTAGAAAAGTACTGTTTATATAGGGATAATATAAGTTTATTAAAATTTCTAACTTTTGAATCGCACACCAAGAACCACTTTTTATAATTTGTGTGGAAATTCCCAATGCCGTTTATTAGTAGCCTAAAATAATAAAATTTAATGTATTACTAAAACTGACCTAAAAATACTTAAAATGTCTAAAAGACCAGAACACCAAGGGCCACCAGAAATGGTAAATTATTTTGTATTTAAAATTATGATATTCTACCTTTTATTTGTAACTAGCCTTTAATCTTTTCCAGTTTTACAATGATGATGAAGCGAGAAAATACACACAGAAGTAAGAATTCTTAATTAGTAGTGCTATTTTAAATTTATTTATATTTGTACTTATCTCACTATTTGTTACTTTTTTAGTTCTCGAATTATGGATATTCAAGCTCAAATGACTGAGAGGTGCATTGAGCTTCTTCTTCTTCCCGACGATACTCCTTGTTTGTTATTAGATATAGGATGTGGATCTGGATTATCAGGTTCCGTGCTTGAAGAAAATGGACATATGTGGATTGGAATGGATATTTCACCGTCTATGCTGAGTATGTTACTTTTCCTGTTTAATTAATTAAAAATTTTTGTATTTACACATTATAATTGAAATATATTTCTTAGATGTTGCATTGGAAAGAGAAACCGAAGGTGATTTAGTTTTATCAGATATGGGAGAAGGTGTGCCATTTAGGGCAGGAGGTTTTGATGGTGCCATCTCTGTCTCCGCTATACAGTGGCTTTTTAATGCTGATAAAAAATACCATAATCCGGTCAAACGCCTTTACAAGTTTTTCAGCACATTGTATGCATCATTAGTAAGTATGTTTATAATAAAAATTAACTATAAAAAAAAGTTGTCAATGTTAAAGCCATTCCTAATGTTTCTTTATTTTATACAGTCTAGGTCAGCAAGAGCAGTGTTCCAATTTTACCCTGAGAATGAAAGTCAGTTGGAACTTCTAACATCACAGGCTATGAAAGCAGGCTTCTATGGTGGTGTAGTTATTGATTATCCAAATTCTGCAAAGGCCAAAAAATTTTTTCTAGTACTTATGACTGGTGGTTTTGCACCATTGCCACAAGCCTTGGGTAAGTAAATATTGGGTCTCTATAATCTCAAATTACATAATACTTGTAATATATGGAAGACAACAAAACATTAATTATGAATATGACATTTGTCCTTTATTATTTGGGTTATTGCTTGTTATACACAGTTACATTAATTAGTTATTGGTCCTGGAACCAGCTACATTTTGTTGATAAGATTAATGACTGAATAAATATGTCAGTACATTTAAGCTGGAAAAGAAATACCACCTTGGATATATCAAAACAGTGGCAGTGGATGTTTTCAGTCCTGAGAATAGATGCACACAACTCAATATCTACAAGTGCTTGGTGTGTGGGCTTAAACCGAATGTTATAAGTGTGTATTTTCCATAATTATAATTTCCTTTGTATGTCTGGTAGAAGTTAATATTTTTATTTAATTCTCTAAAAGAAGAAGAAGCCAATATTTTAAATAAAAGTTTCTGTATGTATTATGTTTTAGGCACAGATGAAAGTGATGATAGTATTCAAGTGAAATACTCCAAAAGGGAGGCATCTAAAGCAGCTCGGGGTAAACCTTTAAAGAACACAAAAGCTTGGCTCTTGGAGAAAAAGGAGAGGAGAAGGAAACAAGGCAAAGAAACTAAACCTGACACAAAGTACACTGGGAGAAAAAGAAGTGGAAGATTCTAATTTTACTGTGTAAATACTACATACTTTATTTTAATATATTAATTTACAATACTATCTTTTAACTACATATTTCCATACAGTATCAACACCTTTGCCTATAGTTTGAATTGGTATCATATTTGGCAATGGAAATCTACAAGCCACTATGACTGTACCATTCTTTGATTCTTTCATTATTTTCTTTTCAAACTCTGCCATCATTGACTCTACACCAAATATTACAATGTTCTCATATTGTTTTATGTCAAACGTCCACAAATTTTGTTTATAAAATGTGGTGTTTCGGAATTTTGGATTTATCAGTGCTGATATTCTTGAATAATAAACTAACCAACGATTCAGCTCGACACCATCGGCTTTAAAACCTAATTTAGCTGCAGCAAATACGATTCTGCCATCCCCAGAACCAACATCCAGAAGTTTTCCATTTCGATTTTTAAGAGCTTTCAAAACTCCTAATAACTGTTCTGTTGTAGCAGGCACATACGGTAAACATATCTTTCTTAGAGCTGGAGTTACAAAAGGAATACAGACGATGCTTACTCCGAGTGCAAGGCCGCCTGTAGCGTAAATTAGCGCTTTTCCGACTGCAGATGTTTTGGTAGTTTTTACTGATCCTGAGTTTTGTATTAATTCTAAATCCATTTTTAAAACTACGTTAAGTGATTAATTTTAAATAAATCCATTTTTAAATTGTACCTTTGGCTTTTGTTGTGATTTAAAAGAGTTTGGAGGTTAGTTAGTTAGTTTTAAATTCTTCCTATATTTTAGGGAAGGCAAAGGGTCTAGCCCATACAGCCAAGTCTTTAGTGTATATTTTATCTGTAGTCTTATGAAATAATGAGTGGGTGAAAAGTATGAATGAAATGAATTTTACGTTAAAATATGGGTGCCACATATTTTAACGCATCTAGGGAGTGCTTGGCGCGAATTGAATGGTAACAGAGTTAATGATGGTGCTTGATGAAATTGATAAAACCACTTTTTATAGTGATCTTCACCACAACATCAAACACATCATGAGACTTATTTTCGATGATTCTGCATAATTGCACATCAACACGGATGCATCAAAATAACACCACTTTCACTGCACAAAATCCACTCTGTAACAATTTTTGAATTAGTGAAAATAAATGACTCGACACCACGAAACGCGCCAAACACTCATTTTTTTTTTGTTATGTTCTCCCTATATTTTAGGGAAGGCAAAGGGTCTAGCCCATACAGCCAAGTCTAGTGTATATTTTATCTGTAGTTTTATGAAATAATGAGTGGGTGAAATGTATGAATGAAATAAATTTACGTGAAAATATGGGTGTCGCATATTTTAACGCATCTAGGGAGTGATTAACAGAATTCATGACGGTGACCGATGAGGTGGTGAAAACCACTATAAAATTCTCATCGTCAAACACGGCACAACACTTTTATTTCAATGATTCTTCATAATTGAACATCAACACGGATCCTTATGCATCAAAATAACACCATTTTTACTACACAAAGTCCACACTGAAACAATTTTTGAATGATTGAAATAAAAATTTGACTGACGCCATTGAAAGCCCGCCAAGAACTCTCTCTCTCTCTCATTAATTCTACCTTTCTCAAGTAAGGCAAAGGGATCTGGCCCATACAGCCTTGTCTTTATTATTTATTTCACATTTGAACGAATTTAACATTAAGAACGACCGCAGACATACGATTTCAAGTTGGTCGACTAAATTGCAGATTGTACCAATAGTCATACAAACTTTTGATAGCCTGCAAAACTTTCCAACAAATCGTACAATTAAAAAGTTGGCCAGCTATCGGCCGACAGCTTATTAGAACGGGCTTATATGCAAGTCCGCAGACTGCAACTTAGTTGTTCATCTAACTAAAGTCTCACTTAAACTGCAGCGTGGCGGTAGCGGTGGCGAGCTATAACATAAAGACATTATTTAAACCAGCGCGGTCAACGTTTGTTCGCTGCTCTTTGAGTGAGGCTTTAATCATATGTCTGCGGTCGCTCGAAAATTGTTATTATGTATGTCGAATAAAGGGAGTGCTTGGCGTGAATCGAATGGTGTAGAGATCATTAAAGGCGACTGATGAGGTGGTGAAGTCCACTATAAACTTAACGTCAAACTCATCATAGTTAACACTATAATTTCGATGATCTTATTTGAACATCATATTAAAATGTAAAATATATAACGACTTTTTATTTTATCGATACAAAGGAATAATGGACTCATTTCCTTTGCTTTTTCTAATGGGAGACGAAATTATCAATCTGTCAAGTGTCAGTATGACAGTAATCAGTATTCTTTGCTTGGTTTCCATAGAGGACATTATTATTACAATCGATCGTACGCAGGAGGCATATTGTCTTTTCTCTTGTGTTGTGTATTTTCATAACCATAATATGACCGCGTTTGAAGAGTTTGGTGTACTCCCTGAATTGGGAAAAGCTATAGACGAGATGGATTGGTCTTTACCGACTGATGTACAATCTGAAGCCATACCACTGATTCTCGGTGGCGGCGACGTTTTGATGGCAGCTGAAACTGGTAGTGGAAAGACCGGTGCCTTTTGCTTGCCAATTCTGCAGATAGTCTGGGAAACCTTAAAAGATATTCAGGAAGGGAAGAATACCAAAGTCTTATCGACAACAACCTGTTCTAAATGGACTATGTCGTTTTTTGATAGAACAGATGCTTTAGCTGTAACACCAGATGGATTAAGATGCCAGTCTCGTGATTTGTATCGTGACGAGTCAGGCTGGCACGGATGCAGAGCTACTAAGGGTGTGCATACTAAAGGCAATTATTATTTTGAGAGTATTGTCACAGATGAAGGGCTATGCAGAGTAGGGTGGTCCACTCAGGCTGTAAGTTTAACATCATATATTTATTAAATTTACAAATCGCCACTACTCTTCACAAAGAATAATTTCTTATTCTGTAATTTGAATATCATATAAATAAAGATTAAGGCCCTTTTTCACAATCGACAATTTAGTTCTAATGAGCTTTACAGATCATTTGACAGTGATGAATGAATATGAAATATATGTCAATTGAACTGCCAAGAAAGCTACTTCGAACTTATTGATTGTGAAACAGGCCCTTACTATCGTTACAAATTACTTCTTTGTTGTAATGTAATTTATAATTATAGTTTTTCTGAAAACATTTGGACTAAGAAATAACTTAGAATAAGAGTTGAAATATAAGTAAGTCAACAGTTTGACAAAAAATTTTTTATTACTTTGTTTTTAGGCTAGTCTTATTTTAGGCACTGACAGGCATGGTTTTGGATTTGGAGGAACAGGCAAGAAGTCAAATGCTAAGCAATTTGATGATTATGGGTCTGCTTTTGGCAAGAATGATGTTATTGGTATGCAATTTTTTTTATTATACTAAGGGCCTGTTTCACAATCCAAAAGTAAGTTCGAAGTAGCTTACTTCGCAGATCATTTGACAGTTGTAATATGAAATATATGTCAATTGAACTTCAAAGTAAGCTACTTCGAACTAACTTGTCGATTGTGAAACAGGCCCTAAATGTACACTAACAATAATAATTATTTTTCTTTTACTGTAATACTTCGTTTGCTAGAAGTTACTAGTTACAAAAATAAAATGTCAAATAAAAATACATAAATAGAAAAAAAATTAAACATAATTTTTAGAATTGATTTATAGTTTTGATCTAGGACTTAGGTTAAAGTAGGTCTGTATGATTAAATTTTTTACATCCAATATCATCATCATCTTATCCTCATCCTAGGTTATCATATAGGGCTGGTGCAGTATATTTCCTCTTCGGTTCTAAACAATGTGACATCTACAAACCACCCCTTCTCTTTTGAGTCATATCAACCATTATGTTCAGAACGATACTAATCATGAATGAATGTCTGGAATAAACTATGTAGAGACTAATGAACAGAGAGTGTATGAGAGTAATTGGGATAGCAAAATTTCAATCTAATATACAGAGTGTAACAGCAAGGTGCAGTAATATTTAAACAGGCATTTAGGCCATCAAACTGCCCAACTTTCGCTACGGGACCAAAATCAAAATCTCAAAAAAAAAAATCACTTCCCCATAATAAACCGAGAGTCAGCCGACATCAGTTTGTATGGGGAAGTGTTTATTATTATTAGGATTTTGTTGTTGGTCTCATTGTTAAAGTTGTTCAGTTTGATGGCCTGAACAACCCCTTCAAATATGACTGCACGTTTCTGTTACACCTTGTAGATTCTAATCTAGAATCAAATTCCAATCTAGACAACATTCCATTTCATTCTATACAAGTTTGCATTTGTATGTGATTTAATTAATATTAGTCATACAAAAAAATACATTAAATCTATATTTTTCCTTATATTTGACTCCACAGGCTGTTTACTAAGTTTGAATACTGGAGAAATCAGTTATACCAAGAATGGTGAGGATCTTGGTGTAGCTTTCAAACTAGACCAATCTCAACGTGCAGATTGCTACTTCCCTGCAGTTGTGCTGAAAAATGCTGAAATGTCATTTAATTTTGGTGCACAACCATTTCAGGTAATAATTGATGCAGAAATAAAGTGATGTAAAATTAAAGTGTAACTTGCGCTTTGCTTCTTCCACAGAATCTAGCATATATGTGTAAAAAGTTTGTGTTGTGTGTGCAGTAAATGGTCATGCTGTCTTGTGACATGAAAAACAAACTAGAAAAACTTGATATTGGCTCTGCAGATTTCCTGCGACTATGATTTCAACTCCATCACATATTATTAAAAGGAAAATTTATGTTGAACACTTCTGTTCCAGCACACACCTCCTCCAGGTTATATAGGAATTTGCCAAGCACCTAAGGAGTTGATAAAGTATAACATTGTAGCCGCTGGGGCTGTTGCTGATAGTAAACCAGTCAATAACGCTCCACAAGCCATAATTATAGAGGTAGGCACATTGATATGATAAATTATAGAAATCAAATGTTACAAATAATTATTTTGGACAAAGATGGTGTATTGTTTTAATTTTACTATATTTTTCCAGCCATCTCGAGAACTGGCTGAACAAACCTGCACTCAGATTACAAAATTCAAGAAATATTTAGAGAATCCCAAAGTGAGAGAGCTATTAGTTGTTGGTGGTGTCAATGTAAAGGATCAAATCAATCAACTCAATGCAGGCATTGATATTGTAGTTGGAACACCTGGCAGGCTTGAAGATTTAATTCAAGGAGGTAATTTGTGATTGCTTATGCTGTGAGAGTATGTGAAAAATCTAAATATTTTAGTAAGTTTTAGCTTAACTTAGTGTAGATATTATTTCGAAGTAAAGTCATAATATAATACCAGATACAATAGGTAACCAATTTAAGTGTAAATCCTGATGTTCTGTTAACTGGTTTCTTTAGAAAATATTTGACATATTTTTTCTAGGATACCTATCCCTCACTCACTGCCGTTTTTTCGTATTGGACGAGGCTGATGGGCTGTTAAAAGCAGGCTACGGGGATCTCATTGAAAGGTTACACCGGCAGATACCGAAAATCACGTCTGACGGACGTCGGCTTCAGATGGTTGTGTGCTCTGCCACGCTGCACGCTTTCGAAGTTAAGAAGATGGCTGTAAGTTGCTACTGAAATCTAACTAACACAATATGAAAAATAAAATCATATTGATGTGACATTAGGCATCCATATAGACTGTCTATACTTAGAATATCTTCATCTCCTTTTTTCTATGGCGTTTCCTATATGATTTCACCAATATCGAGTGTTCCGCTCAGATTTTTGTAGCTTAATGATTTCCCAGGCTGATTCCAGTTTCAATTACTCAGTATTGTGAAAGTACAAGGTAAATATAATCTTATTATCAGCAAAATGTCTTTGAATATAACTATTCGATTTTGATTTCAACATTGTATAAATGTTAGAAAAATTAGTACAAAGATTTTGGTTGTTAGAAAAAGAATTCCGAAAAATTATGGTCTTGATGCGGGAATCAAACCCGCGTCCGCTGCTATCCGGGCAGGTGCCTGACCGCTCGGTAAACCAAGACACTAATTAACTTGCCGAAATTCTCCCAACCTTTACACTTCACGTTGTAAGCCAACGTATACCCTCGCAATGTAGAAATAAATTTCAAACATTCCAAAACTGATATTTTTAAAAATACCGTGCGTTCAGTTAAGCTTGGGCTTGCTTTATAAAACTATCCGATTTTGATTTCAACATTATATAAATGTTAGAAAAATGAGTACAAAGATTGTTGTTATACTAGTGAATTTGATTGGCAAATAACATTTCAAAATGGACATAACGAAATATTGACGTCACGGGGCGTTTTAGCAAATATGGCGGATTGCTAAGTTTTGTGTTTTTATTTTTATAAAATAAATATCAATCACAAGTATAATCTGATAACAAGTGACTACTAACGAATCTCCTAATCCTAAATTATTATTATAAATCATTATTTCACTGATTCTTTGTTAGTGTCATCATCCCTATTGATAGTCTATAAAGTAAAATTATCAGACTATTTCATTGGTGTCATTGTTTTCAGGAAAAGCTTATGCATTTCCCAACTTGGGTGGACTTAAAAGGTGAAGATGCTGTCCCTGAGACTGTTCACCATGTCGTGGTCGTGGTCGATCCTCAGAAGGACAGGCAGTGGGAGACATTGAGCAGGTAACGGAGAAGGTTGAAGCTAATACATCCACTGCAACATTGACAAGTACGACTGTAAAATAGTACGAAATGAAGTAATATTGTGAAGAAGAATTTAATTTTTTTTACTAAAGTCAAAATGATTTAATAGCCGAGACTAAAATGACAAACTTATATGGCAAATGTGAAATTAGTTTGCTTCATCTACTTAAATATTATATATTTAGTTGTTAATGAGCTAAATAGATATGATAAAGAAACTGGTTGGGAAAAGTTGGAAAAAATTCTAGTTTTGAAAGTCTTGGTTTGCCAAGTGGTATCGGCATCTGCCCGTAATTCATAGGACGCGGGTTCGATTCCTGCATGAGGACCATCCTTTTCGTACTTAGACCACAATTTTGTTTTGTGATAATTTTTCTAACATTGTAGTGATGTTTATTAACGTTATAATGTTCAAATAAAATATAATAATAAATAGATTATGTTTGCGCAGTTAGTACTTATTAAAATTTGCGATACGTCATTTCTGATTAATATATTTTTTAAATATTTTTCTGTATATGTAGACACGTACAAACAGACAGTGTTCACGCCAAGGATAACATAAGAAGTGGCAACACCACACCAGAGACATTATCTGAGGCAGTCAAGTTGCTCAAGGGAGAATACTGCGTCCGCGCTATCAGGGAACACAAAATGGATCGGTGAGTTTAAATCTATACTAATGTTATAAGCTGAAGAGTTTGTTTGTTTGTTTGGTTGGTTAAACGCGCTAATCTCAGGAACTACTGAATGAAATTGAAAAATTATTTTTGTGTTGGATGGACTATCATTTATCGAGGAAAGCTATAATAACTTACATTAACGCGAGCGAAGCCGCGGGCGATCACTAGTAAAAGCATATTTTCAGAGCACATACTGTTCTATGTTAGTCATATTTTCAGGGCACATAAAAACTGAGCACAGTGTAAACAGTGTTTAATGATTTTCTTTGTGTTGACAATTTCAGTTCCCTAAGAAGGTGCTTGTGCACTATAATTTCCAACTGACCCCGTATTATTTAAGCCGATGTCAGTTGCTTTGGTCTACGTTTGGTTTACGTCGTTGTCTCATTAAATAATCTTTCTTTCTTTCAACAAATGTTGTCTATTCAATTCCATTCGTAGCGCCATCATATTCTGCCGCACCAAACTCGACTGCGACAATCTCGAGAGGTACATGCTGTCGTTCGGCAACGAGTTCAGCTGCGTGTGCCTGCACAGCGACCGCAAGCCGGCCGAGCGGAAGCGCAACTTGGAAAACTTCAAGCAGTGCCTCGTCCGGTTTCTGATTTGTACGGATGTCGCGGCGAGAGGCATCGATGTGGGCGGGCTGCCGTTCAGTGAGTATATTATTATTATGTTTACCGATGACTGTGAGTGTGCCACAGAATATTTAAAAAATGTAAACCCACTTCTTCTCCCTGCTCTGTTCCCAGTTTAGAGTGCGCGCCAGATAGGTAAGTCCGTGCGTGGTCAAAATTGGAACCAAAATTCCGCCTGCTATTTTGTTTGTCTAGGAGTGGCAATGTGAGCAAGCAGCGCCACCCACCGCGCGCAGACTTACCTGGCGCGCACTCTATCTGGGGTCGGCGCAGTATAATGCTTTCTCTTCCATTCATATCGGTCAGACGTCATTAAGCCGTCCACTGCCTTATGATTCATAAATCATCCAGCAGCAGCGTTCCTCTTATTTATCACCAGCAATATACTGCAAATAACGTGAGATGGCAATAGGCTCGCCACCTATTACATGAGTCCTAATCTAATTTGCTAAACGTGGATGTTGATTACTAGGCAGAGGTGACCTACCCCTTCATAAAGGCGTAATTTATGTATGCATGTATTAAAATCCGTGGCCGTGTGGTGCCGTAAGCCGTAAGTGACGGCAGAGTAGAATACAATTGTCACCACCCCAAACTCCGACTCCCGTGGGTGTCGTACAAGGCGACTGAGGATAAATCAATTATGAGGAATGGGCAGCAGCGTTCCTCCTAGCATATACCACCTAGCAATAGCAATGTACTGCGACTTTTGTGCCCGCTAAATGGCAATAGGCTCGCCGAACATGGGACCCAACATAATTGGCGAAACGTGGGTGCTAGTTCACCTCTGCATACCCCTGCGGGGATATAGGCGGCGTGATTTATGTATGTATTAAAATATTGATTCAAAATCAAGGGAATTGAGTTAGTCTTTACTTTTTTCGTAGACACTAGGCTCTCTTGTTAGGCATGTGTCTGTATCTAATTAATATTTCGATTTGTAAATATTCTTATTATTTCGTAGTGATCAACGTGACCCTGCCAGACGAAAAGTCGAACTACGTGCACCGAATCGGACGCGTCGGCAGAGCTGAAAGAATGGGTCTCGCGATCAGTCTTGTGTCCTCAGTACCGGAGAAGGTA
The DNA here is from genome assembly GCA_963931975.1 of Cataclysta lemnata. Taxonomy (NCBI): domain Eukaryota; kingdom Metazoa; phylum Arthropoda; class Insecta; order Lepidoptera; family Crambidae; genus Cataclysta; species Cataclysta lemnata. Next base: position 7,413,421 of record OZ008357.1, read on the forward strand.
AGAATGGTGTATTAAAAAGTACCTATGTGGGCTATGAAGATGAACTAACTGCCGCACTCAGAGACGTGAAATAACTTTAATGAGTACCTATTGTCAAAAAAATTCAATAAAATCTAGACCGTAGACCCGGCAAGAATAGCGACTAGTTTTGAATTGTAATTTTTTTAAATTAAGTACTCTTTATCGTTATTTGACGTCTCTGAGTGCGGCAGTTAGTGTAAACATGAATGACATTATTTGTCGATAAGTACTCATTAAAGTTAATTGAGTGCGGCAGTAATGGTGGAAACGCATTATTGAAACGTGACGCCACTCGACGTGTAGATACCGAACGATGTTCTTTGTGTGATTCTGGTCATATAAAATTAATACATTTGATTGTTGACTCAACACGCGTCACGGTACATCGGGTCGCGTCGTGTTTTAAAAATGTGTTTCTAACATACCTAATAGTGGTTAATTGCCGCACTCAGAGACGTCAATTAACGGTAATGAGTACTTAATGTCAGAAATGACAATGAAAAGCTAGTTGTTATTCTTGCCGGGTCTATGGTCTAGATTTGAATGAAATTTTTTGAGATTAGGTAAGTACTCATTAAAGTTGATTGACGTCTCTGAGTGCGTCAGTTCGTATGAAATATTTAAAGGTACGGGACGGGGACTCTCGTTCTAAACGCCCCGTGCACGTCCCGTTCGTGACTCCGTGACATATGTCCTTCATGGTACATTTTGTATAACACGATGTTTCTGCAGTCCCCGTCCCCGTCCCGTCCAGGGTATTTTCCCGTTACGTATGTAGAGACCTTAATACATTAAATCTTGGTTCCAGGTGTGGTACCACGGTGAATGGTGTTCGTCCCGCGGACGCAGTTGCTGGAACACAAACCTTATCGACGACAGGCCGAAGGGTTGTTGCATGTGGTACAATGAGCCTCAGGTATAAACACAAATTATGTTTAAGTAAATATTTAACTTCAATAACTGTTTAGTGTTTAAACTTTTCTGCTTTACGCAGCGCCATTTTCATACTCTCAGTTAACGCAGTTCTGGTGAAATATAACCGTTACGTACAAACGGACGACAAAAGACGCGCATATTTAAACACGCCGTGTTGATAGGCCCTAAGCCAGTGCCGGCATGGCGACTAAAAGTCCATTACCATCAATTTATTTCTTCATACTTATTAGCAAGAGACAGAATCCGTGTCGTCTTTCTTCCTGAAAGGGCAAAGAAACGCCTGTTTTATAATAAAAACTTAATTGGTTTTGGCAATATAATTTATTGAAGACTCAAATCAACTGCGTACACTTGTCTTACTAGAAACTTCTCTTATATTCTAATGTGTTGCTATATGTAAAATTACCGCTACTAAAACACGTCCGTGTTAGGACGTTGTGTCCGATAATGATGTTTCGACAAACTTAAAACATTATAATTGTAAATTTTTCAGTACTTGGCAGATATCGAGGACCATTTAAACATTACTATCCAACAAATAGAACAGGACATGAAAGTGCCCACCAATGAGTTTGATGGGAAAGTGGTGTATGGTGAGAAGAGGAAACAAATCGGCACTGGATACCAGGTACCAATATACCTACAATGAATTATTAGTACAGTCCTTAAAAAGTAACATTTAGGTTAGAATGACAGCAAGCAACATATATAAAACTGATTTAAGTGCGAAAAGGATATACAAAAAAGTGTTTGAGTCTGTCATATGAATCATCCTTTATTTTACAAACTATAGTTACATGACAGCGCATGACATTTTTTTCTGCAACTTCTGATTACAGTGTGACCCAGCGCTCATTTCCTATTCTGCAAATAAATTTTATTCGTCTGATGTTGTCTGATGTTCTGCCGCCATAACCCAAGAAGCCAAATTTCCGATAAAATGTTTATTATTTTATAACCCTAACATAATACATAAATTTTTTACACTTGCCTATTTTTAACAGCAACGTGCATGTTAATTGAACTCTGCCTACTTACAATACCCGGCACATTAAAATGTATTCAGGTATTGAGGTGCGACGTCTGTCTGTAACCATAGCAACGTAGGGATACCCGCTTCTGCGGGTTCCCACAATCGACAAGTAAGTTCTGAGTAGCTTACTTGGTAGTTTAATTGACATTTAATTCATATTACAACTGACAAATGATCTGCCAAGTAAGCTACTCAGAACTTACTTGTCGATTGTGAAACAGGCCCTTAAACACTTAAACCTGTGCAGACGACCATCATTTTGGTTCAACTTACGCGCCGGGAACAATATGTATGTCCTAATTTGATGTGCAGATCGAAATGTTATATTGTTTCATGGCATTGTTGTATTTCGTTCCCAGGATCATGTCAGCCAAATGGCGCCTGTCGTACGCTCGCTACAAGAATTGGAATCGCAAGCGCAACTCCACTACCTAAGGATGCACCATAAGATTACTGTTGCGTAATATAAGTATAGTGAGTGCGTAATGCTTTTTTCTATTTAATAAACAGCTGTGTATTCTTAATTTGGATTTTTTATTTTATTATTGACTCGTCTTTTTCAGTGGTGGCAGTCGAGCAGAATATGAGTTAAAAAAACGGGGTCGAGAAAAATAAATCCCCCACGCGTGGGTTTTTTTTTGTAATTTCTTACGACAAGCAAGGGCGTTTTTCGAACATGTGCCACAGCCGACATTCACACAGAACAGTATTTAACAAGGAGGGCCTGGTAACAGGCGGGCTGAAAAAGAGAGTAGGTTTGGAATTCTTCGTCATGGCGTTTGGCTTAACGAATTTCGTCACCATCAAGTCTCTCTTATTATTGAATATGTGAGACAAAAACACAGCATTCCATAGTGTGGCAGAGGGAGAAATCAGTGGCAGTGCCTGGGAATTGTGACCCAAGTGTAGGTTTACGGGATCCCTTCACAACAAATTGGTCGTCTAGTCGAGAAAGGCAAAGGTATTTTGCTTAAATGCAGGTATTGGTCGACAATGAAACAAAAAGGAATGAAATTAATATTTTTATATTTCACTCAATTACTACGGACTTATTTATCTAGGGCAGTGCGTGGCAGCCCCCGTTTTAAAAATAAATTATTAAGTCTCATAACACCGCTATGTACGAAAATAGCTGATAAAAATACTGTAATCACAATCATATAAATACATATTACAAAACTGACGGGTACAAATTAACTTCAACTGTATAAAAATAGTATCTTGATTTACATTTTAAATAAAATTCGAATTATAATGCCTTTGCCACATAACGGCGATTCACATTAGCGGGACGTATAGTCTCTCTTTTGCACTAGTATAGTTTTTTTATGGTCTTTCTTTCGTAAGGTCGCACACTAGACAATCAGACCTATCGCAGAAGGCATTTCATCATCAGTCCTTTTAATGTTATTGCTGGGGCACCGCTGGTCTGCAAAGGCAACGTTTGTCTTTCCGTCTCTCTCAATCATTGAGAATAATAGCAAAGTGTGAGGGTGACGGGTAGACCAAAGCAACTGAAATCGGCTTACATAATACAGGGTCAGGAGTGTTAAGTGTCATATTATTAGCATAATTTCGTAAAGTCTTAATAAACCCAGTTTATCTGAAGTCATTAGTCGTATTTATTTATCATGACTAACCATAATGGACTAAATACATGGTGTCAGTAATTGGTTTCGTTATCTACGTGTCGTACAATCATCAAATAGTCATTGTCAAAATCTCGTGTAAAAAGTCGGCGTTATAATGTCTCAAGAAAATCAAAATCCAAAGAAACTTACCTACGGGTGTGTCTAGCCCGCAGCCCGTGATTATGAACGGGCAATTTGGCCCAACAATGGAGAAAATTTGTGAAATCATTCAAATTCTATTGACGTGCGTCAGACCCAAACGAAGAAAATGATGGCAGGAAACTGGCATTGTACCTACATTGTATCGGTGAAAAGGCCGTAGACATTTTTAACACACGTTCGGAAAAAATGAAGATATTGTTAAATACGATACGACGAACTACTATAGTCCGACAACTTCGTGCAAGACCTTCCTGCGGGGTGAGAGACGTTGGGGGGGCTGAGGTAGCAGTCATGGTAGCGAATGGGTTACACACGTAGAGAAGAACAGGGATATCTTGAGTATTCATACAATGTAGATATTGTAGAAACAATACAATGTAGATATTGTTTCTCCGTGTTCTGCTCGTTGATTATTTTTATAAGATCGCATTTACGAACGAAACTGTCACATGGAACACCTCGCTGCCCTAACCGTTCTTGCATTTTATTTTTAAGGAACTCATTGTTGGTTTCTTGTCTATTTGAGTGCTATGGTAAGCTGCCTTGTCCATAACAATAACTGACTTTTGAGGAATATTAGGTAAAAGATTGGGATCAATCCACTTTTGAAAATTTATTGCATTCATGTCGCTATGATAATCGCCCGACGTCGAATGCGACTTAAATATGAGCAAAGCATTATTTACAAAACCATTGCGACTGCCGGCGTGCATAATTATGAGCCAGGGTCGTTTGCCCATGTTTTTCATAGCTCCGCGTTCTGTAATGAACTACCAGCATTTTAGCGTCACGTGAGTTTGATTTGCCGCGTCCCTGCCACCGTCTCTCACCCCACAGGAAGGTCGCGCACGAACTTGTAGGGACTATACTAGAGGACAATTTGAATCTTGATAAGGCCTTAGAAATGGCAACGGCTATGCTTGCGTCAAGAGAAGCGAGAACGGGCCATATTCCACTACGAGAGCGCAGTTTAAAAAACATGAAAGACTATAGATGTAGCTAGGACAAAAGGCTTAACGTGCCTGTCGAAGCACGGAGGAAATCGAGTGAATATATTTTGGTCACCCATCCAATGGTCGGCCTTGGCGAACGTTAGATTAGTTTACGCAATTGCAGACCAAGCCAACTAAGATGCACCATCGTGTCTTCAGTGAACATTAGGAATATCTTTTATTTCATATTGCTACCAACAGCCCTATTCTGTTCTGTGCCTTGCTGCGATTTTAGGTCGTGATTGTGTAGAGCGCAAAATCCCTAATATTTGTCTCGACAAATCGCAAACTGATCACTTACTATGATTTTATATCTCTGAATTTCAACCATAATCAAAAAGAAAATACATTTGGCTAATTAAACAACTTGATTGGAAAATACATAATTTTTTTTACAATTAAACAAAACTAATAATGTTTACTAATAACAACATTGCCGCTTATAGGAAAAAAATACATTTAATATTACAGCAGTATGCAAAACACATTTCCAAGGCATATAACCTATAAATATTACTACTATAACCCCCCCCTGGCCCTCATAGACCACTAAATATAAGACGAAATACATTGTATTGGTGCAAATTGACAATATTGTGGATTATATAATAAAAAAAAGAAAATGTTAAAATTAACACGACAATGAACTTCTCTTTACGACAAACTATTTATTCCTAATAGTACATAATATGTCAAAAGAAACAAAATACACTGGCGAGCATAAAAATTGACTCAACACATAAACTAAAATAATAACTAAATCTTCTTATTCAATAAATAAACCTCTCTCTGTACAGACAGAAACATTATAATCCTGACTTTCAATATATTAACATTATGTTCAAAGTCAGGATTTCGATCCTTGGTTACCTACGTTGATATTTTTTTTTCAAAAAAAATCTATTATGTAGTAATTTATTTATTAAGCCAATATTCGTACTCATAGTGTAATTAAGTGCAAAGGCAACGTTTGTGTCCTAATTACATTTAACAAAGGTCACTTTGAAAACTAGAATATTACATATATTCCCAACTGAGACACTTATTAGTAACTATAAATAAACAGCAGTGTACCAGGCTGCAAAACGCAAGGAAGTGACGTTGCAACAAAAGGGTGCAGACTGTACGTTCCTCAGTTAAAAAAAATATATTGGACGCCAGTCAATTACGAATATACCGCAACTCGACAGCGTAGACAACACGTGACGGTTTAAATGCTTCTGTCGTGGATGTCTATTAGTGTAAAGGCAAGGCAATATCTTCAAGTAGTATACCATACCATCTCATAATATTAACACCTTATAGTCCCTAAACTACTGACTGGGGCATAGGAACAATTCCTACAATAAAATGAATTGCTTTTAAACCTTATTCTAAATTATTACGGTTTAAATTAAGGTGGCCACTCCAAGTCAGTAAAGTGTGCAGCAATGCAAGTGCAATATAATATTTGACGTAGATATTTTTATGTTTGCACGAAGATTGGAGAGGACCAGGGGGCCTACTCTGAAACACCGAACGAACGAACTCACATCTATCCGTCTTTCTCACGCCACTGCGTGTTAAAATAAGAGCAACAAAGACGCAAAGACTCGGTCGAACGAAATAAACTTCCAGAGTAACGCCTCAGATCATTTTCTTACCTATACAGAAAAACCTTGCACTAATTGTCTACGCCATATAGGTACGCGTCAATTACCCCGTCATTCCACAGTTTTGCATCCAAAATTACATGTAACTACTAAACGAGAAGTCAACAGTACAGTACTATTGCATTAAATTCTACAATATAACAAAATGCACTGCATACAAATATGTTAGTTTATAAGTTATCCTACTTTATTAGGAAGTAGGACAGTCAAGCGACTACCAAGTTTCAAATTTACCCTAGACATTGAAGATACAAAATATAAAAGCCATATTCAGCGGGCAATTTAGGGGGACAAATAGGTATTACACTTGTATAGGAACTACAGAAGCAATACTATTTAGTATTTATAGCTACATGTTAGAAAACACTTTATATTTTATTGATTTTATTTAAATATTTAATATAACAAACAATTCAAACTATAAACTAGTCTATGGTTTTATTCATGTTATGAGCAGAATCAGTATCAGAGTTTAGATAAGTCGGATAACTATTCAAATATATTAACTCTATAATATTACTCTGCATTTTGACGGTTTACATCCGAGAGCGTTATACTTATGGTGTACGTTCCCACAGAATATCCACAGATTCATGACAACACTATAATGTACAATAGGGATCTGACCGTCCTAATATAAATACTTCATAACCGTTTTATTGTTCTGACAGAAATTGTCAATTTTAATTATTATTGTTCTACATTCGAATTTTTTTAACGACAACTTTCTCATTATTATCATAATGTGACAAACGACAACAAGTAATCCCACTGTATGTATATTAAGGTGGTTAGCTAAGTAATTTTAAATTCTATAAAAATGTACTTAAAAATTATTGCTCTTATCTGACAAGTCTATAAATACGCTCGTTGCGAATTCGTACAGGGACGATTAAGCTTATTGCATTTTTATTGTAAGAGTGAAACGCCATTTTTCATATTTGATAAAGCACATTTCGGCTTTTATGTGTACAACTTACAATAGATATGTTTTAATAACATTTACAAAGCTCTGCTCGTTAATGATGAAATTTATTAAAATCATGAAATTTGACTTTGTTACACACTTTTCACCATTAACGAGCACTGAGCATGTCTTACATGCAGCACACATCTTTAACTTTAAAACAAGTCCATTACTCTATGATAAATATAACTATCTATTCGAGTTGGTGTCATAATCAGAATGTCATTCAATGACGATTGTTCTAACACACTGAGAACACATTTCATATATCACACCCTTAGAACTAACTGAAAATTTAATTTTAAATGTCAATGAGATAATCAATAGTTCAATAATCACTGCACAATTCAATAACTCTACATGAAGCAAGCAGTCATAATTGCTGTAGTTCTTAAATATTGCAGTTAGCATTTATTGAATTTACAATAACACTTGGTGGTTTATCTATCGTAATAATAATAAGTTTGTAATAATAATTGTAACACTATTTGTGGCTATTAAAATCTCAATGATCTTAAATAAAGCCTACTAGTTATTGCAGCTCCAAGGGTGACATCTAGTTATAAAAATTACAACGTTTAAATTAATGTAATTATGTTTGTACCATGTGATCAGCGTCTCTGGCCATTGCCCTTGGTTTTAGTAGGTCAACATTGTGCTAGGTGGTGTTAATGAGACAATTCGAGGACGTCTCCACGGCTCTAGGTACTGCCGTGCATTAGCAGAGATTGCAATACCACAACCTCTTTAGTTTGAGCTCCAATTCTTTTTAAATCTTTCTTTAAAGTGACAACAACGACTTGACATTATAAAACTATGCCGTCTTCGCGCCTCTAGAAGCTATCACCAAAACGTTATTTCTTATACAGACACATCGTCATTGTCATTGCAAGATATGAAAGCTCTTGACAGCTTTCAATAAAGGCCTCGTGGTGTAAAACATCTCACCTTATTACTTTGTTAACAATCGTGTCGACGAACATCTGCCGAGTTCCCTCGTCTCTTCTCCAATGAGAAAAACATATATTCCTACAGCATGGCATAAGGCAGTATTTTTTTATTAACTAACCATACACTCGGTTCTCATATCAAAACTATAGTTAGGCCACTTCTCTCACTACTTAATAATACACACAAATCCAACCTTAAACAGAAACTTTGATATCAAACTTCATAATTGCTAATTCTAAATTAATAAATATTGTTTACGAGTCCACCTGAGATACTTGGCAGCATACCTGTAAAAAAAAGATGTCTGAATTATTACGGGCAAAAAAAATATCATTTAGATCCTGAAAACCAGTATATTTTTCAAAGCCTGGCCTTCATGAATTTATGGAATAAAAAGCACATTGTTTGCTTTTTATTAGTCAATTTAGAAGATATTAAAAACTATAGAAATTAGCCGTGTGGTGACGGCAGAGTAGAATACAATTGTCACCATCCCAAATCTCTCCCGTGGGTGTCGTACAAGGCGACTAAGGATAAATCAGTGATGAGGAATGGGCAGCAGCGTTCCTCTTATACTACCGTCCTGACAATGTACTGCGACTTTTGTGCCCGATAAATGGCAATAGGCTCGCCACCTATTACATGGGACTTAACATAATTGGCGAAACGCGGGTGAGAATTTACCTCTGCCTACCCCTTCGGGGATATGGGCGTGATTTATGTATGTATGTATGTAGAAATTACAGTTAGAATATATACCTACTACAGAAAGCTAATGTCCAGCCCATACACCAACTACCAACATTGTAAGTTAAATGTATACTTATATTTCTTTCTTCTTCCACTTGGCAAAAACAGAATAATGATATTCCACGAAAGCATTACATTAAAAAGCAGTATAGTACACAGTCTATGATAATTTGTACCAACATCATAGTTATATCCTTCTGAGAAGCTTATTAATTTTCATAAATTTTGACATAAAAAGTTATTATATGATTTTTATTTGAACATTATAGGTATAAATATCAGAAAAAATATTACATAGAAAAGGAGGTCGAAATTTAAGAAAAAATTACTATCCCGAGCCGCGCCGTGCGTTATTGGTTATTAAACAAGAAAAGTTTAAAAAATAAACAGCTATAGTCCGACAAGTTCGTGCACGACCTTGCTGCGGTATGAGATGGTGGCGGGGACGGGGCGCTGTAGATTTTAGCGGGGGCGGGTGATGCGGCGAGGAGCGAGTCGTCCCCCCCCGCGCTGGCATCTGGAATGCCCCGTCCCCGCCACCGCCCCTCCCTACCGCAGTAGGGTCGCGCACGAAGTTGTCGGACTATAGTTCACAACTTTTCGCAGCAGATTCGAATACTCACCCAGGTCAGAGCGCGAGCCATGGGTGGTGCTGGAGAGACTCCTTGGACCGGTCCCCGTAATCGTACGTGAGCTCCTCCCCTGAAGCAATGTCGTGTGCCGCCAGTAGCACCAACCGCGGCCCGTCCACCCACACAGCCTTCGTGTGGAGATTGCCGTTGCGCGAGTGGTTCACCAGCCGCCCGATCCGGCCCGTCTCCGAGGTCGCATCGATACTGAAAATAAAAAGGCGTCTTGTCTAATTGTGTTCGTAAATCCTTTTGGATGAGTTTTAGGGTGTTACCACACCAATCGATCGATCGTCGGTTGATAATTTTATTTGCTCTAAGCCGCCTTGTAGCTGGTAGGACTGTTGGGACATCTAGCGGCGAAGTGGTCCAACTTCTTATGGAATCGTCGCTGATGACAACTTTAAATTAGCACGGATATCGGTGGCGCTGTGCCACCGATATAAATATACATACGTGTGCGTTTAGGCGCCATACAAAGCATTTTTAATTTTGTACGCGTACAAAGATTTTGGGGTTAGAAAAAGAATTTCGAAAAATTATGATCTTGAGGCGGGAATCGAACCCGCGTCCGCTGCTATCCGGGCAGGTGCCTGACCGCTCGGCCACCCAAGATAGTATCTTGGGTGGCCGAGCGGTCAGGCATACTTGACTTTGTGTTGATTCGATTTAATTACGCGTACAAACTATTCGATTTTAATTTTAACATTATATAAATGTTAGAAAAATTAGTACAAAGATTTTGGGATTAGAAAAAGAATTTCGAAAAATTATGATCTTGAGGCGGGAATCGAACCCGCGTCCGCTGCTATCCGGGCAGGTGCCTGACCGCTCGGCCACCCAAGATAGTATCTTGGGTGGCAGGCATCAAACATGGACATCTACGAGAATGGTAGGTAGGTAAATTTTATTAAGGTGTTAGAACTTAAGCGACGTTAATTATTATACATTTATAGGCCGCGCGCGAGCTCTGAAGAATCGGGGGCTGAGGAAGCGGGTGGGTGTGCGCCGCGCCCGACCGTAGCTCGCGCGCAGAATATTTGTATGTAAAGCTACTGAATGAGATGCTTGCAAGCATGCTACTGCATCTGTTCACACTGTCTTTCAATAAGCATGCCAGTAAGATGAGTTCTGAAAAATAAAAATTTTTTCAGGGTTGCCATCCGCAACCCGCGCCCTAAGTAGCATGTTTAACAATCAGTTTTTCGCAATGTGTGACCGAAATACGAAAGGACACGCTGTCGGCATATGGCGCCAGAAAAGTCAGCGAGTGGTCAAAATTGGAACTAAAACTCCGCCACACAGTGCCAATGTGAGAGAGCAGCGGTACCGATACGCGCGCAGACTTATCTGGCTTCAAACTCACCAATACTGTTGGTCCCCGTGGCGGAAGTAGTACATGTAGCAGCCGGCGGTCGGGTCTTGAGCGTACTGGTGTTCCCGCTCGCGCGCCTCGGCCACGCCGACGAGCTCGCCCGCGTACTCGACCACGAACTGGCCGCGCATGAACGGCCTCGTGGCTATCACGCCGCGCCCTTTGCCGTCAAAGTACGCCACCTGCAGGCGATTGCCCGTTTTCAATACACACCCTTTATGATTTTATTTGTATACCTTACTGTGGTATACAGTGTAAACTCCATGTAACGTCACTCGATTTAACGACCTACTCGTCGAAACCACTCGGTTTTGGTTGGCTTAGCTTGTCTTTCATACAATGAGACACTCTTAGCATTACAATCAATCAATAACGGCAAGAATAAACCTTTTTCCTTTTTTTAATACAGATTTTTCTTCTCTCTATCTAGTGACAACTCTCTATAATGTCAAAATACACATAGTCCCTTGAGTTTACACTGTATATGGAAATTCTACATGTCTTACTGCCGCACTCAGACATCAAATAACGATAATGAGTACGTAATGTCAAAAACTGAGAATTCAAAACTCGTCGCTATTCTTTCCAGGTGAGGTGAATTTTTTTGACACTAAGTACTCATTAAAGTTATTTGACGTCTCTGAGTGCGGCAGTAAGTTATAATTTAATAACTTAGTACAGTGTAATAAAGTGGAAAGAATATGTAGAGTAGGTTATTATTTTTTACTATTTTTTATATGATTCATTCTGAGAAATGGGAAGGCCTAGGCGGATCTTTCATAAAATATTTTGCGAGGGTGCAATTTTATACATTTGGCTTACCTGAAGCCCATCTTCTCTCTGCTCCCTGACAGCCTTCTCCAAATCCCTCATTTTCTCAGCCATAACACACTTGGAGGTCTTCCTAACGCTACGTCTTACAGGGAAATATTCTGTTAACTTGTGGTTATTGTTCCCGTTAACTACTTTGGTTTCTACGTTCACCATCTTGTCTAAGTGTGGCGGTGTCGGTGGACGTTCAACTTTAGGGCTCTTCAATTCCTCTTTAAAGTACTCTGTGAGTTTGTGACTTTCAGCGGCTCTAGCAGCAGCACGGGCCGCTCTGGACCGAATTATGTGTCCATTTGTCATATTGGTTATTCCATTACTTGTCTTTAATGGCTTTGACTGCAGTTCAATCTTCTTTGGTGGCGACTGTGTTTTCAATGCATTCTCAGTTTTAGGCTCTATTGCAGCTATGATCCTTTTAAAATAAAAATTTAATTAAATACTCATTTACTAATTATGCCCTGCTAATTAGGTCATTAGGTTTAATTTACTAAAATTATAATTTGATGATTAAAATATTTTGTTCAAAGGTGGAAGTCATCATTGTATGTCAGTTTAAATCTACTCTTTAAGTTTTAAGGATAATAACTATTAATGTATTAGAACATTTAAAAATTCATATTACAATATTAAAAAATAAAATATTATAAGAAAATTTAATTTTGAAACTTGTTCAATACTCTGCTTATTTTTATAGGGATGTGTATCCACGATTTATGTGTTTAATTGAAACTTTTACATTTGATTAAAATTCTACTGGATTTTACTGACAAAATATAGCTATAGCATAATCTGTGTTAGATAATAATATATATATACATGCAATACAAGAACAAGATCAAAGGGATTTCACCCATTCCAGATAACTTTGAATAAAGCAATAAATACTCCATAGATTTACTAAAGCCAATAGTGATATTTGTGGTTCCATATAAACTATAGGAATATTGTCAATTTTACAACAAAAAGCTTTAAACAACAGTCAAATTCTAGTAATAAGTAAAATAAGTTTCATCATCTTCCTGCCCTGGTCCCAGTTTATCTGGGAATGGTGCAGTATGTTTCCTCTTCCATTCATATCGGTCAGATGTCATCAACTCATCCAATCCCTTTTGATTCATATTATCCATCACACTGGAAAGGTGCTAGTGCTGAATAAGCGTATAGAAAATTGGTAGAAACAACCATGTTGAGAAACTCTTTGGGTATGCTGTTGTTGGTTGTATGCTCTCCAACATTTGGGTGCCTCAAGGTTCTTATTGGTCTACACAAGGCAATCTCCCTTATTAAATTTTTACAACATCCATCATGTGAGTTGGGGCTGGCACATTCTGCATTATATTTTCACTCTCAGGCCAGCATGGAAGGATTTAGATTTATTATTAGTAACAAATCATTAGAAACTGCAAATACTTAAATAAATTACTTTGTACATTAGTAATGCACTTCATGTAATGAAACAGAATTGTTGCGTATTCATTTTAGGATGTGTATTGATTTATTTGTAATGTTATAAAATATAAATATCGTAGTCAGAACTGGGATCTATTTACATACTATTTAACCTTAAGTTCCCCTAGTCTCATCAAAGAAACGTTGTGTGTGTTTTAACTTCAAAATTGATTACACATTGAAGTTGTCAGGCGGTTTGGGTTTGAGATTCATACATTAAAAAAGAAACAAACTTTTTGCCCTTTTAATAAAATTGTGCATGATGGTTTAAGAAAAAATTGCACACAGAATTTATTTTCATAAATATCATTTGAGATTATAAAAAGACAGACATGTCAGTTACCTGCGCTTTCTATAGTTTCGCATAGGTCTAACAGGCTGCTCTTCACATAATTCAATGCGATGTGGGGTTTTCACCCCATCCTGTCCTGCCATCAAGGTACTGGCTGAAATCCACACCTTCATTAAGTCTCGTAAAATAGATAAAGATGACACTAACACCACACAGCAAATATGTATACTACATACCTGCTCGCCTCTTATTACATAGGACCTAACTTAGTTGTTAAAATGTTCAGAAATTAATAGGCCCAATTTATATATGAATATCATGAGATAAATTAAAAACACAATGACCCAATTGTAAAGCTAATTGCAGACATTGCCTCATAAAACTAATTAAGTTCTAAAGGTAAGTTCTTTCCTCTTTAACGTATCTAACTATCTGGGCAAGTTGTGCTGTTAAAATTTAATAATCACAACATTTGGCTAAAGAGCTTAATGCTATATAAGAATGTAAAAATATATTTTTATACCATGCATGAATTTTAGAGTACAGACTATAAGGTATGTATACATAAATGCCAGTCACCTTGATCAAGATAAAGTATAGTTATCTTCCACCTTTTCAGAAAATTAATATCAACTTACAAAGAAGTGCATAGCAAAATAATTTATTAAATTGTAATATTATAATCTAATGGTATTGCGTAAATCTTACTAACCTCGCACCATTTTAAATAATTAATGCTCCAGGACCACAAAACACCATAGATATAGTTATCCTGATGCTAGACTTGGCTCGTGTTACCGATATTTTGTAACCAACTTTGCCCTATAGGATTGGGATTTTTCTAACCATAATAAATAATATTTTATATATTTTACTACTAGCCAATTAATTTACATTCTTTAAATGTATAGCAAATATTAATTTTCATTATACCTATTAAACTACAACAACAATTTAATGCACATCACAGAACAATAAAATGCAATGCAAATGTCAACCAAGATTGATTTGATTGGAGAATTTATTTGAAGAAAATGGACGCTTGCTTGGGATACGTTCAAAAACTCGTAGATAACAACCAACCGTTTCGAACAATAATGACAATGACAACTAATGCCATTTAACTCTCATCTCGAGTCGAATCCACGTCATTACAGTCCGTGAGTAATAGTGAGTAATCCTCCTAGAGTAATAGTGTTCTGTGGTGAGTACGGTCTAGCATGAGTAGCATGACCACTGAAACACGATAATATTATGATGTACTGACAAAAATCATTTAAATTTTTAGTTCAAAGCGATTGATGGTTATGGCTATAAAATAATTATTCTGCTGTTTCGGTGGTCATACTAGCTGGTTTAAGGCCTGCATAATGCCTGTAGAGTTCGCTCCCCAAAAGAAGTCCCTTGGCTTAAACCTCTTTGCAATAAGAGCGAAAATAATGTTATCGGAGGGACTTGTTTTGTGGAGCGAACTCTCGCTGTCAAACTCAAAGGGCGAATAGTTTCGCTGTGAGTTTTTTTATAATAATTGTAAAACTAATTATCTGACCGTTGCCTGCCACGTCGGACAGTATCCGAAACTTGCGCAGTGGTTTTGCAGTTTTTTATTTTGCAGCGGAGGTGTGACTAGAACTGCATAGTTTACATACAAGATTGTAGACGTGGTTTGTTAATGTTCAATTATGAAGACATGGCTGTATGGTATATATTTTTTTGTCGTCCAAAATAGGAGAAGAACATGGCTGTGTAGGCTAAATTGCTTTGCCTTTCACAAAGGGAGAATTAAAACAACATACTGTCGGAGTGTTTGGCGCGTTTCGTGGTGTCAGTCAGATTTATTTTCGCTAATTCAAAAATTGTTACAGAGTGGATTTTGTGCAGTGAAAGTTGTGTTATTTTGATGCACAAGCATCCGTGTCGATGTGCAATTATGCAGAATCATCGAAAATAAATCTTATGATGTGTTTGATGTTGTGGTGAAGATCACTATGAAAAGTGGTTTTATCCATTTCATCAGTCACCATCATGAACTCTGTTGCCATTCAATTCGCGCCAAGCACTCCCTAGATGCGTTAAAATATGTGACACCCATATTTTAACGTAAAATACTCATTATTTCATAAGACTACAGATAAAATATACACTAAAGACTTGGCTGTATAGGTGACCCTTTGCCTTCCCAAAAATATATGGAGAATTTTAAACTAAAAAAAAAACAACATACTGTCAAATGTCAACGTGACGTTTGACATTTGACAGAGCGGAGCGCGTATTGCAAAAGTAAATATTTGAATCTTAGCAAAAGAAGAAGAAAAGTAAATATAATTTTTCTAATTTTCCGCTATCTGCATTTTTGAGATAAATTATTACAGTAATATGTCCAGAAAAGTTTCGTACATTTGGGATAGTAATTTAATTACTGAGTGTAATCGCTTGCCTGCTGTAATTGCCCGTGTAAGTTTTCTTTATAAACTTAAATATTGATGGGTTGGATTGGAAGTAACATTAATTAATTTTGTTTATCTCTAATTAAGTAGTTTGACCGTTAATAACTAGTCCATACTATACTGACCATTTTATAATTGTTATATAGGCTTCTGTTGTACATGATCTGATAGTTTCATACGAACTGCATAAACACTTAAAAGTAATCGAGTCATTACGTGCTTCATACGAAGATCTTAGACTTTTTCACTCCGAAGTTTACGTTGATTATTTAAAATCAATCAAAAACATTGACGAAGAATATATGACCAATGTTGTTGATGAGGAACATGGCATAGGTAAGTCTGATGATTATTATCCCATAGAGTGGTTACATGCTTTTGTAGTTTCAAATAAAGCATTAATAATAATTATGTTTTATTATTTCTACAAATATGAATAAAATCCAAGCTTGCATAATATTTTTTTTGTATATTAATATGTTGACGGACATTATTGCCATCATGCTGTGACATTTCAAAATTTCATACATTGCCTACAGACTAGACGTAGAGATTTTTTAAAATATTTTTTTTTAATTTTACTATATACAAAAAACTAAAAAAATTATCTATGGTGACACTACAGAAAGCTCTTCCATATGCAAGTATAAGAAATCAAATGCCAAGAGGCATACTGATTGTATAGAACAGCCTGGCGAAACTCCTATACTGCAGAAAAAATGTATGGAGTTTAGGCAAATTTTAATGGCGACTTGTTTTGTCTCTTACTTTCGATCTAACCTTCCTTGTCTCACGCTGCCGGAGTGTGTCACTAATGTCAATAAGTCACTATGCCGTTTTGAAAATATAAATTAAAGCGTTGTTTTAGTTTAGTTTTCCATCTTGTGCCTATTTATTGTCTTCAGTGACTTATCATTAGTGTATATCTACTAGTTTGTGTCATTTATTTATGTGCATAACAGCAAAATGTTTTACAAAAGGTGTGAAATATGTTGACTAAAATCTGGTAGGAAATTAAACCAAAAGAGGGTTTTCATGGCCAATTCCCACTAGATGAGAAGCGGTAAGTAGTTTTCCATGTTATTATATAAACGCTAAGTAATTAGAAATAAGTTCTGGTCACTTTAATCAAAAACCATATGCGCCGTAGCGATGTCCTTACTACTTACCAGATTATCGATAAAAAATCTATTTTCGTAAATTTGAGTATCAAATGTACTTGAGATGTTTCATTAGTTTAATACATAATTGTCTATTGCAATATATTATAATAAAGTATATCATATATAGGGTTATTTATAAAATAACAAAAACCTCCCATGACTAGATAGCTAACATCATTAACAACAAAGTTTGTTGTATGAGTTTTAATATAATGCAGAACATTGCGCAAAATTATTCGCATGTGTTCATCTCTCAATATCATCATCAAAAGTTCTTCTGTGTTCAACTCCACTTATTTTTCAGATCACAGCGTGACTTGTTGAAAGGCGATGAGAGTCATGGCTGCAAAGCATATAAGAGTGGATCGGCATTAACCCCGTTGAAAAGCTGTTTCGGTTTGCGACTGACAGAGATGAATATAAAAAGCTGACGGCTTATCTTCCGAATTGAAGAGGCACTAGAAGAAGAAGAAAGCGTGACTGCCGCCTTGCTACACGATGCCCGTCGGGTGTGATCGTTGCAACCGCATAAGCGCCTCTATTGGTAAGCTACATAACCTATCTTTCCGATATGGTTTGATAGCTCAATTCCTGAAGCTAATGAGTATTTTATTTCAGAACCAGATTTCATTGATTGGGCAGACCTTCGGGCGCGTTACACATAGTCCGCTATGGTAAGTGGTGAACAATAAATTGAATTGATGATGACCAGCGTAAACTCAAACGATATATTTACTAATCTCTATTTATTATTTCAGATCTAAATGTCCTGCTTACTTGCTTACACAACATTGCAAAAACGTGTGTTGATCGATCAGCTAACATCTGAAGACTCCGCCTAGAATATGAGATCAGAAAATTACCAACAATTTAATTTCCACATTGTAAACATAACTTTTATTTTTTGTTGTTAAATAAATTGTATTAAATAATTACACGTAATTGAATAATACTCAATATTTTCAAACGAACAGTGCTTTTTATTTTGCTTTTGTAGGATTAAAAAACCTGTCTGCAAGTTCTGCAAGACAGGGGGGGGGGTACCCATTCGTTTTTATCGATATCGACACATTCTGTAGCGTACACCACATCCTTAGTTTGCTTTTGTAGTATGTTGGCATTACTTTTTTATCTGTCTCTGTTGGTTGGTACGAGATCTGAGCCTAAACTGCGAGTCAAAATTATCAAAAAGCTTGTTTGAAGTCCCGACTCTTAAACGTAGTGTATTATATACTCTTTGGTATAGAAGTGAAAACTCTGACATAGACATCATACTATTACCTTTACACATAGATGGAAAGAGCACATTGAGGAGTGTTCTTTTCATCAATGTGTTAAAATGTGTAGTTTTCATTTTAAATAATAACTATTATTTCTTCTAGGGTATGATTGCCCTCCAGTGTCCAATATGTTTGAATTGGTCTCAACTATTGCTGGAGGGTCTATTACAGCAGCTAAATGCTTGGTTCTAGGAATGACAGAGATTTCTATCAATTGGTGTGGCGGGTGGCACCATGCGCAAAGGTAACTTATTTTACAAGTGTTATAATTAATCTCTTTAAGAGCCAATCTTAAATCAAATAATAAGTATTTGAATAAAATAGTATTGTTTGCTATTTTCTATAATATGTTGTAGGTTTGGAGCAGAGGGATTTTGCTATATAAATGATATAGTGCTAGCTATAGAAAAATTAAGACTGAAATTCCCCAAAGTGCTTTACATTGATCTAGATGTACATCATGGTAAAACTTTTATAAATTTATATTTATAATGTTTTATGGACATGGCACACTAAGGGTCCAGTACACATCTAACTCGGCTGATGCTGATGATGATGATATGTTTCAGGAAATGGAGTCCAAGATGCATACAATTTAAGTAAATCTGTATTCACTTTATCCATTCATAAGTATGAGCCCGGATTCTATCCAGGAACTGGTGGTTTGGATGATATTGGAACTTTGACGGGCAAAGGATACACATGCAATTTCCCTTTACAAGGCTGGTATTCTGATGAAACATTGGAATACATTTTCGGGGAGTATGTAAAATTAATCAAATTACTATATTGTCTTAGTAATTTTGTAATTAAATTTTGTTGACCAATTTTAGTTAGCACAGGGTTATTTGTAAAACATCAAAAACCTCCCAGGAGTAAATATCTAACATAAGCAACAATGTTTGTTTCTTCGACTTTGATTTTACTTTCATACAAAAATAAATACTAATTTTATTTACTGCTCCAAAGTCAATAACTTTACGTACACGTTGGATGGCGGTATAGGCCGCGGGTCGGACGGGGTAGTAGGACGGGGGTTCGATTCCCGCATTTTTCAAAATTTTCATTCTTTATTAGGTACCTACGGCGGCAGATCCGTCTCCATGTTATGACCAATTCGCCCGATATTTTTGATTTTTCCATCCACAGGAAAAACCTGTGCTCACTGTATATTGAATGAAGGTTACCGATCATCTTAAAGACACAGACTAATGGACTTTCCATGGACCGGCAAACTAGAGTACGGTCCAGATAAGTCCGCGCGCGAGGGGTGGCGCTGCTCGCTAACATTGACACTCCTAGACAAACAAAATAGGAGGACGAAATTTTAGTTCCAATTTTGACCACGCGCGGACTTATCTGGCTCGCACTCTACTTACGAATTCGAACATTAATCAGTTACTTTACTAAAAACCACCATGTGATCGAAGCTGGAATGTGTTTTTCAGGATTTTTCCAGACATTTACACCTCCTTTGCACCAGATGCGATAGTGGTGCAGTGTGGGGCAGACGCTTTAGCGCACGACCCGAATGGCGGGGCTAAGTTGACGCCACGCGGGTATAGTTCGTGCTTATCTAGTATTCTTCAAAAACAGAAACCTACGTTACTCTTGGGCGGTGGTGAGTATAAATCCTCCCATAAGTCCTTACCATACAGTCAGTTATTCGTTAGTATTCGTAATACTTGGCTCTAGTTCGTGGATGAGTGGGTATGTACGCACGGCAGATGCATGCTTGACAAGCGGCTTGGCATGCCTCCCGAAGCTCGAACGAATTCTTTTCCCTGCCCTGTTCCCAGTCTATCTGGGTTCGGCGCAGTATGTTTCCTCTTCAATCCATATCGGTCAGACGTCATCAAGCCATCCACACCCTTTGATTAAATCATCCATCACACCAAATAGGTGCTAGTGATGAATGAATATACAGCTTTGGCAAAAAAGAGTTTGATGCGGTGACTGATGGAACTAATTTTTATTTGCAATAGATATCACTGATTTGCTGTCGAACTCTAGTAGTTCAATCTTCGAATTATTCGGTAACTTTGCGATTTATTTGCATTTTAATTTATTAGCTTCAATTCAACAACGGTTATCTGACTAAAAATGAACAAAACAAAACAAGTGGCGCCCTCATTTTATCCTTTTTTGCCAAGCTGTACTTATAGAAAAGTGTCGGAATTATGTCGAGAGAACGATGAACGGAGAGTGATCGGGATGAGAACAATCCAATCCATACTGCTCAAAGTTTTGGCCTAGATTTTACAGCCGGCCGCATGTCTGATACCAACCCTCTTTGGGTATGCTGTTGTAGGTGATTTGCCCTCCACCATTTGGGTGACCCATGATGCTTATTGGTCTACACCGGCCAAGCTTCCTTAGTCGACTTTTACGACACCCGAGGGATGAGTCGGGTCTGGCACATTTTTTGCTACCAGGCCAGTATGGAAGATTATCATGTGGTATCTTTATATATATATAGGTACCTAACTATATTATTTCAGGAGGTTATAAACATACAAATGCTGCCCGTCTCTGGACTCTACTGACTGCTTTAGTGTTGGAACAAACATTAGATGAAAACATACCCGATCATGAACATTGGATGAAGTATGGCCCTGATTATACATTGCATGTAGAATCAATGTTAACAAGGGATTCTAATAAAAAGGAATATTTAGACCAGTGTATTTTAACTATAAAAGGTAACTGTAGTTCTCACGCCTATATTTTCCCGAAAGGGTATAGGCAGAGGTGAATTATCACCCACGTTTCGCCAATTAGGTTTGGTCCCATGTAGTCGGTGGCGAGCCTATTGCCATTTATCGGGCACGGTATTCGCAATAGGTACATTGCTAGATGTTCTAAGAGGAACGCTGCTGCCCATTCCTCTTCAATATTTTATGGTGAACGCACACTTATCGGAGCCGAACGCGCTGAAGTCAGCGGAGGCCCCGCCCACCTATCCGCGCGCCAGATAAGTCTGCGTGTGGTCAATATTGGAACTAAAAATCCGTCTGCTAATTTGTTTGGCTACGAGTGTCTGAGCGAGCAGCGCCACCCTTATCTAGCGCGCACTCTAATACTGAAATGACAGATTCGGATGACGTCACCGGAATTTTCCCGATGACGTCATCCGAATTCTGAAGTTTTTGACAGATTCGGCTCCGGCTAGTGTGCGCGGTTTCATATGATCCCATACAAAGATTTCGATAAATTATATTGACTTCGGCGCGTTCGCCTCGGATAGGTGTGCGTTCACCTTTACCCTTAGTCGCCTTGTACCTTGTACGACACCCCCAGGAGAGATTTGACGTGGTGACATTTGTATTGTACTCTGCCGTCACCACACGGCCTTATTATACCGTTAAATACATATTTTTAATATGAAAAATATTGACCATACGACGGCCGCCTTGGTCGCATGCTCAGATTGCTGGGTATTGGCCAAGACGTCCCGGGTTCAAATCCTGGTAGGGGCACTTTGTGATGACCACAAATGTTTGTTTACGAGTCATGGTTGTGTATATGTTTATGTAGTGTATTTTCAACATTTATATACATCATTATATTAAAAATATGTCATCTAGTATCCATAACACAAGTGCTTAGGCTACTTACTTTGGGCTAGATGATAGGTGTGAGTGTAAAAATATTTATTTATTTGTTATTTATTTAACCTTAACTATATAATTTTTATGCATATATTTACAGGTAATTTGAAAACATATCTGGCGAATAATACTACCAGTGAACCAAAGAAAAATAATGCTTCTAAAGCCTCGAGACTTGACAAAAATATTGCAAAAGCATACCAGGAAAGTAAAGGTGTTAGTAATTCACCCACTGTTAGAGATGTATATGATTTTGATGAAATATAGAAACAATAGAAATTTTATTTTTATTTTATAAGACAATGACAAAATAATCGCAAACTTAATTTAGAACTTAGTTAATCTTAATAAGGTTTAAAACCAATAAAAAATAAGGGTTACATGTAATGATAATTAAACTAGAAAGTCAAATAAAAAAAGGTTTTAATTTAATTTGAGAAAAATATATATTCAAGTTTTATCACTGAAACCATCAGCACACAGCAAGTTACCAAGTAACATTGACTAAATGGGACTTTATAAATAATTACTAATACACAGATCTTACAATATTTATAGATAGAAATGCATAGATGAATAACAACCACATGAAGTTATTCTACACTTGATGTGTATGGAGTACATACATACATAATTCACGCCTATATCCCCGAAGGGGTAGGCAGAGGTGAACTGAGGTGTATCGAGTATGAAGAGCAAATTTAAGCCTGTGTGTCATCATAAGATAAAGGATTATTTTTCGTAACTACCCACTGCTGAAGTAAAGATACATGGTAGTTAAGAAAGGGAAATAAAAAAAAACTACTAACCATAATTACAGCCAAGAAAAAGTAAAAAATTGCAATTAACCTTAGGTATACCTTTGGTGCACGACCCTTTTAAAACCAGTGAAAACCTCCAATACTTCTAGTGAAAACTATTAAAAAGATAGATAAATAATACATACACTCATTGCCATTCATTTTAACTATGCCAATATTGTTGATGTTTAATATCAGAATTATTACACATACAAACTATTTGCAAAGTGACGTCCTAGGTAAATAAATGCTGGATTATCACACTGCTACAGTGTACATAGCATATTGATGATGAAAGCAAAAAATTAAACAAAACCAACATTCTTTTAGTTTTGGAGATTGGGAAAATTGAGATTATCATTAACATGCAAAACTAATGGCCTAAACCTCTTTTGCTTGTTAATAACATATCAGCTATATTGCTTGCTAATATTTTAATGGATTCTTCATCCACAAAATAGTTGAATAATAAAATATTCAATGAATAATATATAATAATACTTCGAGTATCAAATGTGTTACTATGTAGACAAATTGGCTGTAACATTTTAAACTTCAAGTTTCATAACATTATTTGAAAATTTTATTGAGCAGTTGATGCATTTCAAAGATAGTTTATAATTATTAATAATAAATAATGCATATAACAAACTGTTCTTGAATTTATACACATATTACACTTTCATTTGCAAATAGGTTCTATGGCAACAATATCATAACTACTATTAAATGTTATCTAGATGCAAGCAATAAAATTTATTTAAAAAAAAACCCAACCAGTGTAAATGTAAATAAAATGAATGCAGTTTTTATGACTACGAGTGTAAACATCTAAAATTGGTTTTGCTTAAAAACTTAGTTTAAATGCAAGTTACGACTGGTTTTCATGGACCCTGGCTGTAATCAAGCATTTTATAAGAGGAAATAGATGGCTGTAAACACATGCTAGGGGTAAACTTCAATACAGTCAATTTAATCTGTAGGCCGCTTTTCACTGTGTTTTTTAGTGAATTCTTCTGCATTTTTCGTAAACTTCTTTCTATCCTTGAGGTATTCCTCAGCCAGCTCTGTGCGTAATGGGTGCTCTGGTTCTGGGTCATTCACAAGAGCCACCAATGCTTGAATGACTGAAACAATTCAACCAAACCAATATAAATGACTATTTGTACAACTGTAGAAGACTAAATTAGAGGTTCCATTGAAGATCTGGCAAAGCACTAATTCCTTGGCTATCATACATATTAATCAGCTTGATTATTACAAGGTTATCTATCTTTAAACTTTATTGTGAATTTGTATTTATTTTAACTTTTAGGGCCTGTTTCACAATCAACAAGTAAGTTCAAAGTAGCTTACTTTGCAGTTCAATTGACATAAATTTCATATTACAACTGTCAAATGATCTGTAAAGTAAGCTACTTAGAACTTATTACTTGTCGATTGTTAAACAGGCCCTTAGACAACAATTTTACTTAGCAATCCAGTTGTTGAATCATTAATGTTAAATATTTTCAATGCTGCATTTGCTGTGCTTACTTAAAACTATAAAACAATTTTATATATTAAATTTATATTACTGGGATCATTAAATTATTTACCTTGGTCAGTCTTAGTAGCAGGTTTCCAGTTTTCAGCACTAATAATGGGCAGGCATACTTGTCCTTTCTCATCAATGTTTGGATGATAAATTTTTGTTTTAAAACTTATTTTAGGTGGCTTAAATGGATATTCAGCCGGAAAATTTATCTCGATTCTAAAGGCTCCTTTATTGTAAGGTGGGTTTTCCTAGAATCAGAAAATAATAGCATATAAAAATTAAGAACCAAATAAGGTAACTAATTGAAATTGTGTATTTAAATACACATAAAATTTTGGATACAGATATTGTACAATTTTATATTATCTTCCCTTTTAACTAATCTTAAAAATTTAACATAGGAAATTACGTTGAAATAGAATTAGAATAATTTTTCAATTTTATCAAATTATTATTCCTATAAGTTAGTTAAACCAACACAATAAATGAGAAACATATGAAAAAAATTATTAAACTGAATGAACTGATGTTCTAATAAACAGCCAGTTTTATAAACTTCTCAATTACAACCTACTTTGTAAACACTTAATCTATCACACTTTCCTCCAAAAACTGAAACGCTACTCAAAGTTTGAGTGTCAATTTACTAACATCAAGTTTGACAGTACTTAAATGTTACGATAGACTCGAACTTTGAGTAACTTTCAGTATTTGGGGGTTTAATTCTTAGGATTCATTATATGTATAAAACTAAAATATTTTTTGGTAATAAAATATTTATATTTAGACACTTACAGGAACTATCAACCCTTGCCATGTTAGGATGTTTGATTCATCCACTTGTATATCTCTAAAAGATTTCAATCCTGATTGTCGGATGTCATTTAATTCCTGAAAACATAATATAATACAAGATTTAGTTAAATTACTAAAAGTAATATTTCCAAATTACTGAAATTAAAATAAGATGTCATAAAATAGATATGGTTGTGTAAAACAAGTAACCAATTACCAAAATACAGTCGCATAAGAAAATATTGTCATAAGAATATAGTCCAATTGCAAAATTAATTTTATACAATCAAAAACCTAGTCTACGATTTCAAAAAATGTAATTTTCGTAAAGGTTCTAATCAATATAAATTATTCACTTTATGATGGTAATACATCTTTTATTACTGTTATTTATTTATTTCTTTTAGATAGCCTTTTTACAGATTATTTATTGGTTTGTATTTTGATGACTATTCTGAACGAAAGACTCGGAACGCCAAAAAGATGTCTCACCTTTTGAAGTCTCCTTGTTGCAGCCATTATTGACAACTGTATTGAAAGATTTGTATAACTTTATAGAATAGGTAGTTTAAATTTTATTCAATTGTCCACTCTAACAACATAATTATTCAGCACTACTAGATATTTATTTTATTTAGTTATTAAACGTCAACGAATATGTGCTCAGCACAATTTGTAGCCACCATTGTGATTTGTGAACATAGATTATATAAGGACATGTTATAGATAAGATAAGGGTATCTTTACCATAATCGTCACCCACCTTTTCTAACTAGTTTGTACAACTCATTTTGATATTAATCCTAAATTATATGTGATGACTGTATAGTCTATGGTGATGATTTATGAGGCGACTACTCGGAGTAAATAGGATATACTCTGAGGGCGACTATAGTGCGTTTCATCATAAAGTTCCTATGCCATCAAGTTGTTAGTATTGCAAAAAAAAAATGATACCGGGGAGTGTTTGGCGCGTTTCGTGGTGTCAGTCGGATTTATTTTCACTAATTCAAAAATTGTTACAGAGTGGATTTTGTGCAGTGAAAGTGGTGTTATTTTGATGCACAAGCATCCGTGTTGATGTGCAATTATACAGAATCATTGAAAATAAGTGTTGTGATGGGTTTGATGTTGTGGTGAAGACCACTTTAAAAAGTGGTTTTGTCCACCTCATCAGGCACCATCATGAACTCTGTTACCATTAAATTCGCTCCAAGCACTCCCTAGATGCGTTAAAATGTGTGACACCCACATTTTAACGTAAAATTCATTTCAGTCATCATTTCACCCACTCATTATTTCATAAGACTACAGATAAAATATACACTAAAGACTTGGCTGTATGGGCTAGACCCTTTGCCTTCCCTAAAATATAGAGAGAATTTTAAAACTAAAAAATGATACCATGTCAACTTTATCGTCTTACCTTTAATTCAGGGACATTTTTTTCAATTAACTATATAAACAAATTATGCATGTATCTTATTATGTTACTTATAACTACTAGCGGTACTGAGTAGTAGTTACATATTAGTTTTTTTTTATGAAAGTCATAAGCCAAAGCTCGTGAAAATTTGCGAGAACAGTAGGCCTATTCCCTAACTTTTTTGACAGTTGAACGTGATGATCACCGAACTATTTACTAATACATTGCTGTTATCACAGGACAAGTGTCACAATAGCATTATAGTAAAGTAGTAATGGATAAGTAAATAGTTCGGTGATCATCACTTTCAACTGTCAAAAAAAGTTAGGGAATAGGCCTACAGTTAGTTCATGATATTATAAATGTGATAGAAATTAGATAGATAAATATAAATTGTTGTGACGTAAGAAGGATAGACTCATTAAGCAAAAATCGTTTAATTATAATAAAATATTATATTTATTATGATTAACAATAATTGTGTTCATCTGACATGTCCTCCCTCTTGTCAGTCGTTAAATCGTTATTAGTACTATATATTTACAGTTATAACACTAAAATAAAAATATTTAATTAATATAAAAAACATTTAATAAACACTGATACTGGTAACCCAATTTAATGGCGGCAATCCGAACTTGTACACACTATTAAGGATTATGCGGGACCTCATTACGTTTTTCACGTTCACTTCTTAGCTTAGCACGATCTTAGCTTATAACACAATTAATCTTTTATCACTTTTCAATGTTTTGGACATGATTTTCTCAAAGATTTTCTATAAAACATAAAAAAACCTGCAAATATGACTTACGTGTTGATGTCGTTTGGCTTATGACTTTCATAAACAAACTAATATGTAACTACTACTCAGTACCGCTAGTAGTTATAAGTAACAAAATAATATAGATGCATAATTGTTTATCTAGTTAATTGAAAAAAAACTCCTTGAATTAAAGGTAGTACAATAAAGTTGACATGGTATCATTTTCTAGCAATACTACCAACTTGACGGCATAGGAACTTTAAGATGAAAAGCACTCTGACTCAACATGAAGAACAGAGTCAGCAGCGAGGCCACCTACATACAGCAGACGGCGACCAATCGCACCGTCAGCAGCCTAGAGTAATATTCTTGTTGTGTAGCAGTTTACACACATGAGAGACTTCATCCAAAGATAATACAATACTACGTACTTCATCTATCAATGTGTAGACCTAGTGAATCATTGATAAACTGAGGGCCTAGCCAATTGGTTTTTCTATTCGAACGCATTGAATACAAAAGTATGAAGCTGACGTTTTGTTTTCTATGAATTCGAATAGATAGGCCGCTTGGCTAGGGCCACTGTATTATTTATTCATCACATTAGATTCCAATCGACCAAGTTGAATCTCACTCCTATCTCCCCACTGTCAGCCTGGACTAGCTTCCTCCCATCATCAGCTACATGCCAGGGATTACAATCCTGTACCTGCGGGAAGCGGCGCCTTACAACCGCTCGCTGCCTGCTCTTAAATATGGTCCTTCGAGCCGGATGAGCCAGCGACCTATGGATCTAATAAATTTAATCCACTATCCAGCAGTAGATCAAATTTAAATCTGCAGTCGAGGTTCGACTGCAGAATTCAAATAATAATAATCTTTGTATACTGTCAGGTAACCTTGGCTTGTGCTTGTTTATATGCCTACTGCCTAAATACAGAAGCTCTCGATTACAGATATATCAATATCTGTGCTCTCGATGTTTCTCGGGGTTCTAGAAATTTGTATTAAAGAAATTGTTGCTTTTGCGGTTATGTATTAACCGCCTTATTCATAATAACAAATCAGTTTCTAAACACTGTTGTAACTAAATAACTGTTCTGTCTCTTTCCATCACATTGTAAATACAGTTTGACAAAAAGAGACATATCAGTGTTTTAGTTAAAATAGTGTTTTATGAATAAGCGGGTGAGTTTAACTGCCGCACTCAGAGACGCCAATTACCTTTAATGAGTATTTAATGTCAAAAATTTTCATTCAAATCAAGACCATAGACCCGGCAAGAATAGCGACTAGTTTTGAATTGTCATTTTTTGACGTTAAGTACTCATTTACGTTATTTGAAGTCTCCGAGTGCGGCACATAGAGGACAATAATACTACGGATAGTTCTAAGTGTCCACCCCCTGGTGCGGCAGTAACTGCCGCACTCAGAGACGTCAAATAACTTTAATGAGTACTTAATGTCAAAAAATCTCATTTAAAACTATTTTTTTTTTGAATGGACCTAGGCTGTTGGCCGAGAGGCCTTTACAGCATCTACCGGGTTTTTTGGGGAAGGCGAAGACATTGACCTAAAGCCAAACGTGTCCTCAAGCCTTGCAGTCGAGCACTCCCTGTGAGGGTGCCTTCACAGCAGGCGTCCCCCGTGTGGGGACGACATCTCCCGAGGGAGGTATACTGCCGCGGAGAGCCTCGCAGGGCGCCCGAGTCGGAGCTTGGATCGGCAGGCCTGAGGGTGCCTCTAAAGGCGCGGACCTCGGCTCAGGCGTGCCGTGTAGTGGGGGGAGGGGGCGAGAAGCGCCCAGGGACACGAGTGTACCTGGTAAAGCGCCTTGTGTGTAGACCGGGTCTTCGCACTCTTATACGACGAGTGCGGTGTGTAGGAAGGGTGTGTGTGGTGTGTTCGGCTCTTTGATTGGCCTGTGTGATTGAGTCATCCGGATCGATGAGAACGTTTTTGGGCCTACGGAAGGCCCGCCCTACATTGGGCAACGGAGAAGATTTAAAACTAGACCATAGACCCGGCATAAATAGTGACTAGTTCTGAATTGTCATTTTTTGACATTAAGTACTCATTAACGTTATTTGACGTCTCTGAGTGCGGCAGTAAGAGTCCTATTACATTTTGACTGTGATTTTTGGGTAAAATGGCCAATTTCGGCGTTCTTGATCTCAGAAACAAAAATACATTGACCATTTTGACTGAGTGAAGACACGCTTGACCAAAAAAAGATGTAGTAGATGAGTGTAGGTGTAGAATATATATTGGCATATTTCGTAGCGGCCTCGTTTATGTAAATTTTGCTTAACCTTTTAGTTAAACCCAAAATTGTAGAGAAATAATTTTATGAATTGCGTAAAGGCCCTTTTTTGAGCCTCCTGGTTATAACTACTCCTATTCTACGCAAATGAAATAAAAAAATAGAATTTTATCTGAGTTCGTATATAGCGGCCTCGGAATTTGAAAACATCATTGATTTGAGAAAAAAAATCTTATTCTAAACAAAAAAAAACTTCGAAAATAGCTATAAGTTAACTGTGAATATCTCGTTTCTAAAATAATATTTTATAGCAAAATTTATACTAGATTATTTGTTACTTTATGAGGAATAGAGATTTTATAATTATAAAGCAAGAATTTATTATCCTATCTCAAAAAATACGATAAACATCACTGCAAAATTACTATGAAATGCGATGCACGGCGAGGCCAATTAGGTATGAGTAAGGTGAGATTTGTAATAGGGCTTTTAAAACTTGCAATTTGAGTCTCTCACACAAACTAGACTTATCTCGTAATAATAGTCTTTCACATCGCACGCTGTTGTTGACTGAAACTGTAAAAGCGTTTAATCATCAATTGACAGTGAGTAATCAGCCTGCAGCCTACAGTCCGTTCAGTTATTTTACGTCTGAAATCATCATTCTGCTCTAACATATGGAAATTCCATATAAGTATCCTTCTCTCACATAAAACGTAAATGGAAACGTTAGAGGTAAAATAACTGTGAACGCACTGTACATTCTAGCCATAGCCATAGATTTTGACATTTCTATGACACTCTTGTTCACCACTAGCGACACCACCGACGGATTAGGATTGCTTTATGGAAGTTCAATAGGCTTATCATTGGTATTCAGGATTTTGGAAATGAAAAATATTTTGTGACATATTTAAAATGTTATTACATTATCCATATTATAACTGGTGGAGTTGTAGTTGTGGTGATCTATTTGTGTTCACGCGTTATTGAAGCGGCAATTGCCTTAAAGTACAAGTACATATTATTATGTATATGAAATCCTCAACTTGGACTAGACTTCTACAAGAGTAACAATTTAATATACATAATGATGACAAATCGATACGTAGTTCAGAGTTATAAAAACAGAATTGATGTTGTAGGTTCTGGCATATTTTATAAATTTGGAGTTTGGTTACTGTTGTATGCATTATTTTACGATTGAGTAATAACTATATAGGTATATAATTTTTATAGTTATACAGTTTACGCAACATTGAACTTTATCAATATCAAACATGTAAGTAAAAAAGGTTCAACGAAATATCCAACATTTTTGTATCCAATACATTTTTATGTACGTTTTGCTTTATAAAAAAACGCGGTGGGGCTACGCGCCGCGTAAACGATGACATTTACAAACAAACTAATATGCGTAGCCCTTGCGACAGATTAAACTAAACTACCAATTCAAGTTCTGTATCAATGTAGATAAAGTTCAACGTCGTGCAGCCGCCAAGGTCGCTCAGTCGTCGTGCTGCCGCTCGTCGTCCCGGCGCCGGTTGCGCGTGCGCCGGTTCCAGCCCTCGCGGCGCTGCTCTCGCTGGCGGCCCTCGCCGCGACCCGCGCCGCCGCGCTGGAAGAACGAGCCCTGCTTCTCGAATATGCGCTCGTTCGAGTCCACCAAGTTGCCCACCTGGAAAGTGATGTTATATTGTTACCACAAGTGGCAAGCTGTCAAATCGATTCTGAACTCCGTTGGCGGGTCGTCTCAATTTTTATAGAGCTATTTTTCTTTTGAAATAGCGCCGCAGGCAACCGCAGACACCGGGTGTTATTCTGCTGCTATTTTAGCGATGTAAAGTCGCAGACACCAGGTGTCTGCGCGCCACCTCGCGGGATATTCAGTGTTTTAGGAACTGGGATATTTATAGTACGAGCCCTGCTTCTCGAATATCCGCTCGTTCGAGTCCACCAGGTTGCCGACCTGAAAGGTGACGCAATACTCGGGATATACTTAATATTACGATTTTTACATACTTAGGGCCTGTTTCACAATCGACAAGTTCTGAGTAGCTTACTTGGCAGATAATTTGACAGTTGTATTAAGAAATATATGTCTATTTAACTGCCAAGTAAGCTACTTCGAACTTACTCGTCGTTTGTGAAACAGGCCCTCCGTGTTTTAGGAACCGAGTTATTTATTTATATTTTTATGTCATATACAGTGTTTTTTTTAACTGGGACAGTAAGGGGAAATCCAACACCATAGAAGATGAAAGGAAATGGCATCAGGAACCATTAATTTTTTTTTTGTGAAAAAAAATTTGACATGATGTTTTTTTTGGTCAAGCGTGTCTATGAACAACATAGAAATAGTTATTTTGAAAAAAATATATATGTAGATGCGGATCGACTCAGTTTCATATAGGTATTATTTCATTGTATCGAAAGAAAAAAATCTGAGCAGCAGAAGATAGTCAAATTTAATAATGTTGGAATGTTGTCATTCTAATTACTCTCTCCGTTCATTAGTCTCTCGACATGGTCCGTTCTGTCTCTTTTCTATACATTCATTCATCACTAGCACCTTCACGGTGTGATGGATGATATGAATCAAAAGAGAGTGGATGGCTTGAAGACTTCTGAACGATATGAATGGAAGAGAAAAGGAACAGGGACAGGGAACTAGGAACAGGGCCCGTAGCCAAGTGGCAATCGTTTCATAACGATAACGTGTCGAAGTTCGTCACGATCGGCCATATGACTTTGGTATCTACAGCGTCTTAGCTTGCGCTACCAACATAACTAGGAACTTACGAAGACGATTTTGGTCACGTGATTTCACGACGACTAACGTCAAATCCCATACATTTTGCTTTATCGAACTTCGTTATCTTTGTCGGTATGTTGCTTTGTCTATGCCCCCTGGGCAGGGAGAAGAAGAAAATCTTATAACGAACTCGCGAATTTTCATCGTAAGTTAATTTCCATAAGCACAGTCTGAAATAATTTGAAGAAAAAAAACCGGTTCTCGCGGGGCTATAATTTTTTTTTTTTTTAAATATAAATCTGACAAGTGCATCTTCCCGAGTCAACTCACCTTGTCAGCGAGCTGCAACGCCAACGCCTGCATGCGCGTCGGCTCCGACCGATGCAGTATGGCGCACTCGCTGGGATCATCCAACGAGGCCAACAACTCCTCATTGATGATCATCTTGGAGACGAGCGAGTGGACCCGTTGGCGGGGCATCTCGAACATGTCCGCTAGCGACTTGAGCGAGAGGGACGCGTACACGTGCGCGTACGTGAACAGGTATGTGCGAAGGGACTCTTCCCTTATCAGGCGGCCTAGCATTGCTCGTACGTTGTCCGCGCCTACCATCAGATCCCATACCTGGAAATTCATACACACATATATAAATCACGCCTATATCAGTAGGCAAATGTGGATTAGACACCCACTTTTCGCCAATTAAGTTAGGTCCCATGTAATAGGCGGCGAGCTTATTGCCATCTATCGGGCACACATCATATATAGGCTAGGTGGTATAAGAAGAATGCTGCTGCCCATTACTCATCGCTGTCCTGTCCCCTATTATATCAATAAATAGGGAAGGCCTGTGCCCCAGTGGTGGAGACATCAAAGGGCTGGTGGCATGATGAGGCTTGTAACCGCCTTTTTGAGAACAAAAAAGGCGGTTACAAGCCCTGAATGCAGACTAGCTCGGCTAACATGACCACCGAAACACGATATGACAAAGCCATTTATCTATGGCTTTATCATATCGTGTTTCGCTGGTCATGCTAGCCGGGCAGTGAGAGGCTCACCTTCGCGTTCATCTTGTCGTTGACGATGAAGTTGAGGCAGGCGCGCCAGTCGCCTCGCCGCATAGCACGGGCCGCCGCCACCGCATGCTCACGCATCGACTCAGGCGGTCCCACCAACGCCTGCCTCTCACTAGCGCGCAGGTTCTGGTAGAACGTCTTGCTGATCATACGCCGGCGGGCGTCGAACTCGTGCGCGGCCATGTAAGGGATCTCTATCAGCATCGCCGACACCAAATAAACACACTCCAGCAACTCCAAATTTATGTGCATGTGGAACGGCATCTGCCGCTGCTTCTCGATCTTCTCCTGCTCCTTGGACCGCTCGTGCTGCCTCTGAGGAAGCAGGCCCTGGGCCAGCAACTCCTTAGGCTTCCCCGTCATCATCAGCTCGGCCAAGCAGCCGTGAGCCTCTTTCACGTTGCCCCGGCGAAAAGCACACAGACCCAAGTTTGCCATGGTTCTGTTGTACAAAATCTGAGTACTAGGATCGGAGTGTTGCACGTTCTCTTGCAGGTGCGACATGAGCAACAGGTCCCTCGCTTGGAACCAGTTGTCATGAAGCGCGTGGTGGTAAATATGCGAGAGAATCGCGCGAGTCCTCAGACGATTCGAGTCGTCGTTCGCGTAAATGTACTTGCAGAGGCGCTCCATTTTCTTTATTGTTGTTTCCTCACCCGGAGGCAAGTCTTTCCTGACGGCTCGCGGGTCAAACTTGTAGTACAAGTGGTCTATCTTGCGAAGGTATGCCCTGCATATCTCTTGAGGGGTGCCGTCGCGCTCTACGACCTGGCACACCCTATCGATCAGAGCCGAAACCCTGACTTCGTCCTTCAGTCTCTCGACGTACTCGTTGGAATGAGGGTCACATTCCTTGAGCAGCTTAGTGAACTCGTCATCGAGCCTCTCTAACGCTGTCAATAGACACCCGCGGACTTGGAACGGCGGCGTAACCAACTGTTCACTCTCTTCCATAATAGATTCACTGAGCATCATGTCCTCGTGAGACAGAAGCAAGGTGACCATGTGATCTACGTTTTCAACTAGCTTCGACCAGTATTCTGGCTTCATGGCATCAGAGACTTTAGGGTTGTAGTCGAAGAGCGCAGCGACAGTGGCGGCACGGAGTTTTAGCTGAAGGGCATCACCGAGGTTGTGCTGTTGAGCGATAGTCCGCAGCTCGTGTAACAACTCTAGCTGGGCGCGACGATCAGTACGCTTTCGTCCACGGGCAGCACTGATTTCACCCAGTTTCTTTACTACCAGAGCCGCATCAATGTCACTATCCTGTTATAAGAATAAACAATTACATTATTGATAATTGTATGTGCTATATGAAGATTTAAATTTTGAAAGGGACCGACAAGGCCATAAGCCTTGGCGGGGTAATCGATTTTACAATGTGACAAGAGAAAAGTGTGGTTTGAAAGAAGACTTAAAGACAAGAATTGCATGTTTTTGTCATGTAGAAAGGAGAATAACATAAGGATTTATATGTCAGAAGTGAATGGACAAATTGGAAAGGAAGGCCCTAGCGGATTTATCACAATCGAATTGAAAGTCTATTAAAAAAGGACAAGGTCGAGAGTACTCGAAACCGATGATGGGCATGCATGAGGACGTTAATGAAATTGCATGAAGCTAAATAAGTATATAAGGATTGTAGCAAGTAGAAAGAGGTGATCTATGCCTACCCCAGTGGGAGAAAGGCGTGGTGTATGCAAAGTTGAGGCCGATAAATACCTTAGCAAACATCTTGGGTTTGTCCGAAGTAGCAGCCCCTTTTCGAACGGTCTCCCATTCACCTCCGTCATCAGCCTGGTCTTTCTTGCTAATTTTACCCGCTCTGCCTTGTCTTTCTTCACGTCTCTTGGCACGGCGCCTGTCTTTTTCCTCGTCCTCTTCCCTTTCTGTGTTCCGCTTGAGGAACCGCTCACGAATATTGGCCGCTCCCCTTTCTTCATAATCGGATTCCGAACTCGACTCCGAAGAACTTGAACCCCAATCCATAGTATCGGATGAGTCCTCGTCTTGTGGTGGAGCTCGACGAGGCATTTCAGGGGAACGGCGGACGCGAGGCTTCTCTTTCGGTTTGTCTTCATCTTCTGACTCATCGGATGATGAGGTATCTAAATCAGATAAACATTTATTAAGTTATTTAAATCTTATTTTATACCATATTTTCTATTGCCAATTCTACATAGCAGTCCATGGATTCACTGTGCAAATGCAACATCCCACAACAATAGCAAGCCACCAATCTGGGGCGGTGTGTATACTCTCCTAAGTCATAATTAAACTAAAAACAACTAATGGTAGAAACACATTTTTAAAACACGTTGCGACCCGATTTAACGCGACGTGTGTTGGAGTCGAATTAGGCGGTGTCCTAATAGAACTCGATTGCGCGATCATGGCGCGAGTTGTTCGTACGAACGCGCGATCAAACCTATTGAACTCGAATAGGTGTCATGGGATTTGACACCTGACTTTGAAAAGTAACACCGAATACCACGTCCCCGTAAGTTTACTAATACGAATTACGTAACAAACAACGAATGCAAGCCATCTCGAAAAACAATCGCCGGCCGCTGCCGCGGCACGCTCGCTTCGCTCGCTCGGCTCGTGCTGTTCGTTGGTTCATATACTAACCCAACCTAACCAACCGACTAACCCATGTCGGTAAATAGTAACATTCACAACAATTTCGTAGCGGCGTGCATTCGTTGGTGATTCTTATTAGTTTAATTACGGAGACGTGGTATTCGGTGTTACACTTTTCGAAATCAGATAATCGTGATAATCGTGCATCGCATTTTATTAGTATATGTTTTTCTATTATCAGAAACACACTATGGACATCCGTCGCGACGCCAGATTGTTCGGTGATTACATGTGTTCAAATATGTGTCGGGTTTTTCAAAAATGTCGTTTCAAAAATGTGTCGAGGTCATAATAATTAAATGAATGTAGTTGTAATTTTTTTTAATGCATTTTTAAATAAATTATGCTGAGCGGCATAGACAGCAACTATTTGGTGTAATGTTGATATTGCTATTCATAAACAAATAAATATTTCTTACCATCACACCGATCAACTAGCCCAAAGAAGGGCAAGCATTTGGTTAGGGATTCTAGATCAGATTCCAATTTTAATATACATATTAATTTATATAAGTATGTATTTATAATATACTACACAAACATACAAACAACCATGACTCTAGGACAAATTTCTGTGTTCATCACAAACATTTGCCCCTTCCAGGATTCAAACCCTGGGCCATTCAACCAAACAAGCAATCCCTATATTTAAGGCAGTAGACAAATTGGTTATAGTTTAGTGCTCACCTTTACGCTCATCATCATCATCAGGCAAATCAGGATCTTCTCTAAATTTAGCTATTTCAGCTTCAAATTCCTTGGTGTACTTTCTTAACTTTTGCCTTACAGAAGTCAGTGCTTTGGAGCTGCCTTTTGACAAGGCTTTTCTGCCATCACGATCAGCCCAAGCCCCTGTTACCCAATCGTCTAACTCAACTAAGGCTCTTATGAAGAAACGTGGAGCAATCCCGTTTTCTTCTTTTAGAACTACAGGTGCAGCACGAGTGTATGCTCTTTGGAGCTCTTCAAAGGAGGCAAGAGCTGACGAAAAGTCTTTGATCTTTCGATGATTGCGTAGTGAGTGGATGATTCCTTCTAACTCCTCATATCTTTTCTCTTTCATAGAGCGCACTACACGCTTTGTTTCCTCTTCATCGTCACTATACTGTATATGAAACAAAAATAAAATGTAAATCTAAACAAATACTTGAATAAATTATTATTCCATTCTAACATAAATTAATCAAATTGTTCTTTAGGCATTTTAGACGAACCTGTTTGAAAATTATACGGGTTTTTTTATTTTTTTATTTTTTTTTATTATTATTGATACACAAGACAGATTACAATTATAGCAAATATAAGTCCACATAAAATTAAACTATTTCAGTCTGAATTATAATCCAATGGTTTGTGTATACATAGAAACCAATTAAAAACCCTTAACTATAATTAACTAAAAATAACAGTAAAACTTAAATACATAAATAAACAAATTATTATATATAAAAATAAATGAATAAATAATTATAATAAAATTAATAAATAATAAATAAAACGGATCAATTTTTAAAAACCTAACATTCGGGTAAAGAGTAGACGACATTATTAAGCAATTTAATATAGACAGTAATATTGGGGGCGAAAATATCAAGGTCTATGCTATCCCTCGCTAAATCATTGTACTGACGAGCCATCCTGACCACGGGATTAAAATAGGAAATGTTGTTCTTATTGATTTGCAAAGCAAAGAGGTTGGTTTTATTGGATCTGCGTGCGCTGTGTTTGATATTAAAAGCTAATTGGGAAAGTAAGTAAGGAGAATCAAGAATGGAGTGTACTATCTTATAAAGATATATAAAGTCAAAATACTTCCGGCGGGATTCCAATTTTTGTACATTAAATTTTGTGAGCCGAGATTCATAATTAAGATTGGAGCGACCTAACTGTTGACGATAACATAATATACGTAAACATTTCTTTTGAACCCTCTCTATTGCATCTACATGTACTTTGTAGTACGGCGACCAAACCGGGCTGCCATATTCCAAGGTGCTCCTAACAAGTGCAAAGAATAATAACAACAAAGACTGAGGTTTTTTAAATCCTTTCGTGGATCTAAGTGCAAATCCAAGGAGCTGATGGGCCTTTGTTGTTATATATTCGTAGTGTGCTCGAAAAGAAAGCTTAGCGTCAAAAAGAATTCCTAAATCCTTAGCAGTCCCAGATCTCCTTAGGACCTGACCATCAATCTCGTAATCATTAACGATCGCGCAGCGCTTGTTTGTGAATGTTATGGTAAAGCATTTACTGATGTTTAAAGACATGTGGTTTGTCTTACACCAGTTTGAAATGATGTTCAAATCATTTTGTAAGAGACTGCTATCGTTGGGGCCAGAAATTGAATTAAATAATTTTAAGTCATCAGCATAAAGCAAACATTCACAAGTCAGCCGCCCTATAAGATCATTAATGAAAACAACGAATAAAAGAGGTCCCAAATGTGATCCCTGGGGTACTCCGGAAGTCAAATCAGTTAGAGATGAATAGAATCCCTAAGAGTGACCAACTGACTCCTTTTGCTGAGGTAAGAGGTCATCCATCGATATAAGTTTCCGTGGATACCATAAGAGGCAAGCTTGGCGCATAAAAGTTTGTGATTGACTCTATCAAACGCCTTTGAAAAATCCGTATAGACAGAGTCAACCTGCCCACCTCTGGCAAATCTTTTACAAAGATAATCCTTGTATTCTAATAGGTTGGAGACTGTAGACCGACCCTTTACAAAGCCGTGCTGCCTGTTGGAGATGAAAGGCTTGAGATGGTTGTACAACTGATCGTAGACAAGAGATTCAAATAATTTTGCCAAACAAGACAGAATGCTAATTGGTCTGTAGTTTTCGCAACGGGACTTGTCTCCATTCTTGAAGATTGGGACTATATGGGCCGTCTTCCAGCGCCTAGGAAAGACTCCACAAGCCATTGATTTGTTAAATATAATGGCCAGTGGGACACTTAGCTCTTTACCACATCGTTTAATGAATGATGGAGGAAGAAGATCCGGCCCAGCGCCTTTTTTAGAGTCAAGCTGTTTAATTTTATTGACTATGTCACTTTCAGAAATATAAACATTTGAGAGAGAGTTGATAACTTTAACTGGCTCAGGATTGTCACATGGTAGCGAAAGAGATTGTGCGCCAGTTTGGTTGTGGTTATCGTAAACAGAACCGAACAGTCGCCATAATGCATTACATTAGGGATTGAAACGTGACCTTTTCGGTTGTTTACAAAACTCCAATATAGTTTAATATTTTTAGTTATGGACTTCTCTATAGAATCAATATAATTTCTATAACATTGACCAGCCGCTTTCTTAAATCTGTCGCGTAATAATGAAAATGTGTCATAATCACGAGGATTGTGATACTTTTTAAATGATTTATGAAATCTGTTCTTCTCTTCGTTACACTTAATTAATGATTTACTATACCAAATTGGGTAGTTTTGTGTTTTTGGTGTGGAAAGTGGTGTATGCTTTTTAATTATGTCAAAAAGTTTCGCGTAAAAAACGTCAACACATACATCCACATCAGAGCACAATAATATATTATGCCAATCAACATTACATAGCTCATCAAGTATAGCATTATAATTACACCTTGCAAACTGTAGCCTTTTATTTTTTCTCTTTTTTAGATTTTTATCTGACCTATTTACTAAGGGGATTTCGAACTGTAATGCTGGGTGGTGTCTATCTTTTAAACTTAATGGATCCGCCTCATCAATTATGAGGTTATCCATGGAAGATAATACTAAATCAAGAATACGATTGTTTTCATTAGTGATATCATTACATTGATACAGATGACAAAGTGAAACAAATTCCTGTAAGAGCACAGTTTTTCTGCTATGCGAAGTGTGCAATGGCTCATCAGTGCTACAAGCGATAGTGGTAAACTCCAACCCTTTGGTTGGACCTCAGTACCTAGGTTACAATACACCAAGGCCCTGTTTCACAATTGACTAGTAAGTTCGAAATAGCTTACTTTGCAATTCAATTGACATATATTTCATATCACAATCTACAAGTTCTAAGTACCTTACTTTGCAGATAATTTAACAGTTGTAATATGAAATATATGTCAAATGAACTGAAAATAACATTTTTCATCATAACTCAGAAATTAAGTAATTCAGATAATTTAATAAATAATGTGGTCAGGGTTTTACCTAACAGGTATGTCTGATGCCTCAGCCCGCCTAGAATGAACACTGAAACACAATACAATATAGCCATTTTTCGCTTTGAATTGAAAACAAACAATGGATTTTAGACAGTTCAAAGGGACAAATGGTTTTATCATATCGTGTTTCAATGGTCATGTTAGGGGGGCAGCAGTGGTCATAAACAAGATTATAATAATCTTAATTTTTTACAGTTTATGATAAATTAATATATGTAAGTAATTGCAATTTGCTTGTGCAGAAAATATAAATAACAAATACTGACATAATGTATGTATTATAAATTTGCAAAATATGGTTAAACTTTGATGACATATCCTAGTATTTGCTTACCGTATAGACGGGTGCGGGTGCTCGTACTACTGGCTCCTCGTCGGAAACGCTTTCTGACTCGGAGTCCGAGCCGGTAGCAAAGAAACGACTCATGATTAGATTTGATCACTTATTTACCTAGCAAAATAAAAGTACACGTAAATTATGATTAATTAACAAAAATTTTAGCATTACAAAACACGGATGAGGTTAGGAAATATTTAATACAAAATCAGTCAAATTATACCTTTTACGGCAAGTACAGTTGAAAGATTTAGTGCACAACACAGAAAGATCACCTTTATTCATGAAAATTGTCTAGTAGGTCTCATAAAACTGGAAAAATACCAGTATGCCAACAACACACACCACACTTCAAATTGTGAAAGAATTACACACCAAAGAGTATATAATACACTACGTTTATTACACACAGTCATAGAAAAAGATAACTTTATTATCCATAGATAGATATGCAGATTTTTTTAAAAATTGGCATAACGTTCCTGGAAACACGACTTTTAGGAACTTTCTTTAATTATTTTCGTTATACTTTTCTTAATTTTGAATGAATGATAAATGAATGAATAAAATTAATTTATGAAATGAATGAATAATGATAAATGAGTTTTACATTAAAATATGGGTGAAACGCATTTTAACGCATCCAGGGAGTGCTTGGCGCGAGTCGAATGGTAACAGGTAATAGGTACCTAGATCATCAATATCATACTTACCTAAAACGTATTGCCCACATAGACTACCTATGTCTTCAATTATGCTTAATAATAATATTGATAGTCAGTAGAAACTTACCTATTTTCCCTAATAAATTCGCTTTCTTCTAACTCAAAAAGGTCATTTATTTTTCGAGTACTAAGTCGTTGATTTCTTTTTCCAAAGCGATTCTCACCTCCAAGTACTCGAAAATTTTAAATTCGTCACACATCTTAAACAAATAAAAAGGTATTTTGTTAGGAAAATACTCAGAGTAAATAGGACTATTTACTCCGAGGGAAAATAAAATATTCCCACTAAACATTAAGAATGTTACCAACATAGTAAAATTTATAACATTTACGACGGATACGAGTTCTTAAATTGTTTCCTTTTTCACTTCAAATTGAAAGTATCCACAAAAAATCACTATAAATTTTCTATAACTCACTCCAACAACATAAAACACACACTTACAATACGAAAAAACTACTATTGGACTAACTTTTTAGAGATTGCTTTATTTGACATAACAAACGCTCTTAAACCGTTCGGTTTAGGTGTCATGGTACGAATACTCCATACATAAAAAGGGTGAACAGTTTAAAGACGTCAAGCTAAGCAGGCCTTCGAAAGTCCTGCTTTAAGATGGTCATAGTATGAGAATTTATAGCAATCCCGTTTAAGGCCTGCTAAAATAGGTCGTATAGTGCGTTTCATCTTATAGTTCCTATGCCGTGATGTTGGTAGTAATGCAAGAAAATGATACCATGTCAACTTTATTGGCTTACCTTTAATTCAGGGGGATTTTTTTCGATTTACTATAAAAACAATTATGCATCTATCTTATTTTGTTACTTATAACTACTAGCGGTACTAAGTAGTGGTTACATATTAGTTTTTTTTGAAAGTCATAAATCAAAGCTCGTCAAAATTTGCGAGAACAGTAAGTTCATGTTATTATTAGTATGATAGAAATTAGATAGATAATTATAAATTGTAGTGACGTAAGAAGGATGATTTCATTTAGTAAAAAAATTTTTAATTATAATAAAATATTATACTTATTATAATCGCATATCAGCTACACTTGACTCCCACCAACTACCAGATCAAGCTGGATTCCGCCCTTCTTTTTCCACCACCGACCATCTCCACTCAGTGAACCAAGTCATAGAAAAACATCAAGAATTCCATAAGCCGTTATATTTAGCGTTCGTGGACTACTCCAAGGCCTTCGACAGTCTTAGTCATTCTGCGATTTTCACAGCTCTTCGCAAACAAAACATTGACGACGTCTATATAAGGCTATTGGAAGTGGTCTACGTGAACAGTACAGCTTCCATTAAACTTTACTCGCAAGGTCCAAAGTTTAAAATAGAAAGGGGTGTAAAGCAGGGAGACCCACTTTCCCCTAAATTATTTACAGCCACATTGGAGGAGATATTCAGGCAGCTTTCGTTGCTTTGGGACACACAGGGCATTGTCGTCGGAAACAGAAGAATCACTAATCTTCGTTTTGCAGATGACATTGTCCTTTTTGCTCCGACTGCAACCAAGCTGCAACAAATGCTCGAAGACCTGAGCCGCGCAAGCCTCGAGGTTGGACTTAAGATGAACAGGACCAA
Source organism: Cataclysta lemnata (assembly GCA_963931975.1). Taxonomy (NCBI): domain Eukaryota; kingdom Metazoa; phylum Arthropoda; class Insecta; order Lepidoptera; family Crambidae; genus Cataclysta; species Cataclysta lemnata. The sequence goes on from OZ008357.1 coordinate 7,456,496, forward strand.
GACACAGTTGATGACTAACAGCACGAAGCGTAGGGTCGAGGTCGATGGGGAGGATATACAATATGTTGATGAGTATCTATACTTAGGCCAGATAGTCTCCTTCGATAACAGGCAAGGCAAGGAAATCGATCGCCGTATCGAGAACGCCTGGAAGAGCTTTTGGTCCATGAAGCAGTTCATGAAGGGGGATCTCCCCCTCTCTCTCAAACGCAAACTCATCGACATGTGTATCCTGCCCGTCCTAACCTACGGTGCTCAAACATGGTCATTAACTGAGAATCAAAAGTCCAAACTCAAGGTTTGCCAAAGAGCAATGGAGCGCAGCATATTGGGCGTTAAGAGGACGGATCGCGTCAGAAATACCACGCTGCGCTCAAAAACGTGCATTACAGACGTAGGAGCTAAAACCGCGAAGCTCAAATGGGACTGGGCAGGACATGTATGCCGCATGCATCCAGATCGCTGGGCAAAAGTCACCACAGAGTGGTCACCTCAGGATGGTCAAAGGCATCGAGGTCGACCTAGAAAGAGGTGGAGAGACGATCTGGAGGCGTACTGCAAGACATGGACGGGATTGGCTCGGGATCGCTCGAGATGGAGGGCTGCGGGGGAGGCCTTTGCCCAGCAGTGGGATCTTATAGGTTAAAAAAAAAAAAAAAAAAAAAAAAAAAAACTTATTATAATTAACAATAATTGTGTTCATTAAACATGTCTACATTTGACATTTCTTCACACTTGTATGTCATTATATCGTTATTAGTACTATTTTTTACAGATATAAAACTAAAATAAATATATTTCATTTATTTAACAAACACTTAATAAAACTGATACTGGTAACCCAATTTAATGGCGGCATTCCGAACTTGTACCCACTAATATGGATTATGCAGGACCTCCTTACGTTTTATACGTTCAGAAAAGACCTTAGCTTGTAACACAATTATTCCTTCATCACTTTTCAATGTTTTGGACATGATTTTCGCAATGATTTTCTATAAAACATAAAAAACCTGCAAATACGACTTACGGGTTGAAGCTGTTGACAAACAGGGTAGCCACCATCACGGCATAGGAATTTTATGATGAAACGCACTATAGTAAGCCACCAGATGCATGACGGCGACCGATGAGGTGGTGAAAACAACTATACAATTCTCAACGTCAAACACGTTACACACAGTGATTCCTCATAATTGAACATCAACGAAGGAAAGTGGTGTTATTTTGATGCACAAGGATCCGTATCCTTATGCATCAAAATAACACCACTTTCCTACACAAAGTCCACTCTGAAACTATTTTTTAATGATTGTAACAAAAATTTCATTTATTCATTTCATGCATTAATTTCATTCGTTTATTTTATTAGTCATTCAAAATTAAGAAAAGTAAACGAAAATATACTGAAGAAAGTTCTCAAGAGACTTGTATCCAGGAACGTTAAACAATAAAAAAAACACTGCTGTAGTAGTGTGACAAACGTAGTGTATTATATACTCTTTGAGTGTGACGTGCGTGATTTTATTTTTACGCATATCCATTTTGTGATTAATTAATTTGTTTTTGTAGATATTTCAGTCCAAATTCAGTCTGTTTATTTAAAATTAGGTAACAACTTAAGATGGAACACTCAAGTTTAATACTACCATTGACAATAAATATTTGTAGAACATGTCTCTCAGAATCAGACGCCTCGATGTTTATGAATGTACAAGATTTAATTGAACACGAAGTTCATAAAGTAAAACTTATTGATATATTGGTATTTCTCAATTGTTTAGAAGTATGTATCACTAATTACTCTATAAGAATCACATGTTATAACATGACATATATTTTAAATCCTTTTTCAGAATAATGATGAAGAAAATTGGCCTCAAGGAATATGTTCAACTTGTGTATCAATTGCACTGGTCGCATATAACTTCAAACTTAACTGTTTGAAGGCAAATACTACACTATCACAAATATTTACCATACAATCACCAAACAATTTGCAAAGATCTGACATAGATTCTATTGATATAAATGTAGTTTACCAGGACCATGAATATGATGTACCACTGTTTAGTAACAATAATGCCTTAGATTTTGAACCTAATTTACCACAAAACAAAGAATTAACACCTCTTCCACCAGTAACAGAAATAACTGCTACTGAGCAACCACCAAGAAAGGAAGGTGAAAAAAGGTATACTTGCACCATTTGCTCTAAATCATTTACCAGGATCTACAGTTTAAGGTATCATATGAATAAACATACAGGAATGTCAAAATTCTTGTGCCCTAAGTGTGGAAAGAGGTTTTACACATCAAGTGGTTTAAGACAACATTCTATTTCTCATAAAGATATTGCTCAGTTTAAATGTGGTTTTTGCAATAAGACATATAAATCACGACAGTCTTTAAAGGAACATTTTCGTGTTGCTCATTCGAGTAATCGCAAACATTTTGTATGTGTAACATGTGACAAAAGCTTTACAGCCAAATCAACATTGATGATGCATATTAAAGGTCACAATGGAGAAAATCAATATTCTTGTCCTCATTGTCCAAAGACTTACACTAGAGCATCATATTTGAGAGCCCATTGTATTGTGCACACAAAGGAAACAAGATCCAAGCCATATTCTTGTACATACAAGGACTGCGACAGAAGTTTTGCAACAAAAAATACTTTATCTGTCCATATTGCTCATACTCACATTGCAGACAGACCTCACAAGTGTGATATTTGCTGCAAAGGATTTGCAACTTCTTCAGGCATGAAGGTGCACAGAAAGTCTCACTACAGTAAAGAAGTCATTTGCAATATTTGTGGAAAAAAGTTTGCTAGCAAAAGAGTTCTTCAGAAGCATATAAAAATACATGATGTTGTTGCTGATGATATGATTTTAAGTTGTTGATAATTTATTCTTTGATTATTTCTGCAAGCAATTAATAATAAACATTTTTATTTGTGATATTTAAAGAACTATGTTGAAATATTTTGTAGTCATTACTTCCCACCATTATTTGATGTGTATGTTTTAAATATAATTAGAAAAATGTGTCTTTTGCCATTACCCACTTTTGATATTGAGGTATGCCTAGATTATTGAATATGTAAATTAATTCAACTAGTATATAATATGCTTTGTGTAAAGTGCATATATACCATTATTGGTAGTGATACAAAAGTTCTTGATTGTACAAAATAGAAAGTATACTTTTGGATTGGTTGTTTTTTTAAATAATACACTACAATAGGGATTTAAAGAGAGAAGTGTATAAAGGGCGGAGTTATAATGCCATAATTTACATAGTATTTTTAATCTTTTTAGTGAGGGAATTAGGAAAAAATAAACTTTGTAACAGTAAATAAAAATATATAATAAGGAATATAATTATGATTTAATTAAACCAAAAATAAAACCAAGACTTACAGATACATAATTTACAAATTTCGTTTTAATTTCTATATAATATACATATTATAGGTACCAAATTTTTTATATAATAATAGGTTACATTAAAATATTTTAATAGAAGTTAAATATCACTCTTACTTAATTAAATTTTAGGTCCTTTTTGTCAATGGTTTTCCTGTTAACATGTTGATAGTCAAGGAAACAGCTGAATGGTACATTTTTATTTATGATCCACAATTTTACATGTACTCTACATTTTATCAAAGGTTATTATAGTTGGTATTTGATAAGCTCCTATAGAGTTCATTTAGATAAAGTTATAATTAATTTAATTTATCAATGATAATTAACTTAGGATCCAATGTGCTTTATGGTTCATGATTTGAAACATGTTTTTTTTCTTTTATTATTATTCTTGCTTACTATTACGGTCTTATTAATGTCTATATCAATGTGTGCCTTACAAAAATACCCAGAAAAAGAAATTTTACCAACTATAGTCAGCTGTTGAGATGGCAGTTGGGGAAAAGCAATTTTACTTAGACTATTTCAACAGATGGGTAGATATTTTTTACCTTTAATGATTTTGAATAAAAATTTTCTTCAATGATTCTTGATTGTCTCCTTTTTTTTGGGTATTTTTGTAACATGTACATATTTATATTTATAACATAGGACTTACAATGGAAAACTAAGAAGTGAATGCTAAAAATATTTGCTAAACTTTTTTTCCAAGTAACTTATGCATTTGTTTATTTTGACTTCCAATTTTCATATCAGCTCCTTCTACTTTATCTTGTATGTTATCAATGAGTTCATTTTGCTGTTCAATCTCATCTCCAAGAGCCACTCCAAGACCCTTAAGTCGTGATATAGAATGGAGCATTTCATCTAAATTGGCATCCAACATATCATTGATTCGCTTACTATCGGTTACAGGTTGTGAAGCAGAACTTTCGCCCAAGCCACGCAAACTCGTTGATGGATGAGAGTCAAATCTGTCTTCTCTGATAGTGGTGCTTGATAAATTGTTAAGGGTGCTTTCCAGCTGACTGTTTGCACCACTTTTCACTGTGCTGTCAGGAGAGACTTGACTTCTGGGTGGGGTTTGTTCAGATTTACCAGATATATAGTTTTTTAATCCATAGAAAACAGACTTTATACCATTTAGGTGCTTCTGGCTGTTGTTTAGATTATTACTAATTGTGTCAAGTCTTTTGTTAGTGTTTTCCAATTGTTCTCTTTGATGGGCCAGCTCTTCAGCGGTAGCTATACCTATTTGTTCAGTATCTCGAAGTAAGCCTATACTTCGTGAAGAAGAATCTAAAGTGCGTTGTTCTATTTCGCGTTGTCTTTCTAGCATAGCTTGTCTTTGTCGTTCAAGTTCACCAATGTGACCCCCACCATACGTGGATGCTGGCTTAGGTTGCGGTTGGGGAATCCTTGATCTGTAACTGGAAACGAAAGTTTCGTCGTCGACGTCATCTTCAAATAAGTTTGCCGTGTTGCTGATATACTTGTGTCCAGACATGGTACAGGATTATTATCGCACGAAGTATGAGTAATTCGAGCTATTTCGCTGTACGGTTTCACAATAGCTTTGTGTAATAATCGCGAACAAGATTAATCACTAGAAGTATGTTTCCCATGTAACGTGATAATTTAATTTATATAAAAATACTTTTTTCTATATAATTCTGACGACGGGTTACTTACTACAGGAAACTAAAACGCCCCAATTATATGGATAATTAGTCAGAACTACAAACACAGTAAATATCGCGGACACGGACGGACACACACAACAAAGGGTATTTAATACGACACACCAAACGACACACAAGTAAAAAAAAACCAATGTCCTCCACATTTTTAAGAAAAATGGCTTAACGTTCCTGGAAACAAGTCTTTTTAGGAACTTTCTTTATATACTTTTCTGAATTTTGTATGAATGATAAATTAATGAATGAAAATAATTTATGAAATGAATGAATGATATTAATGCATGAAATGAATTTTACATTAAAATATAGGTGAAACACATTTTAATGCATCTAGGGAGTGCTTGGCGCGAGTCGAATGGTAACAGAGTTCATGACGGTGGCCGATGAGGTGGTGAAAACTCGCCGATCCTTATGCATCAAAATAACACCACTTTTACTACACAAAGTCCACTCTGAAACAATTTTTGAATGATTGAAATAAAAATTTGACTGATGCCATTGAAAGCCCGCCAAGCACCCTATTTATATGTAAAATTTATATGAATACAGACTAAAATATATTAAAGATATGGCTGTACGGGCTAGATCCTTTTGCCTTCCCGTAAAGGGAGAAAAAAAATAATACGAGTTGAATGTTTAGCGCGTTTCGTGGTGTCAGTCAGATTTATTTTCACTAATTCAAAAATTGTTACAGAGTGGATTTTGTGCAGTGAAAGTGGTGTTATTTTGATGCACAAGCATCCGTGTTGATGTGCAATTATGCAGAATCATCGAAAATAAATCTCATGATGTGTTTGATGTTGTGGTGAAGATTAAACGTAGTGTATTATATTACGCCGTGTGGTGACGGCAGAGTAGAATACAATTGTCACCATCCCAAATCTCTCCCGTGGGTGTCGTACAAGGCGACAAAGGATAAATCAGTGATGAGGAATGGGCAGCAGCGTTCCTCTTATACCATCTAGCTATGTACCTACTGCGACTTTTGTGCCCGATAAATGGCAATAGGCTCGCCACCTATTACATGGGACCTAACAACTGGCGAAACGTGGGTGCTAGTCCACCTCTGCCTACCCCCTTCGGGGATATAGGCGTGATTTATGTATGTATGTATGTATGTATTATATACTCTTTGGTGAAGATCACCATAAAAAGTGGTTTTACCCATTTCATAAAGCACCATCATGAACTCTCTTCTTCTTCCTGCCCTGTTCCCAGTCTATCTGGGGTCGGCGCAGTATGTTTCCTCTTCCATTCATATGTCAGACGTCATCAAGCCATCCACCCCCTTTTGATTCATATCATCCATCCCACCGTAAAGGTGCTAGTGATGAATGAATGTATAGAAAAGAGACTGAACGGACCATGTCGAGAGACCCATGAACGGAGAGAGTGATTAGAATGACAACATTCCAATCCATACTGCTCAAGGTTTTGGCTTAGGTTTTACAGCCGGCCGCCTGCCTGACACCAACCCTCTTTGGGTACGCTGTTGTTGGTGGTTTGCCCTCCACCATTCGGGTGCCCCAAGGTGCTTATTGGTTTACACCGGGCCATCTCCCTTAGTCGACTTTTACGACACCCATGGGATGAGTCGGGGCTGGCCTATTCTACGTTATTTGTTCGCTCCCAGGCCAGCATAGAAGACCATCATGAACTCTGTTACCATTAAATTCGCTCCAAGCACTCCCTAGATGCGTTAAAATGTGTGACACTCATATTTTAAGGTAAAATTCATTTCATTCATACATTTCACCCACTCATCTCATTATTTCATAAGCCTACAGATAAAATATACACTAAAGACTTGGCTGTATGGGCTAGACCCTTTGCCTTCCCTAAAATATAGGGGGAATTAAAAAGAAAATTGTCTTCCCTAAAAATATGAGAAGAATTTAATCAACAAAATAAAGTAAATCAAGTAAATCATTTATTATTTAGGAGGGAAAGATTTATTATATGGAGATATATTAGATAAGTCTCATCATTTAAAAATTTGGTACTATCATTTCTACTGCTTAAACATAAACATAGCCGACGTTTAATAAGTTCTCTCGTAATTGAACTCTTATCAAGATGATGGCAGCAAAAGGTAAATTTTATTGATACTATGTTAATGTAAAAACAAGATTTGCATGATTCCTCCCTCCTGATTTCGGCCACGGCTACTGCATTGAACTCCGGTTTTAACAGACTGGGCTGATCAATAATTATATCTGTTCATAAATTACAAGCCAGCAAGTTTTTCTGCATTTCTATAATTATTTTTTTATTTTTTCCAGTTCTCCCAGAAACAGAAGAACAAAATAGAATTCGTTTTCAAATTGAACTTGAATTTGTACAATGCTTAGCCAATCCAAACTATATCCATTGTAAGTACTACCATGTCTGTTTGTCTGTTTAAAATGCACTATTAAAAACAAAATATTGTCCTAGGGCACATCCCGTATGATCAACATCGTTTTAATTTACACCATAGCTAGAGTTTTCAGTATATGGATGAATAAAAGATTTTTCTTTTCAGATTTAAATTTAATAATATTATTTTACAGAAGCTATAATCATATCAGCTATAATATCATTATTGTAGTAATGTTTCTCACATAATAAGTGCATTGTAACTATCTATCATTGTATTGAACAATTTAATATTTCAGTTTTAGCACAGAGAGGATATTTGAAGGAACAAACATTTGTAAATTATGTCCGATACTTACAATATTGGAGGGAACCTGAATATGCACGCTACCTTAAGTACCCAATGTGCTTGCATTTCTTAGAGCTCTTGCAACATGAGGCATTTCGGAGAGAATGTGTCGCAGCACAGGTATGGTAAACTTTGATTCGGTATAAGTCTTTCGTTTTTAACACTCCGTCACGAATCCTTGCATTTTTACAAGCACTGCACAAGTAATACAGTTATGTGAATTCAGAGATACTAAGTAGCATGCATTGCATATTCACAAGTTATATTAGGCATTGTTAGGTCAGGTTTAAAAATTTTTTACTGTCGAAGATTTTGGCTTAAGTTTCACAGCCAATTTGACAATAAATAACCGAAAGAGGGGTGCACACCCTTTGTATTATTATTTAATTTAATTGTCTTTCTTAGGATAACTAACAGCATTAAAACTCCAAATGTATAACGGATATTATTTAAAACTAATAGCTATTAAGGCCCTACGGAAAAAAAAAATGTATCGAAGTGGTGGCGCTTTAGCACGAAGTTGATTGAGATAGCTGTATTGTGCCGCACGGTCTCGAAAGCGGAAGACAGAGCGCAGCGTACCCTGCTCAATAAATTTGACGAAGGCGCCAAATCAAACTTTAATTAACTGTGACTATATTAACAGTTTTTATTCAAATTATCGCCGAGCAATCCCTAGGAAATTTTATACACTTTACATTGATACAAGTCTCACCTTTCAATGTATAGCCGTTTAACTGTAATATTGAAAAATTTTAATCAGAGGTTACTTTGAATTTTATTCTATCAAGGAAATGATTTTAAATCGCGTAACGGACTGTTCCACGCCCTTTCATATATGCCCAATGTACACAATTATGAGTATCAAATACCTGTATATAATTACTAGATAAATGCATTTGAAAAACCCTTATTTTTTTCCGTAGGGCCTTAACAAGCTACCAAATAAATACCACTCCTTTTGTGTATGCTGTATTTACTATGAATTTTACATAATTTTTAATTTCAGGTTTGCAAATTCATGGACGACCAAGCGATTCTGCTGTGGCAGCATTACACAAGGCGACGCACGCGCACCCTTCAACCGCCTGATACGCCAGCACCTCCTGCCCCCCCAGCGCCGCCTACACAAGGTGCACCGAGACAACAATCTTAGAATATATTAACATCTTATTAATAAAATACAACCACAATTCAGTTTGTAATACTTTAGCAAATTACAGCAATTTGGATTGAGTATTTGGATGTATTCATACATACATAATCGCGCCTATTTCCCCGAAGGGTGGCGAACTAGCACCCACGCTTCGCCAACCATGTCAAGTCCTATGTAATAGGTGGCGAGCCTATTGCGATTTATCGGGCACAAAAGTCTCAGTAAATTGCTAGGTGGTATCAGAGGAACGCTGCTGCCCATTCCCCATCACTGATTTTATCCTTAGTCGCCACGGGAGACCTTTGGGGAGGTGACAATTGTATTCTACTCTGCAGTCACCACACGGCTTATTCAGTTGGCTTGGAAGTATTCAGTCCTAAGATAAAACCTTTAACATTATAGATTACTTTTAATACATTCATCACTGTAAAGGATGCCTGTAGAGGAAGGAAGGATGATATTATGAATATAAAGTGTAATTTGGTCTCTATTCCAATATGTTCTATGATTTTGTTAAATTAGATGGACAAGTTGCATTCCTTTTCTGTTTCTACTGTAAATTCCATGCGGGTGTCGTACAAGGCGACTAAGGACTAAGGCGACTAACCCCCGAATACAGAAACGCTACTCAAATTTAGGGGACTGCTTAAAAAGTTAAGTGGACACTACCTGTCAGAATTTGTATGGAAAAACGTCAATTTTGACAATACTTAAATGTTAAGCGGGACTCAAACTTTGAATAGCGTTTCTGTATTCGGGGGTATGACAGTGATAAGTAATGGATCTCAGCGTTTCTCTTATACCACCTTTAATAGATATTATTACGTACTGCGATTTACGTGCCCGGTAGATGTAAATTCGCTCACCCCCTATTTCATTGGACGGACCTAACATAATTGGCAATACGTGGGTATTAATTCAGCTCTCTGCTTATCCCTTCGAGAATAAATGGGTGTGATTTATATATTTATGTTCAATGAAAATATAGATGTCACAAGCATCCATCATATAAAGACTTTTATGGACCCACTTTGGACCCCATATTAAATTATATTATGTAAACTAAAAGTTTTGATGTCTTCGAAAAGAACTGATTCCCGTATTATAATTGTAAAAAACTATTAAATATAAGTTGTAATGGTTAGTTATTAGTATTATGTACCTAATATATGGAAATTTTCCTAAAACAATGTTTTTTATTTCAATGATCAGGCCAGCATGGAAGACCTATTGACATGAGTGCATTATGTCTTCATGCTGGCCCGGGAGCGAAAAAATAACCTACTTAGTAGGTTTGCCAGTTCCAACTCATCCCATGGGTGTCGTAAAAGTCGACTAAGGGAGATTTCCCGGTGTAGACCAATAAGCACCTTGGGGCACCCGAATGGTGGAAGGCAAACCACCATCAACAGCACACCCAAAGAGGGTTAGTATCAGGCAAGTGGCCGAATGTAAAACCAAATCCAAAACCTCGAGTGGTATGGATTTGTCATTCCAGTCACTCTTCGTTCATCGGTCGCTTGACATGGTCCGTTCCGTCTCTTTTCTATACAATCATTCATCACTAGCACCTTCACGGTGTGATGGATGATAAGAATCAAAAGGGAGTGGATGGCTTAATCACGTCTGACCGATATGAATGGCAGAGAAAACATACTGATCCCACCCTAGATAGACTGGGAACGGAACCCCGATTATGTAAGCATCTTTCAATCGCTTTCGTCTACCTGTCACTTTCACACTTTGCGATTATTCTCAATGAGCGAGAGTGACAGGTAGATGAAAGCGATTGAAAGAGGCTTACATAATAACCCCGCAGGACAGAGCGAAGATTTATTTGAACATTACATTTGAACAAATGTTAGGAAAAAGATTTAAGTAAATATTTTTAAAATAAATATATATGATATAGTATATATTTATGTTAGGAAAAACATAATAGGTCAGAAAAATCAAAACGAAACTTTGTTCCTGACATTTTATTTGGTGAATGGATGCTGGGGTCGTCGCCGACGTGCCATGCAGAAGGCGCGCAGCGTCAGATAGTAGAGCAGCTCCACTGCACTCATCATGCTGAAGCCCATGCACAGGCCCAGAAGGCCACCGGTGTTCGCTGAAAGATACATAGGCACGTACATAACATAAATGTTGGAGGTTGTATAGGGCCGTAGGCAAACTCTTTTTCTATTTGTTGTATAGATTAAGGGCCTGTTTCACAAACGATAAGTAAGTTCGAAGTACTTTACTTTGCAGTTTAATTGACATATATTTCATATTACAACTGTCAAATGATCTGCGGAGTAAGCTACTAGGAACTTACTTGTCGATTGTGAAACAGGCCCTTAGGGCCTGTTTCACAATCCACAAGTTCTAAGTATAAGTAAGTTCTAAGTACTACTCCAATAGGTGGTGAGCCTATTGGTATCTATCTCTAGGGCAGACAATTCGCAGTATATTGCAAGATGGTATAAGAGAAATGTTAACAGTTTTACTCATCGCTGTTTACCCTTAGTCGCCTTGTACGGTGCAATTGTATTCTGATTTTTTATTACTTTCTTATATTATTTCTTATTTGAATGCTTATCTATTATTAACTTACACAAAAATTCAGTAAGGCCAAATATTTCTCCTTTCGTGAACCGCATAAACGTATCATCTTCAAAGTAAAAATGTACCACCAACATGTTTTCACTGCAAGCACAATAAATTAAGAAATAACAAAGATTAGTAGTTTATGCCATTGCTCTGCGTTTATGAAATTATGATTAAAATCATTACGGTAATTCTTTACGCCCTTGTAATTTATATAATCTTTTATTAAAAAAAGTAGCAAACATGTCGTTTCAAAACAACAATGTTATTCTGTATTACCACATGGCATTTGTAAGTATATGCCTAAAAGTAATGAGGCAACTTATGTGCTAGATGTGATGGTGTGACATCTTTTTTAATGTTAGACAGGGAAGCTCTTGCCCTTCATCTCACCTGCTGGTAAGTGGCCGAAGATGGAAACGAGCTCACCTGGAACCCTCAACCACAGAGGGGCTGGCTATCTTATCACACATTGTCGGAGCACAATATATGCTGTAACATACATATGTCAGCCTTTCTCCCACAGGGGTAGGCAGAGATCACTTCTTTTCACTTGCTACGATCCTAATAATAATGGTATATAATTGCTGTTATATAACATTATTATTATTGCGACAGATCTTAATAGTATGGTGGTCAAGCCAGACGGACTTGAAAGAAGTCCTACCACCAAGAAAGAAGTCATACCACCATAGAATAGAAGACAAGTAGCGCTTTCCAAACCACGCAAATCCTTACACGAAGTAATCTGTGGTCCTGCCTAGTCTCCAAGCAAGGTCTTTGATGAGTGCTCGGCTCAAAGGTGCTGTGCTCATGCGATCGAAGTATGCAATCTCGGTGCACGCTGGCAGGCAGTCGTCACATTCTTGAGCTAAAACATGTCAGCTAATGGATCAGGGTGTAGATACAGTATCGGCTCCTGTGGCCTTACCATGAAGTATTAGTGCGATCCAAACGCGGGTGACAAAACGGGACGCCCCGCTCGCGCCCTACTCGGCTTATAGCTTTGTCTCACTTTAACAATGGAAATTGAGTCACGTTTAGAGTTGGTGGTAAGGCCCCTGGCGGTAGGAGGTGCAGTCGTGAAATTTTGATGTTGAATATCATGCTTCTGGATCAATGGCTCATGTTGAGTCCTAAGCTGTTATGCGAGCAAATGATGGGTGTTTTATAGAAAAGGCAGCATCATATACACTTTAATACTTTGTCACTGTTTGTCACAATAGTTGTTCGTACAAATATGTGGCAATAATTACTGCGCGTTCGCTGTCTTTGATATGACAGAGGGGCTAATGTGGTAATCGACTTATGATGCTGTACCTATTTACATTTTACGTTTTATAGGAATAGGAGGTCTAAAGCAGGCACACTGCCTGAAACGGATATTTTTGTGTGTAAAATTATCTTTCATTCACATTAGGGGGCAGATGGAAACTTTAAGTACCTTTTCGGTATGAGAGATGGTGGCGGGGCGGGAGACAGGGCGCTCTAGATGTTAGCACGGGTGGGTGATGCGGGAGGAGCGAGAGGAAAATATTATCTTTTCCCCAAGGAGATTTTGTCCACGTTACGGGAGCTGACGTCGTCTAGCGCCTTCCTGTGGTTGACGTCCTTTTTTACGCAGACGTCCGGATTGCGAAAAACGCTGGTTCGAGTTTTTGTAGGAAAAAACGGTTCAAATCCTAACAGGACTTACCTTTGAGTTTGAAGTTTGTAGAATTTTCATAGCACTTCGCGTCACCTTTACCGCAGATACGCGTCGTTTTGTTTTCTGTGAAATTGATAATTTAGGAAAATCTTTAATCTCAATATTCTCAATGAAAATTATTAACGATAGTAGATAGTACTGTCATAGGTAAGTTATAATTAAGTACTTACTCGGCATATAGTAAAACACACATTGACATAAATCCAGCATGGCATTCGCTTCACACTCCATCTCGCAATTCTTCAATGTATATGTTCTGTAAATGAAATATAGTAATGGTTGAATTTCTATAATATTACCGACTTATAGGTACACTTATTTACTTCTATGAATATCTATTTCATTTATTTTTCTTTTTTTAATAATGTTAAAATAAAAATAATAATCTTCTAATGTTCTTTATTTAATTTAAATACTTTTGCAAGCAGTCTTAAGACAGCTTTTCCAATACTAATGTTAAGTTAGGAAACAAAAGCAAAAGAGTCACTTCTCCCTACACACACACTAACCTGAAAAATATCAAGTCCTTTTCACTTGAAAACAGGCAGAGCCTCTTGCTGACTTCGATTGAGCGTAATGCCGGCTGAGCGTCCAGAATTCTGGGCTGGATAGCCACCCGCGCCTCTATGCCCGCCCCCAAGATATCACCCAAGTTCGTGATTTTTGGCGTTTCTGTCGGATTGTGTAGAAGAATCTAGAAACCATTTTATAGAAGGAAGTGGCAAGATAGTAGCACAGTATAGAAATAGTAGCCAAGACGGATATTCAATATTTTATTATTTCTCAGACTATTGTGGAGCTGTATGGTTTATCCTCTAGATATTTTATACTATAAATATTAAACAAAGCTCCTAAAAATAAACAGAAAAATTTAGGTATAGGTACATACGATTATTGACTATCGATATTTGACCCTCATCTAGTATCCACAACACAAGTGCTTATGCTACTTATTTATTGGGCTACATGATAAGTGTGAGTGTAGTAAAGTGTAAATAGAACTTACTTTAAACCCAGCACTTATTGTGGAGGCGCAGTAATATTCAGCTACGTTGGCATCCAATATTAAAGTAAGACCACGACTAGTTCCAACGCCTTGAAACAAAGTAGAGAGAATTCATTGAAAAGCCATTTTTGTCGCATTGTATTATAATAATAGGGGAGAAGGGTGAGTATGGTGCTACTTATCTATAGTCCGCGCGCGAGCTCCGAGGAATCGGGGGGCTGAGGAAACGGGCGGGTGTGTGCCGCGCCCGACAGTCGCTCCATACCCGCACTGTCCCTAGTGTAGTGCTCCTTCTTATGACACTACACTAGGGTAGTACAAATTCTCTAGCTTAGTTAGCGAGCTTGTACCATGGAGGCAAACAAACAAACAAACTTATTGTAATGTGTTACATTAGTGGCGCCCAACGTGGGGCACGATTTACAACGTAACACTCGGGCGCGGACTATGGGCAGTTGGTGGTGTCGCTAGTGGTGAATAAAGAGTGTCATAGCAAAGTCAAAATCTATGGTAAAATTGTAGTTCCAATTTTCGCCTACTGACCAGATAAATTGTTGGCATAGCACTGTAGTTTGGTCGGTTTCTATATTCTATCTAGTAGCTACGGATGCACGTAAACTTATCGATGTTAGGTTATCCATTAACATTATCAGCCTTTTGATGTACCCACTACTGGAGCACAGGCTTTCTTATTTATATGGTAGAATAAAGCGGGCTTACTGTCTAAAGCGGATATTCTCGTGTCATATTAATAAAGCTTATTTACACACATACTTAAATCAACACCCACGTTGGTGAACCAACCATGTCCTGTGTAATAAATAGATGGCGAGCCTATTGCCATTTATTGGCCACGAAAATCGCAGTACATTGCTAGGGTGGTATAAGAGGAACGCTGCTGCCCATTCCTCATCACTGTTTTAACCCATAGTCGCCTTGCGCGACACCAGCGTGAGAGATTTGGGGCGGTGGTGACAATTGTATTCGGCTCTGCCGTTACCACGCGACTATATCCATCTTGCCCGCTCTTTTTGAGACCTTGTTTGCATGCCTAATATTTTTATTGTAAACGTTGTCTCAATTTTATTGTTTAATTTATTTCTTTCTTTCTATATTTATTTCTTTCCTTTCGTAAATCTTTAAAACCTTTAGCCTTCCAAGGAAAACCGTTCACTGGAGCATCAGATGGATATCCACCCTCCGGAGTCCAGTCCACTGCTGGCAAAGGGAAAGTCAGGTTTAGGTCGTTCAGCGACTTCCTGTTAGAAAAGAAGCATTAATTACTAAATAATATGATTAAAAGAGAATAAAAAATCTACATGAATTATTTAAAAGGATTGTGAAGTCCGCGATACGTGGTGCGTGTACCTAATGCCAATTTTGGCTTCATTTCCTTTTGAATATTTGTCACGAGCGATAACGTTTTCACTTAAAACATTGCAAAATAATTTTTTTTTATTTGTTTTTCTTTCATTCAGTTTATCCTAAATTCTAAACGTCTAACTGCCGCACTCAGAGACGTCAAATAACTTGAATGAGTATCTAATGTCAAAAAAATTCAATTGAATCTAGACCATAGACCCGGCAAGAATAGCGACTAGTTTTGAATTGTCATTTTTTGACATTAAGTCCTCATTATCGTTATTTGACGTCTCTGAGTGCGGCAGTTAAAGTCTGTAAGTACGATTTTTCTATTTAACGAATGCTCGAGGAAGTTTTTATGTCAAAAATGAAGATGTTTCTATGTTAACAACTTTTATTGTAAGCAATATTTCGTAAAAATAAAAACATTTTGTACTAAAATTTGCAGCTTCTGCACAATCCTCATAAAAGGAATTTGTTGCTTACGGGTTTCGGAACATCTTCTCTCTGTGCACCACGTTGAAGGTACAGCACAAGCCCTCGTCAGTCAATTGGGCGTTGAATAGATCCTGGCAACTCACATACTTCGAGTCCCACGAACACGATGTTAGCATCTCGCTGCACGGTTGTGTCACCTGCGATACATTTTCTGTATTATAGCGCTTACGCACTACATCCGAGCCGAATCCGAGATTTTGACGGTCCGTTGTAGCCGTAGAACTATTTCTATGGCAATTACGCACTACATCCGATCTCTGTCCGAGTTTTCTAGACCAATAATTTTTTGACGGATTCGGATCGGATTCGGGTCGGTGTGTAGTGCGTAAGAGCGCTCTCTTACGCAATACATCCAATCCGAATCCGATTTATTGGTCCAGAAAAGTCGGACAGAGATCGGATGTAGTGCGTAAGTTACCATAGAAATAGTTCTAAGGCTACAACGGACCGTCAAAATCTCGGATTTGGATCGGATGTATTGCGTAAGCGCTCTTACCGTAAGGCATCGCTGGTCCAATCAGAGTAAACTTTTTAAGCCTATTCACATTCAGTAATGAATCTAAGGAGGAGCTTACTAGCACAGTCAGTGGCATAGCGCGCTTGGCCTGCGATTGAGAAAATTTATTATCTCGAGTTCCTGCTTGCTTCGGAAGGTACGTTGGTTCCGGCTACATCTGCAGTCGTTAATAACCACCAACCCGCACTGGGCCAGTGAGGAGTAGGCAGATGTGAAATAACAGCCACGTTTCGCCAATCATGTTGGGTCCCATGTAATAGGGGGCGAGCCTATTGCCATCGGTCGGGGACGTCAATCGCAGTATATTGCTAGTAGTCTAAGGAGAACGCTGCTACTCATTACTCATCGCTGTCTTTACCCTTAGTCGTTTGCACGACACCCGCGGGAGTGATATTTGTATTCAGATCTAGCACCACATTTTATTGCTATTTTATTTTGTTGGAGACTAAAGATTTGTTTACGCACATTAATTAAAAACGACCGAGTGTAGTCCCAGTCTGCATTCTCGGCTAGGCCCTCTTCGAATATCTCAGTGTCATTTTGTGCAGAGCATAAACTTTCAAGCAACTTCTTATCCACTGACGATCTGAAACGTAACCGTAATTAGTTAAGTTCGCCTTTGGGTTCTTTATTAAAGGCAATTCTATATTTGCACGAGCACTACACATTTGAAAAATAAATAAAACAGTTTTATCGTATTTAACTAGCTTAAATTTAATTGTTTGGCATCTCCCTGTGAGCATGTGATCGAAATGTTGGGTTAAATAATAACTAAGGCATTTGTAGTCAGAAAAAGTTCGAAAAATTATGGTCTTGATGCGGGAAACAAACCCGCGTCCTCTGATACCGGGCCTATATCAGTCGGCCAACCAACACGTCAATTAAGCC
This sequence comes from Cataclysta lemnata, assembly GCA_963931975.1. NCBI lineage: Eukaryota > Metazoa > Arthropoda > Insecta > Lepidoptera > Crambidae > Cataclysta > Cataclysta lemnata. The sequence goes on from OZ008357.1 coordinate 7,474,067, forward strand.
GAAATTTCTCTAACCCTTATACTTCACGTTGTAAGCCAATGGGTATAACTATAATTTTACGAATTTTTCTAACCATAAATCACATGTCACAGAATCTTACCAAATATGACTGGAGAGAGAGAAATGTCGGGGTGGCGATGGTGAGTGTTAACTAGTTGTGAAGGGACCCTGTAAACCTACCCTTGGGTCACAAGTTCCAGGCCACTGACTCCCTTCTCTGCCACACTATGTGCCCGGCACCCACACGGTGAATACTAAGAGTTTTCGTCTCATTTTCGTCTCTTTTTGATAATTTTTCTAACATTTATATAATATTCAAATAAAAATCAAAATAATAATTAAATACTTAATAACCAACAATGCCAAACACCCACACGTAAGTTAAGCCCGATATTTTTTTTATTTTCAAATAGAAGGTAAGTAATTATCAGAGACAACAGACCCGTGGCTGAGGTACCGCTGCGCTACAGACTTCTTGGCCTGGTTGACGTTGCAAATCGTGATGGCCGGGAAAGGCAAATTCTCAAGCGCCATGTTCTCCGGGTTGATGCTCACGATCATCGGCGACAGCCGCCACTTGGCGTACACGTTCAGTATGAAGAAGCCGGCGCATACGAGCGAAAACAGGAAGGCGGCCAGCCAAAAGAACCTGAGGTAGAAAAAACATCGCTTCATTGAGAAAGAGTATCCTAAGGCTTGGCGCAAAAGTTCGGATTCCGGATTCGGTTTCCAGATCAGGACATCAGATTCGGAAATCTGAATGCTACATTCAAAATGCGCACATTAGGTAGTCTTATTTTTCCGAACGGAATAAAAACCTGACGTTCGTATCGGAGGAGCTCGCTATTAGCGCAGTGGCAAAGTGCGCTTGGCCTGCGATTGCTTAACTAAGCAATGAAGGTAAGGCCGGTCATTGGATGGGTGACCAAAAATTCGATCGTTATCTCGAGTTCCTCCATGCAGTCGTTAATGCCCACCAATCGGCACTGGGCACGTATGGTGGTTTATGGCCCATTCTCCCTATATTCTCCCATCCATAGGGAAGGCCTGTGCTCCAGGGGGGACATTAAAAGACTGGTTTATATTATATTCTTTACCTCTCAAACCATGTGAGTTTCTTTTCCCCGATGTATCGGAGGCCGTGAAGAGTGGATGTTAGGAGATAGTCCCTTAGATCTGTGTTGATTCGCTTTACTACATCGCTACTTGTTGGTGGTGAAATTCTTTCCTGGAAAATAATGGAAGTAAAATCTGTGAAAATAATGGATAAAAAGATAATGACTTATGTGCTTTTATTTTATGCTTTTCAAAAGTGTCCTAAAGTCCTAATTGGATTAAATTCAAAATTTTTTTGATGCTATCGAGCTATAAATTATAATTTAATGTCAGAACAACGTGTAGAGTTGTAAACAATAAATCAAAACCGCTTTGAAGAAAATATTATTGAATTAAATTATGGTGCAAAGAAAAATATGAACGTCAGTTTTGTAGATGTCTATATAGTATAGGTATACCAATTTTATTGGGTCTAGCTGAGCTGAAAGGCATGCTTTCACTATTCAATTATTTGAATTCCACTATAGTCTTGCACCCTGATAAATCCATTGTTCCGGCGGCAGAATTCGAGCGCAGAATTCGGGCTAGGAGCAACACCAGAGTGGTTTAGTGGGTATTGGTGGCGCTTCGAGCGCCGGGCGGTCCCACACACGCCAGTCGCCTAGCTAGTGGCTAGTATGGTTTTTTTTTCAAGCTGGACAGGGAAGCTCTTGCCCTTCATCTCACCAGATGGTAAGTGACGATAAAGGCCGAAGATGGAATCGAGCTTCACCTGGAACCCTCAACCACAGAGGGGCTGGCTATCTTATCACAATTGTCGGAACACAATAATGCTGTTAACATTATATTATGGCGACAGATTTTTGATAAGATGGTGGTAGCTAGCCAGGCGGACTTGAAATAAGTCCTACCACCAGCCAAACCGAGCATAAATTTATACCCCCCTGGGGATCGAACCCGGGACCTCTGGATCTTAATCCCGGTGGGCGAACCGGAACACGGAGGCGGTTTATAGTGCGTAAATTCATTCCACTGCGACAAAAAAAGGGGATGGTGACCCAAAATGGGTATACTGCCTAAAGCGGGCTCTTTGGTGGGTCGAATTATTTCCGTATAAGTACTCAAATGGTGCAGACAATCAACCTGACTGTGAATTATCATTTCTTAAAACGAATTTATTCTCGATCGTACTTGTTTTATAGTCAGCATACTCGATTTGGGCTGCATTCCCCTAACGTTAATTGCATCTTGATTGTCCTTACCTCGCTTTTACTTCTGCTTATTGGAATTTTCGTATCCCATATATACCATGGCGTTGATTCTTGATTTCCTCCACGAACCCATAGGTTTTGCTGAAAACATATTTTTATACAACAAGAAGGTATCAGGCAATCAACTGAAACTGACTGTAATACCCAAGCCTTGTGCAGTATAGATTAGAATGCTGTGATCCCAACCACTCTCTAAGTTCATCGATTTACACATTCATTCTTCACTAGCACCTTTTTGATGTGATGGATGGTATGGATCAAGAGGGAATTGGTGGTTTTATGACGTCTGGCTATTTAAATGAAAGAGAAACAAAAAGAAAGCTGAAATTAGGCCAGGAATATGATATTAAAATACCTCATTTATACTGGGTGGCACAGAGAGGTGTACTCATAAAGGGGTACTTTAAAAGGGTTATTAACGCCATCAAACTGAACAACTTTCGCTAAGGGACCAAAATCGAAATCTTATTCAGTTTGATGGCCTGAATAACCCCTTTAAATATGACTACACCTCTATGTTACACCTTGTAAATCTACTACGATGCTCTCCGAATAGAGTCTACTATATAGATTATACATTAGAGTCTACTCTTATATACTAGCTTTCCTATTTATAACCTTCGTTATTTTTAAAATTTATTATGGGAAAAGCTATATGATGAATGTACTATTGTAGTGAGTGTGGTAGTGGAGTGGATGATGAGATGACGACTAAGGAGTGCGCTTTAATTATTTTGTGCTCTATGATGCTTACATAAGTATTATACGGCTTGCCTACTATGTGCATCTTGCCCACCCTCCCCCTATTTACCTCCTTCCTTTGTTTATCTATAGATTTCCGTGGGCGTATACTGTATTCTGTCCGAGGTTGCACCATCATTATGCGTATCACCTGCCTGGAAGATGACGACTGTTCGCGTCTGTCACTGAAGCTCCTGTACGCTGTAGCCAAACTAATTTCACATAGCTGTTTGCTATGTAATCGACTGATTGCCATCCAAATGACGAATCGACCCCGATCCGCCTACAGCCAGCTTTCGATAACAAAATTACACATTTTCAAGCTACTTGTCCTTTTGCCCCTATCAGTAATTACTTGCTAGGCAGGATCATAAATTGGATACAGAACCTTTAATTTCACACTGTATAATACTACTGAGTTTGATTCGTTTTTGATAGCGCGTTGGGTAAGTAATTGTCGTGTATTAAAAGGCAACTAGTTGAGTTGCACCATGGTCGAAGAAACTTATTATCGTGTTGCTATCTTATTGGTCTACTAGAAGCATACACGTGGTTGGACAGCGCTTTATAGCGATTAAAATACCTCTAAAGTCCAGTGCGCGTTTTGTGTGATTGCATTTGTTTTATAAGATGTTCACACTATAATGCCCTATCAATGTCACTGTAAAACAATTGAATCAAACGATAGGTATGTTATACAGACGTAAATTGATGTAACAAACTGAACAAAAAAATGTGATTGCTACATTTCACACTTCATTAAAGGCACTATAACGAAAATAGGAAGGGTGACATTTTTATGCATGTAGGGAAAAATACAGCGAATATTACTTCGGTAACTACATATCTATTTAGAGATCAGTGCAGTATCGGCGGTCGGGTCACGCTACTTCGGCGTTACACCTAACTAAATTGTAATTATAACTATCAGACATGCACAACGCCGTTAATTGGACTAATGCGGAAATCACGCACCCAAATAATTGACAGTTACCCGGTCAGTTCCAGTGTTTTAGTTATGAAACAAATTTCACATGAACGCCACATGTTACAATGAGCCTAGTTGCTATCGCGTTTTGATTGTCCGATACCCCTGATGGTGTTTGTAGGTTCCTTGTTTGAGCAAGTTGATGGGAGTTTTGCAATTATCTGTTTTATTGACTGCTGCCATCGTAGTACTTTTGATGAATCATTTAACAGAACTAGATATTCCAAATACAGTAATATTTTCAAAGATGTGATAATAGAACCTAGTGTAGTACCTATATGCTTTTATATGGATGCTTTGTCTCGTCTTAAATTATTGGTCCTAATTCAATTTAGTCGAACATCATTGCCTTACATTTTGATTGTTTTGTACCACAATGGTATTGCATATTCTAAATATTGAAAGTCCTAACTGTATATTCATCTATTATTCATCTATTTTCATTATAGGAAATTAATAACTTGCAATTGAAATGTATGTGGAATAAGAGGATATGATAATTTTAAGAGGCATATCCTCTTAAAACTATCATTATTAATGATAATAATTTAATATAAGATCCCTATACAGGTGTAAAAATAACAAACAAATTAAAAAAATTCCGTTTCATATAATTCGTTTACAACGCATACATATTTATAATTATTATTTACAAAATGTTCGTTTTTCATAGAAATTTCTTATAAAAGTAACAAAAAGCCACAAGGATAGAACAGGCTGACGCACTTGCACTTGACAAAATTTCTACAAGAGGAAGAGAGAGATCGAAAAGAAAGACGGACGCTTCGACGCAGCGTTAGGGAGTAAACGAGCTAGCGCTGCGTCCAAGCCCCCGGGAAGGGCTAGGGGAAGGGGGGACTGTTCACCAGTGCTGCTGGGGCGCGTGGGCGGGGGCGCCGTGCGCGGCCTGCTGGTGGGCAGCAAGGTGGGCAGCGCGCGCCGCCGCCACCTCAGGGGTGTCCAGGATGCCGGAGCCGTCATGCGCTAGCCTGATGTTGGCCGCCTGGTGCGCGGGGGCACCCTGCCAGGAGGGAGCACCGTTCCACTGGGGAGCGGGCGCGTTCCACTGCTGCTGGCCGTGGGCGGGGGCGTTCCACTGCTGGCTGTGGTCGTTCCACTGCTGCTGGGCGGGCGCGGCGGATTTGGCGGCGGACAGCGCGGCGAGGTGAGCGGCGCGGGCCTGGGCGACTTCAGGGGTCTCGGCTACGGGCGCAGGGGCGTGTCCAGCGGCGTTCCATGCGGGGGCTGCGGGGGCGGCGTTCCAGTGGTTGGCGGGGGCGGCGTTCCACGCGGGGGCGGCGGGGGCGGCGTTCCAGGAAGCGGCGGGGGCGCCGTTCCATTTAGGCTGCTGGGCCTGCTGCCAGTACTCCTCGTTGTCCCAACGGGGGTCGTAGGAGCCATCGTCATGGGGGTTGGGGTTGTTCTGGGCGGCCTGCTGCAGCGCAGCGATGTGGGAGGCGCGGGCTTGGGCTACCTCGGGCGTGTCGAGGATGTTGCGCCCGTCCTGGGACAAAGCGATGTTGGCGGGCGGGCCGGCCCAGCCGGACGCGTGGGCTCCGCACGCCAACGCCAAGCAAGCTACAACAATCTGCGAACAAGAAATACATACATATATAAATAAGATTTCATATTATATTTTATAAGACCGTGCCGTGTGGTGACAGTGACAGGCAGAGTAGAATACAATTGTCACCACCCCAAGTCTCTCCCGTGGGTGTCGTACAAGGCGACTAAGGATAAATCAGCGATGAGTATGGGCAGCAGCGTTCCTCTAATACCACCTAGCAATAGTACTGCGACCTAACATAATTGGCGAAGCGTGGGTGCTAGTTCACTTCTGCCTACCCCTTCGGGGATATTGGAGTGATTTATGTATGTATGTATTTTATAAGATTGAGGAGCTCGCTAGCTAAGCCATAATGATAAATGATCATTCTATAGGGAAAGCCCGTGCCCCAGCTGTGGAAACATTAAGGGGCTCGTGATGATGATAATGATGATGAATAAGATTGGCTACTGCAGTCATAGTAGCGTGCACGACAGGGATAAACAATGGAGTGAACGATGCAGTCGCTGTGGCCGAATTCAGTTAAGAGAGCATCATCATTGACACTTTTTAAATAACTATGTATAACTTTGAGTCTAAGTACTGTTAGCAACACATACATAAATCACGCTTATTTGTCTTCTAATCGGAAGGCAGAGGCAGAGACCAATTTATGTTAGGTCCGACTTTTGCCACGTCATGTTTGGCGGTATAAGAGGAACGCTGGTGAGAAGAACAATGGATTGGGTCGGGTTGGTGGCTACTGTATGCCATGTATATATGCCATGCTAATGTATCCCATCTCTCTTCGCCACACAGCTTAATGAATGACTGGCTTAATAAACGGGATATGCCATTTTTTGAACCCCACTGTCTCTCTGTTTTAAGGTTGAGTTTCGTAATGCTACTTGATATTCGGTCCTCTCAACTAGCAGTGCATAGGAAGTATCTACCCAAGATCGTTATCCGGCATTGTCCCCTTCATTGATCTGATTACAAGTTATCGCCACCGGTTGTAATTCTGTTCAGCTTAAGAATATCCTTTATTAACGAGATAATATTCAAAGTTATTGCCGGTGCGGTTACCAAGTATAATTGCGGTGTCGCGCCAACTCACTGCAGCCCTCTCATTACGAGTGGACCAATAGATACAATATTTATTCGTCGTTTAGTCGCCCTCGATCCAGCCAGCTGCTCTAGACAAGTAGCCAATTCATTTCAACGAATAGATACAGATGTATTAAAGTGACGTATAACAGAGAGAAAACATGGCGACCGCTATGTGAATTAAAAGAGTAGTTGTCTCAAATTTTTGAAGCTAAGCGGCAACTTCAAAGAAAATTGTTACAGCAAATTATCACTGATTGTAACAAGACAGACAAGCTTGATGGATTACGTCCAAAGCCGTTTATAATAAAAAAAGGAGTAGTTGTCAAAAATTTACATTTGTATTCTATGCGTTCGAATAGATTAGTCTATCCGTAGTATTATTGTCCTCTATGGATTAGTCCAAAGAGGATAGTACACTGATTAGTCACTTGACTATAGGGGCAGGTGTCTTTCGCGTTCATAGACTTGTTCGCGTTGCAATATTTACTAAGGCTTTACGAGTACGAACTCACGACAACGCGGCACGCGAAACATTGACCGACATTCGTAATAAGATACATTTGTCCTATTCTGGTTTAATCATTCATCTGGAACAGAGTTCAGATGGGTGTCCTAGATAAAAATACTTTAAAGAAACACCGTACTTTATTTCTTGGCTTTTTTTAATATTGTGTTCTGTAATGTGCACTACATTAATCATCGTCTTCCTGCCCTGTTTCTAGTTAACTGGGCTTTTCCTCTTCCATTAATATCGGTCAGATGCCATTAACTGCCGCACTCAGAGAGGTCAAATAACTACTATCACACCAGAAAGGAGCTAGTAATTGTCAATGAGTGCATAAAAAGATAAAAAGTGATAGAAAAGACATGAATGGAACGAATATTGGATTATACTGCTTAGGGTTTTGTCTTAAGTTTTACAGTCGGCCGGAGACGGAAAAAAATCTAAATCTGTTATTATCTAGAGTTGAATATCGATTATCTCTAATCGAGATAGATAGATAGGTTTTACATTTGACTTTACTTTGTTCGACACGTGCTCAATGCAGCAAACGTCCAGTAAATCATATTGTGTTGCGTCATGTTGGTTTAGTTGGGATTCGTGAGCAGGGTTGGTGCGTATCGGTGGGCGGGCCTTTCTGTCTCCGTGCACCGCTTGCCACCTAAACTCCGTAGTTAGTCTTATTCGTTTGTATACTTCATTGGTGCCAATAATGCAAGAGTGCCTGGTTAAAATGTTGAAACTTTGATATTAACTGGTGTCCGTTTATGCCTACACAAGCAATGCTGCATTGGAAGAGAACTTCTTTAGGAATTAAAGTACGTGACGAAAATACAACCATTTTTGTTGGGTTAGAGACAATTTTACTAATGGCAAATCAATGTAAATGGTAAATTCAAAAATGTGGTTGATACCACGCTACAGAAATAGTGTTTGAAGCTGTTAAGTAGATACTTTCAAATCTCTACTTTTATTGGTTACATTTCTTTGATTACAGTGCTTGTGTTTAGATGCCTTTAATAAAGTAGGTAGGTGATTTGCGTAAAATTGGATTTTGCTAAATTTATCACTTGTGGTGAAATTCTACGATGTTTAAGAAATTCATGTCTATGTATTGTACTAAGAATCAAGTCACGACTAACTGATAGATGCCAAGAACGCATTCCCTCAACGGCTGTATTTAAATTTTCCCATATACAAAGTCCCTTTTAATCCCTTTAATGAAGAACTAGATTAAATAAATATTTCTTCTCCCCTGTTTGCTATACACTGAAGTAATAGAGATGTATATGTCAAAATGGAGATGTCTTGGTATTTAGTTAGAGGAGCTTTTTCTATCTGAAACTGACATTTAATTATAGTCAACACACTTTACTTCGCTGTTGTCAACATCTCACCTAGAACAAAACCGCGGCATTTTGTGATATTGTTATGTTAATCGTATTCGTCATTGTGCATTTAGTAAACAAGCAGCACCTAGCTTGTTTGTTGCTATGATTGATTTTAATTTATTTCCGCACTTTCATAGTTTGGTACAATTTACTAGAACCACGTTAATGGAAATGCAAATTAATGTAAATGCCGAACGGAATGATATAATATTGTTTACTAGCGAGTTTTATGGTCGTTTGTGGCAATTTGTGTCAGTTGTGTATTTACCATTCTACATTGTGATAGGGGTATGATTGTATCTTAAGAGGTATTTCATCAAGGACTTTAAGCCATTATTTAATTAATTATAGTAAGTATAATGCGTAATCATAGTTGGTGGCAGTGTTATAAGAAATATTAATGCGCAAAACACAACAAGGGAATGATGATATCAATTCTATTCTGCTCTGCCGTCACCGCTAGGATTCCAAATAAATGTATAAAAATCACTGCTACATGTTTTCACAACTTAATATTTCGTTTGTTTTTATTGGAATTATCTCCGAATCACATAGAGAATTCTAAATTAAGTAAGTACTCATAAATAAACTATTTGATTTTAATTTTAACATTATATAAATGTTAGAAAAATTAGTACAAAGATTTTGGGGTTAGAAAAAGAATTTCGAAAAATTATGCTCCCAAGCTCGGCCACCTCGGCCGCTCGGCCACCCAAGACACTTGAGTTGAAGACACAAAAGTGTCTTGGGTGGCCGAGCGGTCAGGCACCTGCCCGGATAGCAGCGGACGCGGGTTCGATTCCCGCCTCAAGATCATAATTTTTCGAAATTCTTTTTCTAACCCCAAAATCTTTGTACTCATAAATACTTCGGCGTTCCATTAATATAATTTCGTTGCTTCAATACAAAAGGGCACAACTCAAAATATCAATCTTGCAACAGTAAGTCTTATCATCATACATTTTGAACACACAATGCTTCTCTAAGGGTTTTTTGAGTTATCGTATCTCTTGTGTTAAATGAGCGAATATTTATCGCTACAAGGGTTCGTTTGCGTTTAAAACTCATTGTGGCCGTCCATTTAGACACTTGCGCTGCGGAAATTAATTTTCAATTAGGCACCTACATATTTACTTATCGCAACTCGTAAATGGGTATAAAATACGACCTGTGATTAAGAGAAATTTTGGGCAGTGTTTTCTTGTAAATGCAAATGATGTGGAGCTATTTCGGTTGTTTGTCGAGTAGCCAAAAGGACTGCTAAGCTTTGGGGTAATGATGCGACGCAGACGCAGTACGGTAAGATGATGTGAGTTTCATCTAAATACGGGATAAGGGCAAGAGGATGCTATGGAGGAGGTGTCGATATAAAGTTTCATCTACCACTCCATAGGGATACACCTATATAGATAGAATTAGTTTAGAAATGGTCTGTCCGTCATATGCGTCGCTTCTGTCCTATTATTATGCGTCGTATCGCACATTTAATTGTTATATTTGTTGAAGTATGCGAAATATGCGTGAGGAATTCTAGTTCAGTCTGTAACGATGTCAGGGTCTATGGCATCGACAAGATCTAGTTTAGTTATAGTTATAGCTACGTGCCACTGATCGCTGTAGGTAGATGAGGAGTTGTACAGTGGACATTTCATAAGGATATTCAAACGTAGGGGCAAGCTTTAAAAGTTTGTACTGTACATAATAAAATCTCCACAAGAGGAATGCGGTACATAAATCATCCGGAAATCATCCCGAAATCCTGAAACGGTCTAATGAGATCGTGAAATTTTGGGAATTGCAAATAATGTGATAACTAAACCATACATACATACATAAATCACCCGAAGGGGTAGGCAGAGGTGAACTAGCACCCACGTTTCGCCAGTTATGATAGGTCCCATGTAATAGGTGGCGAGCCTAGTGCCATTTATCGGGTACAAAAGTCGCAGTAGGTACATTGCTAGGTGGTATAAGAGGAACGCTGCTGACCATTTCTCATGACTGATTTATCCTTAGTCGCCTTGTACGACACCCACGGGAAAGATTTGGGGTAGTGACAATTGTATTCTACTCTGCCGTCACCACACGGCCGATAACTAAACCTTTTTAAGTAAAATGGAATGCGGTTGCCAGCATTGGATTCGTTACATGAAACAGGGCGAAATTTTATCGACGATAAACTAGCAGATTAAGTGCATATCAAATAAATTAGAATGAACATTACAAGCGCGCGAATAGGCAATAATGTCAGAATAAGTGAGTTCAACTTAGATTTTTAACAGTCCATAAAATTTTGTAGTGTTTGTTTTGCGCTACAAAGTAACAATGGCCGGTATCGCTGTTAAGTAAGTTATTTATATCGCTTACTTAGCACAAAAAGGTTAGAATTTTAAACACTGTCTAATCAAAGCACATGGAATTAAGATAAATGTACTTTTGGGACAAAATTGTTAGATGCGTTTGTTTTGTTTAAGATGCATTCTTATATGCATAAATCACGCCTGAGTAACATGAGGTTATTTATCACCCACGTTTCGGCAACCATATTATAGGGGGCGAGCCTATATGGGCACCGAAATCGCAGTATATTGCAAGGTGGTATAAGAAGAACGCTGCTGCCCATTTCCCTTTGCTATCTTTACCTTTAGTGGCCTTGTTCTACACCCGCGGTAAAGATTGTGGGTGGAGACAACTGTATTCTGCTTAATCTGCTCTGCCGTCACCACACGGTAATTGCAAGAGTTGAATTGTAATTGTTAATTGCTACATTAGATTACTCGACGTCCAACGTGTTAATTACCCGCGTTGCACTTCCCAATTTTCACGGTAGCTGCGTATTCGTTACACAACACGAGATAGAATCGTGCGAGATTACAGAAAATTGTCGGCGGGAAAAATTTACCCTTGAAATTCCTGGCGCTCGGTTTGCGTATGCCACAACTGGGTGCCTAGCGAAGCGGCAAACGGTACGACGTGTCTATCGAACGAACGTCAAATTTTGACAACTACTCTTACTTTTGACACGACGGTCGCCGTGGTAATTTTGCAGCAATACGTCAGTTTCATACGTTTTTATTCTATTCGTTCGAATAGATTAGCCACTCCTCTAGACTCCCAGAACTGTCTTACAAAAAGTGTCTGGCTAGCAAAAGTCGTGGTCCGTTCGTGGTGAAAATACGTAAACGTGAACCGTTTAGCATGCAATACTTTGCTGGTCCCATTACAATTATATCATCGGAATGTTCCTCTAAAGATAAATTGTAACAGATACGCCTATAAAATCTATTACTATTGTGCTTTAGCTAAGGAGGAAATTTAAATAAAAGTTACAGCTTTTACAGCCGCTAATTTATGGGCTATATATAGCATTATTAAATAAATCGTTTACATTTGGTAACTATGAACACAAGTTAAATAGAAATAAATGTCTAAACTAGTTTTTGTTTTTTTAAGATTATTATTTAAATACTATATTAAAAACTATTCGAATCATTCGTCATGTTTGTTTGTGGCAAGTAAATTTAGGATTTTTAATTTAAGATATTCCTACAATAACATTATGGTCGCTCCTATTGCAATAGTGTTCAATAAAAATAAGACTCGGAGGGTGTTAAGTAAATAAACAATAACTTTTAAGAAATGTTACAAATTATTAACCTACTCGGCTCTTCAAATATCGATTGCAGCGGAGTTGTAATTATTGCAAGTTGTTTTTAATATTCTCGGACATGTCATGTTCTCTGAGCATGATAGGAAAATGGATCGATCGAACAGCTTTCGCTCATAAACAAAGGTTGGTGAGTGGCGAAGGTCAGACCAAGGTCGCGGAGCAGGAAGCCAGCCTTCCTGCCACTCGTAAGTCGTAACCCTCGGAAACGTTCTAGTGATAGGCATACTTTTTTTTAATAATAAACACATTTAATTGTTATTGAGGGCTGTGATGGAAATTTTATATAAAAACTTTAACAAAATGCTTTACTGTAGGAAAATGGCAGTGATTTGCTTTAACGAATGTTTTATTTCACAAGTTTTTAAGTAATCCTCTTCTGCTGTGCCTTTCAAATAGCCGTAGTTCATTCACCCATAAAAAAAATCACATTTATTATAAATTCGTGAACACATTTTAACTTTCTTATTGGTCATATTATATTAAATACTAGCAACAACCGTAATTAAAGACAAAATGACCATTTCAAATACCCTACACAGTTCTATTTTATATATCAGAATTTAAACAAAAACATATTTAATAGATAGGATCGCAGTTATAAAAAAAACGTTAAAATATAGCATAGCAAAGTTTTTGTCGGCGGTGTCACAAAAAGACATCGAACAAAAACACCGGAACAACCTGAAATAGTTTTCGCATTGGCGTTAGCGCCGCACTGACACTACTACGGCTACCTATTACATCGATATATTTCACGCCCCAGGCTATAGGTAATTGCTCTGCTCATACCACACACGCGCCACATCTTTATATCAATATCAATAATAATTAATGTGAGTAAAACAAGTAGAGCAATCTATTGTTTTTAAGTCAAGAATTTTTGATAATTTACTCATTATATTTGACAACTACTGAGCTTGTTTATGGATAAAATAATTAGTTGATGCTTATACGAACGTCAGTTCCACGCCGACTGGGTGCCAAGTGATATAATAAAGAATGTGGGTTTTAAGCACCATTATTTAAAAGGTATTAAATCAGTCAATTTCCATCAATTTTCAATCAAGGAATTTTCTTTGTTTCTATTATAATAAATTATTCATTAGTAAATATCTGAAGGGATAGGCAGAAGTTTATCTACACAAGAAGATAGCAACCTCATTTTACTAGTTTATGTCCCAATATAATATGGGATTTTGTACAAAAAACAAAAAACCATATATTTAAGTGATGTAAAATATGCAGACTCTTTTTAAGTTACCAATCGGACGACATTAGCCAGATTTATTCCGAAAAACTGTAGAGACTGATTAAGCCAATGATACTAAAATAATTGACTGTTTATTACATTAAAGAACAGAGCGACAGAGGTAATGCCGATTTAAATAAATTAATTGTTTGGCATTTATATACGTTTTTATTAAGTGCATTTACAATTGACCTTATGTGAAGTTGATCCATTAAAAGCGGTATGGACCGCCACAGCCCACGCTTTTTGTCTCTTACGCACTGTTCCTGCTATTTCACCTCGAAGGCCGTATACTTGGTACGTTGATAATAATTAATTATAATAAATAAATGGACAGCAATATTTTTTTTATTCAATGTTGTCATCGAAAAATACTAATTGCTGAGCAATTAATCACAGCGGCTCTACCAAATGGATGTCTCCTTAAAAGTATTTGATATTATCTTTGTTTTATTTTAACGATAGGCGAAAAAAATATAATTATTAATAAATATTAATAATTTTGAAATTTACATTATTCCCATACGCACACTGTTAGCTGTCTTACTCGCTTCTATATCCAAGTATACACAATACTTAACAATGTCCGTTTTAGGGTATGTACTATTTTTGGTACTTCTTCTTTCATCATGCTGTTTTTGAGTGGAACGGCTGGCACAACCCTGCTATTCAAGCAATTTCTGGAGGGTGCTACGATATGGAGCGGAACTTTATATAGTTTATTTTGGTCATCAAATTTTCGGGAAGAAATATTGATGTTCGAGAAATTTATGAATGTTATCTTGCATTGGAAAGATTTTTAGGGCTATTTAACGTTAACAATTAATTATTTAACGCATAGCAAGTAAACAGTTGGACTTAGGGCTTACTGACCATATCTGATAAGGGTTCGACCGGACAGGTATATTTTTGCGTGCCCAGACATTAGCGCAATTAATTCCCGGCCCGCAATGGGTAGGTGTTATACTGTTATATAATTATAATTAGGATACTGATAGAGCTGCCGCAGGCGGTGCGTGGGCATGCCCTTCTAATTTGGTGCGCGGAGGAATGCAGACAAAAAGGCCCAGTGAGTGGCGAGGCGAGCGACAACGCGTCCAGCGGAAACATAAGCCGTGTCCTCCAAAGGCTAAACTCAATCAGAGATGTACTGTCGACCGCACGTCAGACTATACACGACTGACCAATGTTTACGATCGATTGTCCACCTCCTTGGTGCCTAGCCAAGTGGCAAACGGTAGGTTTCTATCGAACGAATGTCAATTTTTGACAAGTACTCTTACATTTGATACAACGGTCGCCATGGTGTTTTCGCAGAGATAGGTTAGGTACGTCAGTTTCATTCATTTTTTAATCTATTAGATCGAGAATATATTGGCCACTTATTTAGGCCCACTGAGCCTGTTTGGCGTAAAGTAAACGTACATAAATGTAAATATTTATTTTAATTATGTTACGACTTTTTTGTTGATGACCCTATCTATACCTACGTTTACATTTTAAAGCGATATAAAGAAGTCACATTTAGTGGTTATAATTTTAAAAAATAACGCGGCCAAAACTTGTTCACGAGCGAAGTTATATTTCTTCATTAACCAGAAATGACGCTTAACTTAACTCAATTGGCGAGCTAAGTGAGAATTGTGTTACACTAAATTAGTGTACACTAAACAACACAACTTTGAACTTTATTTATTTAAAACTAAGTCCTTTTTGATCTTATATTGCTGGCGAGAGTACGGAGAATTTGTTTGGTTGACATTGAAATCGTAAAAGGAGTTCAATCATAGACGTATAGTAAGGTTGTCAATATTTCTATCCTTTTAAATTTTCATTGTATTTATTGAGCGTTCATGAATTTTAAAACAATTTAATTCTTGCATTGCAAATGCGATGTAAATATTGAAATATGCATATGAAATTCATTATATGCATAATAAGGGCTTTAGACCTATTTAATATTATAGAGATTCAACTTTTGTACTTGGAATGCATACTTATGTCCGTTATGAGACATGATCACATTTTATTATAATGCATAAAACATTCGTACTACCCTTAATATCTACATAAGCTAATAAATAAAACAATTCATGGCTCAATTTTCATTTACATCTAGATTTGCACGCAATTTATTTATATAGGTGAAAATATAAGGGACCTTAATTAAACGCATTAATCGGAAATCAAAATAATGTGAATCGTAAAGTTAAACTAAAGTACAACTAAAGTAAACTTTTAGCTCCGACACCCTAAGCGCGAACTTAATCTTTATATAGATCAAATAGCCAGTACTTAAAATAGTAACAAAAAAAAGTAGTAATTTTAATAAGCATTGTGACAGGCATTATTTTTCTGGCGTTCATGGAATGAAAATTATTATTTTTAATTTCAATTTAATTTTAAATAAATTTTACCCTGCAATTTGTTTTTATTCTCTCCGTCACCGTATGCGTCGTAATAATTTATAACAAACAATGCAGCTACGTAAAAGCATGCAACACTTTCAATTTGCGTAAGATCATAACTTAAATTGTACTAAACAGATATAACAGTATACAATTTACCTACTATAATACAATTAGTTAAAGCAAACCATAAAAATAATGAAACAGATTTTAATTAAAGTCTTGAGAAATTAATTTAACTTTTAATATTGTAAATGAAAAATTCAAAAATCCAATAAAGTAACTGTCCTAGTATAAAATGTGTTATTCACAGGAATCCATTCTTCATTGTGAGGTGAATTTATTGTGGATCATAACTAGTTCAAGTTACGTCATGCACTAGAATCTTGATTGAATTTAATGGCCATGTAAAAATTTAATTGTTGATGAAGACGAGATACCAGCTAAAATTTTTGAAGTGCAACCACTAATTATTTTATTTATTAAAATTCACATACATAGGTTGCACCAATTACGGTAATTGCGATCGATTGTGCTTAGTACGCCGCTTAAAAGTGTTTTTCAATTATAGCTCTTAAACGTTTTCACATACACATCACTAGAACTTGTCATGAGGTTGAACCTGGTTAAACGAATATACAATAAGGCTCGGCGTACATTGGCGGCACGATACGGCAAGGGATCCTTCGGCATTCCTACATGAAAGCGCACACTGGCGGTAAAAATGCCGAGGTGTCTTTAAGCGTGCCGAGGCGTTCTTAGGTCTTGTCTTGTCGTGGTATCTCTCGGTATCCCGAAGACTGCCAAAGCATACCGAGGGATACCGAGCTATTCCTAAGGCTACCGACACGGTATGCCTAAGCTTCCCAAGGCATTGTTTTTGGGCCTACGACATTGAACTTTTAACTTTATTTTCATACTCTTTAGTTATAATTTTATTCGTCGCCTAAAAAATACCCGCCATGCCGTGCCGCCAATCTGCGCTGGTCCTAAGTCAACTTTCAGTGACATTGACACGGGCGTAGTATCTACGATTCCGTGCTCTGATTCGTTTTACGAACCTTAACCGCTTTGGCATAAACCATTGCAGTTATGGTAATATCTGCGGGACATGGTTTTGTTATTTTTAACGACTTTTTTGCACAACGCTTGAGCAATCTAGGTAGTTGCAGATAAAATGTTGATATTAACGGTGGCCAGACATGAAACTCACAATATTCGTTAGGACATTCGTATAAATATGGTAACACTATCGTAATGCAATAAATAATGCAAATTTCAAAAGGAAGTCGGAAGAAAACATCGTGAAGGTGAATGTTCTAACGTGATTTATGTTTCCTATTGCTTAAGGGTGGAAAATGGTGGACGTTTCACGATGTTGCAATTCTCTTTGTAATTATTTATAATCGTCACGGTAGAGGTAAGCTACCGCATATATTATTTACTTTTATGATTTAATTGACAACATATTATGATAATTAGAGCTACTTTAGCTTTTACCTAATCTAATGATGTCAGAGATATACATTATAAATTAATTTTTTTTTTAATTTTGTTAATTTGGGCCGACTGGTATAGGCAACTGCCCGGATTGCGGAGGACTCGGGTTCGATTTTGCGCATCAGGACTATAATTTATCGAATTTTTTCTAAGCAAAATTTTCTTTGCTGTTGAATTAATGAAAATTTTTTAAACAAATTAGGCTTTTTGGCAACTTTAAGTCTTCTTCTTCCTGCCCTGTTTGGTCTTTTATTGATATCGGCCAGGGGGCCTAGACAAAGCAATATACCAACAAAGATAACGAAGTTCGATAAAGCAAAATGTATGGGATTTGACGTAAGTCGTCGGGAAATCACGTGACCAAAATCGTCTTCGTAAGGTCCTAGTTATGTTGGTAGCGCAAGCTAAGACGCTGTAGGTACCAAAGTAATATGGCCAATCGTGACGAACTTCGATACGATATCGTTATGAAACGATCGCCACTTGGCTACAGGCCCAGACTTCATAAAGCCGTCCTTACATTTTTAATTTACATAACCCATCATATTGCAAAGGAGCAAGTTATGAACGAATGTGAAGAAAAGACCACTAAGTTTCGGTCGTAGGTATTCGGCAACGCTAAGTATCGGTCAATTACACGTTTATAGCTTAATATTGCACGTGATTCGCGAATTGGAGCGCGTAATAAGACCGCTGACAATGACCACGTCGCGTGCGCCGGCGCATCGCTACACACTTTTCGAAACAAACCACTTAATAACAGTTTTTAATTGCCCGTTTCTTAAGGCGCAGTCGTTATGCAGAAATGTAGAATCACTTTGTGGATAACGAGCGAGCTTAATTGGTCACGAACCGCTTGGAAATTGGAAGAATATAAGTTATTTCTAAAAGTGCCCGACACAGGATAAGTAATCCTGCTAAAGTTGATTTAATCTGTGCCCTGTGGAGTATACCGAGCTGTGAATAAATTCGTGTTTCCATTTGAACAAATCGGATAACTGCGATTGATATTTAGATACATTTATTGGATTCACATTTCGAAAGAAACACCTTGTTCTATTGTAGAGGAATTAGGTCGTACTTGTTGTACATAATTGAGGTGTGTAGTCCAATAGGCTGGAGGTTGGGCAGATACAAGTCGCTGTTTGAAAACAAAGCACCGAACGAACAGCGGCGACCGGTCCCCAAGCTGAGGTTTAACAATAAATTAAGTTATCGGTCGCCTGCGCACCGTTAATCACTGAACGCAACGGGAAAATTTGCATAAGTGATCTACGACACATCATTATATCGATATAGATCAAAACCAATATACTTTGTCAGAATTGTCCACTGCAGTAGTTATACATAAGTGTCACACTTCGCGTAGAAAACTGTTAGTCAAATTAATATTATTTGCCTACTTAATTTTATTAAAAAGCATTATTATTAAGTTTTATAGAAAGAAACCGAACTTAACAGAAACATAAACGGAAACAGCTTTTGTAGTACTCACCATGGATTTCATTTTTGTAAAGAGGTTAAAGCACAGAAGAGAGAGAGAAGGATAGTTTTTGATTTTTCAGTGTTATCTATCGATTTATAGCGCTGATGGAAGACTAGAATCTTCCAGGAATCGCTATGTCGAGGTGCAACTTGCGTCTGTGAGAAATGAGGGCGGGAGCGCGCTTATATACCGCGGCGCGTGCGCAGAGGGGGTGCGAGCGTGCGCGGGCCTGCGTGAAAGTATTGGGACACTATGCCATTGATAATAGCCGAATATCATACACATTTCAATGGCGGTCGGACGCGTTCGCGGCCTGCGTTCACGTGGGGTTGATCGGGAGGATTGTCTTTTATCTTTATCTGTGGTATCGTCTGAGACACGAGCGGCGGCCGTACGACAGTCCACGTCTCAACAGCTCTTGAGTTTACCGAGCTAAAAGAAAATAGTTTCCTAGTGACCGTATTGTGTTCAAATGATGTGTTCAACAGCCTAGTGTTGTAGATTTACATTTTGTTGAAATATTGTGGACGTTTTTCTTATAAAGGATTAGTTAATAGGATCTTGCACGCCTTTGTGTTATTAAATATGATAAATACAAGACTAGAAAAAAGCTGTGTAGTGCACTATACAAAGATAATTATATCGAGACTTGTCTTCTTTTAGATCTCCCTAGTAGCCAACTATTACAGTTTAAGCTCTCTCAGCAATAATCGTTAAATATGCTACATAAAATAGGAACCATTATATTTTTTTCAATCTTTGTGTATTTACTTCAATTGTGTTAAGATTTACAATCGATTGGAGGTATTAGAAAGTTTTATACAGTTGGACTGTTCCTAAGCTTTGGGAAAGCCCAAATAGTTTTAATATCTATAGCTCAAAGTGTTTTTTTTAAATTATTAATTACACAATGGCAACACCACATTCCATAGTGCACGGTATCAGAGGATTTTGTTTTTTAAAAGTAATAAAGTACCGCATTTCATTGTCTCCTGCATACATATTCACACATTCACGGGTTGACTGAAAGAGATCTATTCTAGAGATAAATCCGCCGTTGCTACCAATTTTACTTTCTTTTTATAATGGAACATAATTCACAAATGTAATAAAGAGTATACATTAACGTTGTGATGTCCGAAAATTTAAGAAATGATCGGTGATTTTATGGCACATTTACTGGCGCACTCAAAGACGTCAATTAACGTTAAAGAGCCATTAAGTATGTTAAAAAATTGAAATTCAAAACTAGTCGCTATTCTTGCCGGGTCTATGGTCTAGGTTTAAATGAATTTGTTTGGCATAAAGTACTCATTAAAGTTAATTTATGTCTCTGAGTGCAGCAGTAAACTAGCTATTTATAGGTGCTTATGCTACTTACCTAACTATGGGCTATATCACAGATGTGAGTGTTAAAAATATTTATTTATTTCTTTTATTTAGTTTATTTTCTCGTCCAATATTAAGTAAGTAGTTTCCAAGTTGACGATTTTATTAGAAATAATGATATGTTGATCAGCAGTGTCCGTTAGTGTTGTTAGGGTAAAATAACATAATACATATATCCCTGGGTGCTAGTTCACCTCTGCCTACCCCTTCGGGGATATAGGCGTGATTTATGTATGTATGTATATATCCCTGAAGTGGTAGGCAGAGGTGAATTAACACCCACATTTCGCCAATTATGTTAGGTCCCATGTAATAGACGACGAGCCTATTGTCATTTATCGGGCACAAAAGTCGTACATTACTAGGTGGTATAAAAGGAACGCTGCTGCCCATTCCTCATCACTGTTTTATCCTTAGTTGCCTTATACGACACCCACGGGAGAGATTTGGGGTGGTGACAATAGTATTATGCTCTGCCGTCACCACACTGCATAAAAATAAGCATAATAGGGGTGAAATTAGTATAATTAATTATGTGGTTCATGGTTTATCTCAGCTAAATTAGCTGTGCCTTATGAGTTTATATGTTAACTAAATGTTCTCTAAAATTGTTGAATATTGCAAAGTAAATTAAGCCATTGGTGACTTTATTGGTGCACTATTAACGTAAGCGATTATTAATTGTTGCTTATTACGTGTGTTTGTTTATAGTATTTATATTAAGTGAGCTTCGATTGGAACTCTGTGGTTTTATTATACATCTAGCCCGAGATAAACTGTGCGCTAATTTGTAATCATAATGCAGATTAAGTTCCGTTAAAAAGTAGTTTAAGATTATAGTCTTGTATAGATTAGTTTCAACTACTTTATATATCCTTAGAAAATAAATAATAATAAATAATTATGTGACACCTGGCCAGAAAGTGGCATTTTCCGCCCGATACGCGTACGGAAATCCCACTTCATGGTCAGGGGGTAAAAGGCAGGTTATATATATAATAGGTTATAATAGGTAGGTTATATAACAACCGACATTAACGCAAGGGAAGCCGCGGGGGACATCGAGTAATTCAAATTTGCTTAAATAAGCAACTACTGATACCTTATGCTTTACAGAGTACTAAGTTTATCTTAGAAAAATTGTTACAAAAGAAAAAGAGGTCCGAAAATTATTGTTCTGGTTGGTCAGGTGGAACGGATTTATTACGGAGGAATTGGGTTCGTTTCCCGTGGTTCCTTTACGCATGGATAGAACGCGATTGAGCGATCATCGCGCCGAGTAAGCGATGTGACCACAGATATATCAATTTAAGTGATATATCTATTTAAGTGATATATCAATTTAAGTGATATATCAACCTAAGTGATATATCAATTTAAGTGATATATCTGTGGATGTGACCATCGCGTGTCTGTAGGAGTACAAACATTTGAGTCGCGCGGCTGCGTCGTGCGATTGTCAGTCAGGACTTCAATTGGTTTGATCACGCGTTCGTATGAGTAAAATTCGCGCGAACCTGCGATGATCGCGCAACCGCGTAGGAAGTCAGGTGTTAAAAAGTGTGGGAAAAAGAGTATTCTATATCGTAGACAAATAAAGCCACATCCAAATAAGGAATTGACTTTTATTTTTACCCCTTTGTAAAAGTAGATCTTTCAGTACAGCACACTCTCTAAAGCGTCATGTAGACCCAATTTTGTCTTTATGCGAAACTGTAAAACAATAATTTAAATTTTTTCCTTAACATGCTTGACTGAATTTGACAGTACCTGTAAAGGGTGCGAATTTTTGGACGGAATTTGAGAGTGCCTGTAAATCTGTCGCCTCTGCCTACCTCCTTAGGGGAAGAAAGGCGTGATTTATGTATGTATTTTTAACGGTCAGTTTGGTCGAATGATAAGAACGCCGGCTATCGGCCACGAGGTCCCTGGTTCGAATCCTGGTAGGGGCAAATATTTGTGCGATGAGCAAAGACATATTTTCGAGGTTGTTATTAGTAATATGCTTCTAAAGTATTTTTTCTAGTCTCCATAACACACAAGAACTTATGCTACCTACTTATTTTGTGCTAGATGATAGGTGCTGGAGTTAAAATTTTTATTTTACATTTTAAACAGTTGGCTTTTAAACTCCTACTGATACCATGAATCAAGAAGTTAAACTCGTTTCGTCATCAAGTGAAAAGTAACCTCGGTATAGTTGTAAAGGTCGTGAATTCGAGTTTAATACAGGTGTTGTTCTGTAGGCAACTTAGGCAAGGCATTTCGCTCACTATGGCAATGGACTCGCCACCTATTGGGTCCTATCTTAATTGGCGAATCGTGGGTGTTGAATTGTTGATTCACCTCCGCCTTCCCCTGTGTGTATTTCGCTCATGGTGCTTCTATACGGTGCAAGTAGCAGGAGTAAGTAAAGGCGCAAGCTACTTGCGCGAGCAGTATGCTCAAGTAAGTTGATCAGTGCATAAACAAAGGGGCGGGCTACTTGCGCAAGTTATTTGGCCAAGCTACATATGCTTGCTGCCCGCGCGAGTACTATATGTAACCCGCGAAATGAATATGCGCAAGTAACCCGCGAAAAGTGATGCGCGCGCTGGCTACTGCGCATGTTACTTGAGCAGATACCTCCGCTAGTCGCTTGACTCGCTGGAATCGTTTACCGATGCATTTAACCCGCGCAGGTGCTTCAACATGCGCAAACTACATGCATCGTGTAGAAGCACCATCACTATTAGTACCTACTAGAGACGAGTAGAATCCCCGGAACATGAGTTGACCTATTGCGTAGACGTTTTTAGGTAACGATCGAGATGATGAGGTGTGTGTGTCAGTGCCTGTAACCATAGCAACGTTGGGACGCCCGCTTTTTCGCGTTCATGATTCCACGTAGACATGTGTTTTTTTTTCTATTCAAGAAGCAATTTTTTTAGCTCAGTTTTTATACAGCGAAAAAAGGTCTTTTGAGTCTCTTCGGTATTTTGGGTGACCTTTTATATCTATGTATGTATTTATTTATTTAAGTATATAAAATAAAAAGCAATTAATTTCAATGGGTAAACTTTGTAAAATACGTTATTACTCAATTCCATAGTTCTTATTATAAAATAAATTTTCAAAGTAATTGGGTTCCGAAGTTTTGGTACTACAATTTCTAAAGGTACTCCACTTATAGTCGGAGAAATTTCGAAGAATGTAGTTACTGTATCTATCCATAAAAATAACGTAGAATGTGCCAAATTTATCCCTTACACCGATTTGCCCTAGTGGTGCCGTAATAGTTGGCTAAGAGAGATTGCTCGATGTAGACCAATAATTTAAGCACCTTGGGGCACCTTAATGGTGGAGGGTTAGGTGTCAAGTCAAAGCGGCTGTAAAACATGCTGTAAAACCTGAGTCAAAACCTTGAGCGGTATGGATTGGAATGTTGTCATCCCAAATCTAATCACTCTCTCCGTTAATCGATAACTCGACATGGACCTTTCCATTACTTTGCCTGTTACCAACATTCTTTGTTTATGCTCTTGGTGGTGGTTTGCCCTCGACCATTCGGACACTCCATCCATGATGATTGTTGGTATACCACCAGTAAGCCTATTCGCTAACTTTTTTGTCAGTTGAAAGTGATGATCACCGAACTATTTGCTTATTCATTACTGTTTTCAAAGGACAAGTGTCACAATAGCGTTATAGTAAAGTAGTAATGGATCAGTAAATAGTTCAGTGATTATCACTCTCAAGTGTCAAAAAAAGTTAGCGAATAGGCCTACAGGAAGTCGACTTTTACGACACCCCTTGAATGCATTGGGGCGGGCACATTCTGTTGCTTTTTCGCTCCGAGGCCAGCATGGAACCACAATAAGTATAATATTTATAAATAAAAGTTGATTTCAATCAAAACCGATTTTGATTAATCCAATTACGTTCAAAGGCGTACGCAAAGGTAGCTGAAGGTTTTCCAATATAGGTGTCTAATTTTCTTGGAATTGATACTTGTTTACTTTATAATGAGCATTGTAAAGTTATTTAAATCACGACTGGGCAAGTCCAACACTGAGATAAGATCAGTGCCCTTTTTAAACTGATTACAGAGTTATTCTGACCGAAATTATTTGAATATATGGCGCACTTTATTTTTCACACATGCCTCAGAAATGTGTCAAAAAAGATGAACCAAAATTTAAGTGCGTAGTGGTCAGAGTCGAAACTAAAATACAGGAACATATAACCTAATCCTGTATAAAAAGTAAAAATATTAATTTATTGAAAAGAGCGTTCTTGCACATAAGGGTGGATACCCTCGATTGTACAGTGGCCGATTGTGTAAACTAACCAAATGTAAGTACGATTAGGCAGGTCGTTGGACGGGTGACCAAAAAATCAATTATTTTGAGAGTATCCGTGCTTCCGAAAACACGTTAAACTATTTGTTACCGCTGCATCCGCAGTGCACCAATCCACATTGGGCCAGCATCGTGGGCTATGACCCGACTTTCCATATAATATACCTAGGCTTCGATCGTGTTAATGTCGGTTACTAAATAGCCCATAGCCTTCCTCGATAAATGAACTATCCAACATAAAAATTTTTTTCAATTTGAACCAGTAGTTTCTGAGATTAGCGCGTTTAACCAACCAAACAAACAAACACTCTTTCGGCTTTATAATATTAGTACAGATTATTTAATCAATAGGAAGGCTTGAGCCTTGTAATGGGGAGAATAAAGGGCGTGACGATAATGATGATATACGAGAGCCACGCGTAAGCCTATAACTACGAGTTGATTGATTATTTCGAAGAGGTTTTTTTAGTAGT
Organism: Cataclysta lemnata; assembly: GCA_963931975.1. Classification (NCBI taxonomy): domain Eukaryota; kingdom Metazoa; phylum Arthropoda; class Insecta; order Lepidoptera; family Crambidae; genus Cataclysta; species Cataclysta lemnata. The sequence continues at coordinate 7,499,187 of OZ008357.1, forward strand.
CGTCCAAATTAAAGCAAAGAAACTAAGCTAAATTGCATATCCGTAAGTTCCTCCTTACTTCGGAAGACTTATTTAATCTTTGTTCGTTCAAGGGAAATTAAATACTTACGTATTTGTGTTTGACAAAAACGTATTTAAAAAAACTATTCCATTTTGATTTCAACATTATATAAATGTTAGAAAAATTAGTACAAAGATTTTGGTTAGTGGGCGGGTGTGATTCCTGCATCAAGACCATAATTTTTCGAAATTCTTTTTCGAACCACCAAAATCTTTGTATTTAAAAAAAGTTTTAATTGTTAATTGGTAACATTGTGTACCTATACACAATGTTTTGAAGTATTTTTGAGCTATGCCGTTTTTATTTAATGAGCGAAATGTCTATTTTAACCAATGAGTGCGTATTGAACTAATCGTACCTAACACTAGTAAAAAAAACTGGAATGTTTAGTTTTTTGTGGCTCAATTGGTTGGAACATTATCAATTATAGCTTATTGAATCTTGTTGGTTTGGCATCATTGGTGCAAATCGTTAACTGCTATTTTGTGGGATTTTAAGCTTGTAGAAATGTATTGACATACATCTAATATAAATAATATATTATGATCGAAGACATACACATATAAATCACGCCTATTTATCCCTGAAGGGGTAAGCAGAGGTGTTTTAACACCCACATTTCGCCAATTGTAATAAGTGGCTATTACTCAACGCAGTCTTCTTGTACGACATATAATAGAATAAATTTTCGAACTTTTTCTAACCATAATATTCTCTAAATTATTATAATGTTCAACTTCTATCATAACGTTCCTCTTATGCCATCTAGCAATGTACTGCAAATTCTGTGCCCGATAAATGGCAATAGGCTCGCCAACTATTACGTGGGACCTAACCTAGTTTGCAAAACGTGGGTGTTAATTCACCTCTGAGTACCTTCGGGGATATAGGCGGGATTTATGTATGTATGTTCAAGTGAGCATAAATCGAAATTTAATTAACCTAAGAAAGCCCTATTCGGCATTGGCCTTCAGCTATGAAAGTTAAGGGAGACAGGTGGTGATTGTACCATATCTCTGTTAAATAAAGTAAGATTGCATATATATTATGTATATTAAGTCGCTTGAGTTGGTCGAGTATAATTAGGTGTGTATTGTAGGCATAGCCTTGGAGTGATTCATATAAAATACGAAAGTAATGAAGGATTATATTTTTATGATTTTTTTCAGTAAATATCGCATAAATGTTCTCGGTCGCTCTCGATATTGTAATTCTGAACGAAACACGATATGAAATCGCCATTTAACGCTTTGAAGTGTCAAAAATCTATGGAGTTATGACAGGTCAACGCGTAAAATGGCTCTATCATATCGTATTTCGATGGTCATGCTGGGCGGGCTGGTTTGGAAATGGGATAAAAGGGGTGATTCGTTTGCACAGTGCAAAGCGGTCTCGGCTTGTGATCGCGTATGCTAAGCAACGCTCCGCAAAGGCCGAATGTCAAAAGGGTGACCGAAAATTAATAATAAATAAATGTTTCTTATAGTCATATCTGTTATCTAGCTAGCCCAAAGTAAGCAACATACTTATACATTTGACGGCCGCCCTGGTCGAATGCTCAGATTGCTGGGTATTGGCCAAGAGGTCCCGGGTTCGAATCCTGGTAGCGGCAAAACAAATGTTTGTTTCCGAGTCATGGTTGTGTATATGTTTATGTAGTATATTTTCAACGTTTATATACATACAATTATATTAAAAATATGTCCGTCATCTAGTATCCATAACACAAGTGCTTAGGCTTCTTACTTTGGGCTAGATGTAGGTGTGAGTGTAATAATATCTAACCACCAAAATCTTTGTTCCAAAATTTTTCTAACATTTATATAATGTTAAAATTAAAATCGAATAGTTTATAAAGCAAACCCAAGCTTAACCGAACGCACGATATTTGTAAAAATATCTGCTTTGAAATTATTGAAATTTCAATAAATATTATATAATTTCAATAGTTGAAATATTCAATAATTTCAATAGTTTTAAATTTCAATAATTTCAATAGGGTACCCGTTGGCTACAACGTGAAGTGTAAAAGTTAGAAGAATTTCGGCAAGTTAATTAGTGTCTTGGGTGGCCGAGCGGTCATGCACCTGCCCGGATAGCAGCGAACGCGGGTTCGATTCCTGCTTCAAGATAATAATGTTTATAATAATGTTAATAATAATGTTTCGAAATTATTTTTCTAACCACCAAAATCTTTGTAAAAATATTTATTATTATTATTATACATAAAAATATAGACAAACATGACACGCGAACAAATGCCTGTGGTCATCACAAACATTTACCCCTACCAGATTTCGAACTCGGGATCACTAGGCCAATAGCCAGCAATGAACATTCGACCATTGATGATTAGAGATTGAAATCTAATCATGATTTGAACGGGATATGATGTGATAAGATATTATTGTCTGTGATACTTCTAATATATTTTTCGGACATGAGTTTAAAATGTTATCAATAGAATTATTCGCTGTGTGTATGAATGGTTATAATTTACTACATAAATACATATATAAATCACGCCTGTACCCAGAAAGGGTAGGCAGAGGAACCAGCGTTTCGTCAACTATGTCAGGATCCAATAAGTGGCGTATATAGGAGCCTATTGCCATTTATCGGGTACAAAAGTCGCAATACATTGCTATGTATTATAAGAGGAACGCTGCTGCCCATTCCTCCTTAGTCGCCTTGTACGACACCCACGGGAGAGATTTGAGGTGGTGACAATTGTATACTACTCTGGCGTCACCGCAGGGCTTTATATATAATTTACTCATTGCCGTATAATTTATAATGATCCCGAAAATGGATCATAGCACGTGTTTCTTATACTTGGATTTACAAATAATTCTGCACCGTAATTAAGGTTCTCGTTGATACGGATATTTATTACGTTTTATATTAATCGCTGGGGCGTAACGCCCTGTGGGCATTGAAATACGGTGCACTTTCATCTGGCATCGGAAGTCAAATTAATAGCGTGGGGCTTGGCGCACAAACGATGCCTAATGTTTCAACAAAACACATATTTTGACAAAAATTTTCACCTGACAACCGAAGTTTTGTATCGTATTCATTTCACAAGGAAATACAAAATAATAATAAAAAAAAAATGATATATCAGTGATTGCCACTGTAATAAATTGTCCTATTACACCGATGACTTTTATGTTATTAATTTTTATTAAATTATTCGCTCGCTAGCGCAGTGGCATAGCGCGCTTGGCCTAATGCCGGGCATTGGATAGGTGACCAAAAATGTATTACCAAGAGTTCCTCCGTGCTTCGGAAGGCACTTTAAGCCGTTGGTCCCGGCTGCACCTGCAGTCGTTAATACCTACCAACCCGCACTGGGTTATGGCCTATTCGCCCTATATTCTTCCATCCAAAGGGAAGGCTTGTACCCCAGCAGTGGGGATATTAAAGGGCTGGTGATGATGAAATTAATTCGAAACGTGCGACTAGCGTACTTAAAAGTACTTGCGAAATTGAGTGACGTCAAAACTATTATGTTATTAATACTCCACTGTAATCTAAAACCACATAAACTAGTTGACCTAATCCAGCTCGCTATGAGCGTCAAGCGTTTTTATCACTATTAAAAAAAGTATCCTCCCCGGCTAGCATGACCACCGAAACACGATATGATATAGCCATTTATCACCCTGAACAGTCAAAAATCATTGGATTTTAACACTTGAATAAGCCTGAATTGAATAAGCCCCTAAGGCTATACGTATCATAAAGATATAGCCATTTATCGCTTATAGTAATAGGCTTAGATGGTTTGGTCATGTCATACGAAGGGATGAAAGCTATGTTGGCAAAAGAATGTTAGGTATGGACGTGGAAGGACGTAGAAGGAGAGGAAGACCAAAGAAAAGATGGATGGATTGTGTAAAGAGGGATATGATAGCGAGAGGAGTGGATGAGAAACTGGTGAAGGATAGAGAGGCCTGTGCTGAAAAAAAGTTACTTAAATGTAACCAAGCTTTCGTCTACCCGTAACTTAAAAAAAGCGACTACTTAACTGGGGTAATACCTAGCCAAAAGCAGTTGAGTTAATTTTCTATGTTATTAAGTATTGTTATGTATTGACAGAACACTTTAGCTATGAAAACATGTTTTTTTATGCTAGACAGGTAAACTTTTGCGCTTCATCTCACCTGACGGTAAGTGACGATAAGGGCTGAAAATGGAATCGAGCATCACCTGGAATCCTCAACCACAGAGGGACTGGCTATCTTATCACGCATTGTCGGAACCCAATAATGCTGTTAAAATTATTATTATGGCGACAGATTTAGATAAGATGGTGGTATGACGACCCCGCCTAGAGCGGGATAAGGCTGGCAGAAGAAGGGGATGGTATCATTTGGGGTGAAGACGCTACTAGGAAACCGCTTTGAGGTCTTTCGGACGGAGACAGGAGTGTTATTTCTTTTTTTAGTCTGACCGTACCATACCGTATTTTTTATCCACCAGACAAAGAATTAAAGAATGCGTTCCGCTCTCGATTTATCATTCTCAATTCGACATAACAGGATTACTTTCGCTAGCGAGTGTTAAGGACGTTGGGCCGAATCCTGCCACAAACGCCGGTTAACAAATGAGACATTGTATTCAACAGGTTCCGCGACTTTTTGACTTTAATTATATTTATAAATTAAGTTTGTACACTAGCAAAGTCTCTACGCCGTCGAGAAAAAAATATAAGAACAGTCCAAGCTAAATTTAACATTTTTAGGTACCTACCTGTAACAACTGCATGCATTTTAGACAACAGATATGTATAGGACTAAGAAAAATAGATCATAAAAAGTTCAAACAATATTTCCGCAATCCATTTTTCTTTGTAATCTTTTTCTTACATTATACGAGTACATATAATATTCAAATAAAAATCAAAATATAAAACTACATATTAATCTACCAATACAAAACTGAAATATAACACTAATAAATCATTAAGTCCTGCCAAAGTTTTAGTATTTTTTATTATTATTTATTCTTAGCTTACGAAGGGAAGCATATATCCAAAAAAGAGTTCCGTAAGTTCGAAAAGGAGGTTAGCGCTGTTATTGGCAGCATTGTTTACTCGAAGCGGATCTCAATATCCATAAGATGTTCTTTCGAAATGCTGCCTTAACACTATCGCTTATCATTCAATCAATCTCACCTCTTAAAATCAGAACAATCTGTTTACAACATAAAGCGTGTTGGCGTGCTGGGAAAACGTCATACCCTCGGTTGGCATTAGGGCGTATTTATACTTACAATTCTTTGAGTGGTTTCCCAATGGTTTATATTTATTTTCTTCCATTGAAAGTCATATTATATCATTGGTCTAATAATATAACATTCACATCTCTGTAGTATGCAATTTCTTTCATCCGTATTTATCAAAGCCCACCTTTACGATCCATACAAGACGGCAGAACTTGTAGATCTTGCTATCATAAACTATTATTTTAATAAGATGATTTTCAAATAAATGTAATTTCAATATTCATCAAATATTTAATGTATTTTATCGAGTATTAAAACTTATACAATAAAACAGTATTGTGCCCACATAGCTTATTAAATAAGAAATGTGAAAAAAACTGACCGCATTGCACTTACGAACATACCTTACGTCCTTTGTACTGATAAAACATGTATATCACGAGACATTCATTGTGCTGTACGGACAAGAGGATAAGGATATGCGAGCTTGCGTTCCAAGACTTTTATTGTAATCGCTCGGTTTCGAGATATACTGAGTATACTGACATGTAGTTTTATGTCAACGCATGATAATAAGATAAGTTCTCGTCACTACCTTTACTAACTACTCAATTTATACCTGAATTATTTACATTATTAATTTATTCGTTGTGAACTTAGAACGCGCTTAGCCACTCTCACTCCCATAGTATATAAATTTCTAGAACGAAAGTCTTTTACTGAAACATTAACTTTTTAAAGTGTAGCGCTCCAGAAAAGGCTTAAAAACCAACAGTGCATTATATAGCATGTAATTTTCGAAATGGAAGAAGAAAACATGTTGTGCCGACCCCACCTAGAATGGGATAAGGGCAGGAAGAAGAAGAAGCCATGTCGAATATGATTGGATTGAAAGGACAGTATGGCCTCACAAAGGTGACAAGATAATATTTATATGTAAATTTATATTGTGTCCTATAATGATTATTTATCCGGTAATTGTAGACGAGAAGCAATTTTAATTTAAGTAATTTTCTCTGCAATATTTATTTTTTCTTAATTAAGAGTATTTACAAGGCCTGTTTTGGTTGTTAAGATTGTTTTTTATAACATTTATTTATATAATGACAGTCCCGGTTACTTGATGTCTGATTGTACTTGGTAACATTCAAAACGACCTTAAGTAAAAAAAAGTAATTACAAACGAGTGTTATCAAATTCAATAGACGGTCTATGTTAGAGCGCATGGTACTGGTTTGACCACTCCACCTGTAGATAAGCTTCCTCGCTTTGACATTTCTGAGCACGTTATTCCTTTGTGATTAAGGTCATTTTATTTCAACGTGGTACAAACTGCCTTGTTGACGTCTGTACAAAATATCTATACACCATACTTCTTGGCAATAAGCGTCAATATTGAATGGATTTTCTGCTGTCTCTCTCGACCTCACTGAAGAGTGACTATTAATTTATTTTTAGATATCGCTCGCAAAAATTACTGCAATTTGATTTTATTACCGGCACGAAGAGATTTCATTGAAAAAAATATATTTTGTACAAGCACTTTACGGCATTCAATATTTCCTGAATTCGTTATTTCTTACTTTATTCAGAATACCAATATATGTAACTCATATTCATTACACCAAGACTTCTTTAATATCATGTTAAAGACAATTGATTACTATAGTTTTCCGAATACGATTACTAAGAAAAGGGGACTAGTCGATTAAAAAAACACAAGCACTAGATATATAAAATTTAAACTAAGTTAAGTATCCACATTTTGTTGATTTACCCTGTAAGCATTGACCTTAAACGTTTTCCACTGCCATACCACACGTTTCTGCTGAGACACATTTTATTTTCTACGGGTCTTATATGGAGCCTGGTTGGAATGTAAGAATTACGCATTCACTTGAACAATCAAAGGGCAATGGTGTGGTTTATAAGCCTATAGTGTTACTTTAACCTTCGCCAAACCATAAGCATATTAAAAAGCTGTTTTTGTTGGAAAATCAATAAATACCAATAAAAATGGATCTTATATTTTTAGCAATTTTATTAAACTATTTTCTTACACTAATGTTATTTCAGGTTTATGTCATAGAAAAGGACATAATATTACGAAATATTCTATTCAGTTACGTATTTTAATTACAAATAGGTACAATGACTTATATTATAATACGTTAAGTAAATACAATTGAATTTTATTAAACGATCAAGATTATAATTGCATAACAATTATATAACGTACATAATAATTATATAAAAATAATGAAACCATATATATTACATAAGCAGTGATGACTGGAGAACATTTATTGCATTTAAGGTACCATTATGGATAATGCAATAAACTATCGGATATTGACAAATGCCTATGTTTATCACAAAAAACATTTGCGCCTACCAGGCTCGAACCCGGGAACTTTCGACCGATAGCCAGCGCTTTGACCATTAGACCTAACCGTCCGTCAATAATAATATTACAAATAGAATACATTAATTTTCTGGCATTAAATAATTTAACCTTGCTTCAATATGCCTCCATTACTATCGGTCACAAACTATTACAATAACAACTTTTGTTCACTTCCTACCAAATTACGTGAACACGTCTTCCTATACTTAAAAGTAGCGTACTCAGAATTCTGTTCAAGATTAAATCGCATCGGTTCCGACCGTGTAATTAAATTGATTTTACACTCTACTGACATGTTGATATAAGCTCCTGGTGCCTGGCAAGTTACTACAATCAGCCTCATTGCATATCAAACGATGTAACAAACAAGCATTGAAAACCTCTCTTTCAATTTGCATTATTTGTGTTTGACGTAAAAAAAAAAGATGAGGTGTCTTCATAATTATTACTGCCTCCGTGGTAGTGGTTCGCCCACCGGAATTAAGATCCAGAGGTAAGATCCCGGGTTGGATCCCCAGGGGGGTATAAATTGGTACTCGGTTTGGTTGGTGGTAAGACTTCTATTTCTATCATATCAAAATCTGTTACCATAAGCTTTATTGTGTTACGATAATTGTGATAAGATAGCGAGCCCTCTGTGGTTGATGGCTCTAGGTGAAGCTCAATTCTATCTTCGGCCCTTATCGTCATTTACCGTCAGGTGAGATGAAGGGCAAGAGACTCCCTGTCTAGCACTAAACTAATAATAGTATTGTGTTTGCAGTTAGCAGGTTAGGGGATGTTTAATGGGTATGGGGGGAACGCCTTTACCCCAAATCACACATACCCCTTGTGGCGGAGTTTCCGCCGCTGCGAGGAGATGCTAATCTGCATTTGACGCCTGGCAAAAAAAAAAAGGTTTGAGCTCAGCGTATGTTTGTGCAAAAGCTTACAAAGAAAATAACTTTAAACGCGAAATGCGAGTTAACGAATACTGATAAATGTCAGGGGCGAGTTGGTCTTGACGCCTTCAAGTGTGGGACACGCTCGGTGGTCTATAAGTTCGTTCGTGGTTAACCTTAGGCCAGCGGAAAACTACTGAGGAACTCGCTAGCGCAGTGGCACAGCGCGCTTGGCCTGCGATTGCGTAAACTAAGCAATGTTCGCTGAGGCCGGTCATTGGTTGGGTGACCAAAAATTTATTATCTCGAGTTTCTCCGTGCTTCGGAAGGCACGTTAAGCCGTTGGGCCCGGCTGCATCTGCAGTCGTTGATCCCCACCAACCCGCACTGCGCCAGCGTGGTGGGTTATGGCCCAACCTCCCTATATTCTGCCATCCATAGGGAAGGCCTGTGCTCCAGCAGTGGGGACATTAAAGGGCTGGTGATGATGATGATGATGTTAACGTCGTTTGTAGGTACAGGTAACCATTAAGGGTTCGCACTTTTTTAAGATGGGGAATAAGGAAGATAGAAAGAGAGCTTGTACAAAAAACAGCGAATTGGCGCGATCCGAATTCGCAATGCAGGAAAACTGCAACGTAAATTGCTGCGATGCGATTTGGTGCGGCAAGCCGGCGGAATGCGCGATGGGAATAAATTCGCAAGTTCTTGCGATGCGGCGTGGGAGCTCGTAGATTTTGCGACGTCGCATTGCAGTTTTGTTTCAGTTTTTACAAGCCCATAGGTAAACAAATTGGTCTGAATTTATTGATTCAAAAGCTTTTATCGATTCTCAACATTTCAACTCGACTATTCCTTACAAAAAATCAAATAATAATGAACTATTTCTTGCATTTCTTTAATGTTAAACTAAAAAATAGATAATAAGAACCTGATTACAGTGTGGTAGCGGAAAAGGATAATACAATTGTAACTACCCCGCAGGTGTCGTACAAGGTGACTAAAACACATAGCAATATACTGCGATTTACATGCCCGATAGATGGCAATGCGCTCGGCATGGGACCTAACATAAGTTAATTCACCTCTGCCTAGCCCTTCTTACGTGTGATTTGGAGATTTGCAAACGCAGGCGGGCTGATGATGATCCTTGGACGAGTTTCAACTTTGATATTTTACGTCTATGGGTTGTGGTCCTTAATCCGCTACTAAGGCACAACTTTAATAATCCACTCATTACTATGTATAAATATTTAAATCTGAAATGTATTTAGAACTTAGGTGTTATTGTCTCAATTAAAATTTAAATTATATGACGCAGTGATGTCATTCGTGTGCGGATACCTTAAGGCTCTAAGTAGATCACCTCATGCGTTAACGTTATATTAATATCGCAGTCAGTAGTTGTAGCGTATTTAATATGTAACCAGACCACTATTCGGTTTTAGGTTTATCATTGACATAATGTGGTGAGTAGATTAATTAGCTCAGTATTTATACGTACCTATGTCCATATATAAATACGCTCTTCTCTGATGGGTATAGGTTAGGCAGTTGAGTTAATTATTGCCATTAACACTTATATTTTTTATATTTATTGCACTAAATCCACAGGTCTTTATACCGTATTAAAACATATAGGTAATCAAATCTTACTGCTAATAAAGTATTTTACTAATTTGTTCTAAACATATCAGTTCATCATCGTTCAGAGTCAGTGCGTTAATTTTTATCCATCCAAGATATAAATCTTGGAGGAGCTCGATGGCGTGGCCTAGGGAAATGTTCGCTGAGGCCGGTCATGGGATGGGTGACCAAACATATAATATCTCTATTTCCTCCGTGTTTAGGAAGAAATTAAGGCGTTTGTCCCATCTGCATCTGCAATTGTTAAGACCCACCAATCCGAACTAGGTCAGTGTGGTGGGTTATGGCCCGATTATCCCTTGAAGTATTCTTCCATCCAAAGGGAAGAAAACAACGTCATCTACTTGTCAATAAGGCCATCCATACATTCCTTCTGGGACCTACCCCTCCTGTAGGACAGAGGCGTGAGCTGTATGTATGTCCAATTTTCTTCAAGTGGTACAGTTTTAACAACCATAGATTTAGTTATGCTTGATGTTACATATTTGAATCGGCACTTAATTTGGCACCTTTTTTTTTAAATTAATTATTCTAACATTCACACAAATTAAAACGAGAAGCAAACAAAATGTGCTTACTCTTTCAACCACTTCTCTCAACTTCGTGCTAGCATCTCGCGAGATTAATCCAATAAAACTTAATAGTTTTACCTAGATAAAGGGTTAGGCACTGGTTTAACGATTCAGCCGATGATATCACTAGCTTATTCAGCTGGACCTAGGGTGGCTGCATACTGGAGAACGCGTGACTAGACGAAGGTCGCTGGGTCACTGCGACACACGGCCGCTTAAAGCCTCTCACAGACAGAAGCGGTCAGCTGTGGCGGTAGCGGTGGAGGGCAGTTGTAACGTAGGTAATAAGCCTGAACTGAAGCCTTTGACGGCCGCCTTGGTCGAATGCTCAGATTGCTGGGTATTGGCCAAGAGGTCCCGGGTTCGAATCCTGGTAGGGGCAAACTTTGTGATGACCACAAATGTTTGTTTCCGAGTCGTGGTTGTGTATATGTTTATGTAGTGTATTTTCAACATTTATATACATAATTATATTAAAAATTTGTCCGTCATCTAGTATCCATAACACAAGTGCTTAGGCTATTTACTTTGGGCTAGATGATAGGTGTGAGTGTTGAAAAAAAACCTAACCCAAACAGTAGCGGTGGTTTGACGGAGGCGGTGGCTAACCTGAACAAACTTTGACCGCGCTGGTTTGAATAATATCCTTATGTTACCTATATTACAACTGCCCGCCACCGCTGACCGCGTCTGTCTGTGAGAGGCTTTAACCGGCGAATCACGAGCTCGCAATAATGGGGGTGAATGAATTTTAATTATGCGGAAGCAATTGTAACATATCTACACTGAAAGTTGTCTGGCACAAAAAATTGTTACTGTAGCAAAAAAATTAGGCACGTTCTGTTTTCGTCGACAAATGGCTTACCGAAGCACTGTTCGCTGAAAAGAATCGGTGTCTTGTTTATACATTTTCTTAACAGGGAAATAGGGTTTTTAAAAAAAAGTATGAGGCTGAGATACGTAAAAAAAAGTAAAAATTGGTTTAGTTAGATAAAGACGACGTAAGAGGACTGCTGATAATCAATAAGTATGTTGTAATCGAATACGATAAACAAAATTACTTCTTATAAGTGCCTTTCGAGGCACGGATGAACTTGAGATATCGAATATTTTTGATCACCCATGCAATGACCGGACTTAACGAACATTGCTTAGTTTACACAATCGCAGGCCAACCCGCTGAGGCTGAGCCCGAGTCGAGTTCAATATAGCTAAATATTATTAATTTTCATGGTCGGTTTGTTCGAATGTTTAGATAACGCTCACGCTGTATACCGCAGAGTATACGGGACAAGAGTTCGTATAAAAGACACCAACGCGCTAAGCGATACCTTGCTAGGTTTATAAAAACTGTCCCTTATCGTATCCATAAAAAATAAGTGTTTTGAGACTTACTTTGGGCTAGATAGGTATGAGTGTAAGAACTATTTAGATTTTTTGAACATTATATATAAGTTAGAAAAAAAATTATCTACAATCAAAATAAAGCCAGTAAAATATACGGTGTAGGATAGGCCTGGATTGCAGATTGCGTGTTCGATTTCCGCAAATAATAATGTCGATATTTGTCTGACTTTATTTTTATTGAAATATTTATTATATATTACCGCCTCCGTGTGGTTCGCCAAACGGAATTAAGATCCCGAGGTCCCGGGTTCGATCCCCAGGAGGGTAATACAGATTTGTACTCGGTTTGGTTGGTGGTAGGACTTGTTTGAAGTTCGCCTGACCAGCTAGCACCATCTCATCGAAATCTGTCGCCATAATAATAATGTTAACAGCATTATTGTGTTCCGACAAAAAAAAATTACATAGGAAGTTACCCGACTCCAAAGTTACACTACACGCGCTATGGCTTGGCATGCGCGTGCGCAGCCAGCAACGGGCCGTGACGCCTGCGTGGGCGCAACCGGCGCGGGGCGGGGTGTGATGCCTGACTTCGAAAAGTGTACAACCGAATACCACGTCCATGTAAGTTTCCTATAAACGAATCACTTAATAACGAACGCACGCCACCACAAATAACATTGGTTCATATACTAAACAAACCTAACAAACCTACTAATCCATGTCGGTAAATAGTAACATTCACAACCTTTTCGTTGTGGCGTGCATTCGTTGTTAAGTGATTAGTATTATAGTCTGACAAGTTCGTGCGCGACCTTCCTACTGTATGAGACGGTGGCACGGATGGCACACAGCGGGGGTGGGTAATGCGGGGAGGAGCGAGTTTACCCTCCTCCCCATTAGCCACCCCGCTAACATCTAGATTGCCCCGTCCCGCGCCACCGTCACTCATACCGCAGGAGGGTCGCGCACCAAGTTGTCAGACTATAGTAAACTTGCGTGTGTGGCCGTGTGGTGACGGCAGAGTAGAATACAATTGTCACCACTCCAAATCTCTCCCATGGGTGTCGTACAAGGCGACTAAGGATTAATCAGTGATGAGGAATGGGTAGCAGCGTTCCTCCTACCAAAGTACTGCGACTTTTGTGCCCGATAAATGGCAATAGGCGCGCCACCTATGACATGGGACCTAGCATAATTGGCGACGCATGGGTGCTAGTTTACCTCTGCCTACCCCGGGGATATAGGCGTGAATTATGTATGTATGTCTGTAGTAAACTTACGGGGACGTGGTAATCGGTGTTACACATTTCGAAGTCAGGTATCACGCCGCAACCGGCGCTAAGGCCGGGTCACCGCGACACACGGGAAGTTGCGACGTACAGCCGAGTAATGGATTCTGTCGCTTAGGCGCCTGCTTATTTATTTATTACTGGGAACATTTTAATATTCCCCCATTTACATAAGCTGTTAGAAATGGTTTATGTAAAAGGTGGTGGGTGTTCGCGAATTTGCGGCTAATTGTTATGGATTAGGGGCGACGTTGTATGCTATCAGCTTCGTTGGCTATTTGCTACATTAATTTAATTCATTTGTTTGTTTTGGGATTCCTTCCTCTGTCACAATCGCGGGTTTCGTACGAGACGACTGTGAGGCAGCAGAGAGAATATTTTTACGCGCTTAAAATAGATTTTTGTGTTACTGACTTCTTATGGCATTTCACCTCTATTGGTATAAGAAAAGCCTCCTTCTAAGCAAACGTAGTGAAATTCATGAATAAACCTTACTTCATTATTCCAAAAGTAAATTTTTAAACGCGATCTAAATCTGCTATCTTCTCTGCCTCGGTCAATTTTAGTTGTCCATGCACTCATTCAAAAATTTGCATTCAATAATAATTACTGTAAGATATGTTACCTTTGTGGTTATAATTTGTAACTGGTCATAGGTTACATAGGTCATTGGTTAGTGATCTACATATGAATATGTGCCAGCGCAAGGTATCTTGGATACTGGATTGTCTATTGTCTACTTTGGTGTCAACAGTGTACGAATAAACTGCAAGCTCTAACCTGATATTATTTTATTTCTGCTCTACGTTGGTAACTGTTGCTGGCTTTCAACCCCAACAATTACAGCACGACCACATGTCACATGAGACCAGAAACGTGATATTTGGATATAAACATATATTATGAATTAACACATGTCACTAAATCGACAGCTATATAAATGTCGGGAAACATAATTGGTGGGCGCGTACATACAAATTATTATGTCATGTTTTTCTCCCACAGGGGTAGGCAGAGATCACTTCGTTCCACTTGCTACGATCATACATACTCGTGGCATTATAACTCCTGTAACTCATTATAATTTTTTAACCAATATTGCAGTCATAAAATTAATTGTGAATTTGAACTGACGCAGTGCAGTTAAAGAGACGTACTAACTTAACTATAGACAGGTATGCAGCATGTAAGTTGAACTTGTCGGGTGCTACTACGGAATGCCAATCGCCTTCTAAAGAGGCGGCGTGAAAGGAAATGTACGTATCTCGCGTCGCCTTTTCCGTCTGCTGCGTTCTAGCTGGTTGCGGAGATAAAGCAACTTTCGCCGAGGCTCGTCCTTGGATGGGTGACCGATTAATTTACCTTGACCTCCCCAGAGCTACGGTGCAGGCGTTGGTCGCGGCTGTATGCATCGGCAGCCTTTTTAATATCCCCACTGCACACAGGGACACAGGGATTTTCTATGGTTGAAAGAATATAGGGAAAATGGGCCATAACCTACCACAGATGCAGATTGATGGTGGTGCCACTGCGTGCGTCACCTTTTATTTATATGGAAAATTTAATGAGGAGCTCTACGGTCCATGTGGCTGGTAAACCCCAGCGATTACGTAGATTGTGCACCTCAAAGAGAGGTCCGTACTTGGTACACGTATAGGTGGTCTCAATTAATTGTTGAACGATTCATGTTACAAATAAAACACCCAATTACACCTGTTCCAATTCAGCTTATAGAAAACAAAAGAAAAGCATTTCACATAATATGTTTCACCTAATAGGTCTTTTTAATGGGATTGCCATCTGACAAAAAGGATTTCGTATTTAGAACAGAGTTTAATAGTGGAGAACCTCTAGATTTATATTTAGAACCGACTTGTAAATATATACTGCTACGTAGCTACGTACAGACCTACATACATCAAACAATGACAACAACAAAGTTTTTGTAGATATGATTTAGTTAAATGTTAATGGTAGTTACAGTTATAATAGCACAATTACATACATACATACATAAATCACGCCTATATCCCCGAAGGGGTAGGCAGAGGTGAACTAGCACCTACGTTTCGCCAATTATGTTAGGTCCCATGTAATAGGTGCCGAGCCTATTGCCATTTATCGGGCACAAAAGTCGCAGTACATTGCTATTGCTAGGTGGTATATGCTAGGAGGAACGCTGCTGCCCATTCCTCATAATTGATTTATCCTTAGTCGCCTTGTACGACACCCACGGGCGAGATTTGGGGTGGTGACAATTGTATTCTACTCTGCCGTCACCACACGGCTTCACCACACAATAGCACAATTACTTTTAATAATTTCATTGCGTCACGTGAGTACTGCCTCCCCCGTTTGTTCGAATCGGGCTAAAACTGTAGAGGAAGTTACGAAATGAACTATTGCAAAATACTCAAACTGTCCGTTTTCAAACATGGTCCGTTTACTTAGTAACTAGTTGCATTGGTAAAAATAATAAAGCCGCTCCACATAAAATGCAAATTAATTCTAAAGGTCGAATTTGATTAGGCACAATGGCCAAGTTGGATTTGCAATGTCCATAATTCAAGCAGTTGCCTACGGACGGTAGCGAAATTAAAAAATTATAATGATAAAAAGAACGTTCATTTTTACCATCGGTGAATGATTTATTGACACTCATTAGAACAAATATTTGTTTGTACTTCGTTCGCTACGGCTCGTAGGCTTTGACTGTTTTTTTAATGTTATGTCGCAGTGAAACAGAATAATACGGTATTTTTCTAAACTACGGAAGCTACACGGTCTAGTTTTGGAAATACGTTATTAGTTCTAATTTATTCATTGATTTTTTTATTTCACATGATTTTATAATAATTATATAATGTTCCAATAAAAGAATATAAATAAACAAGATCCAATAATAATATAGAAGCAAACCCAATCATAATAACCAAATAAACAGTATTTGTTAAAGTATCAATATAAATATTAGAAATTTATTTTTACATTGCCAGGGTTCTCCGTTGGCTCACAAGTTTAACGGTTAGAGAAATTTAGGCAAATTAACGTCCATCGATTGGCTGGTTGGGGGTTGCGAATAATTACTGACCTCTCTTTGTAATCGAGAAAAAACTAGCTTATAGTGAAATGTTCTATCATTTTGCTACTCCTCTGAATGATCTTTGCTGAAATTTGACAATTGCTGCTATGGCATATAAGCATTCTCTCGTAGACAACACACACAATACAATATAATTAAACAGTGACGCTTGATTAACTAGGATATTAGTGGCATTGCCTAATTTTCTCTTATCCCGCAACACAATTTATATGTGGTTTAATTAATCAAGCGGAGCGTGTACGCAGCAAGAAATTGAAAATAGAATGTAATGAAAATGCTATACAAGCTAGGATGACAGCTATTAAGATAAATGGCCGTAATGAGCATATAAATCTTATAACATTAAAAGTAGTGCGTGAGGTAATGACATACTCTTTAATGCATTAATTAATACATTATAATAAAGTAAGTACAATATAATACTAGTACCTAACGGTCAGCAGCGTTCCTGGTACTCTATCTAGTTAATTCTAGTTACTTCCTGCGATTAAAACTTCCAGTGAATGGCAATAGGCTCGCTCCTTTTTACACGGGACCTGAAAACAAGACATCTGCCTCCTTTTCTGCTCTCCTTTCCTGTAAAACGTTTGCCGAACCCTTTAGCAGTATGGATTGGCATGTTGTCATCCAAATCACTCTCTAGACAGGTTTTGAATTAAACATTCATTCAGTAGACTATACTAATATCTTTCCGGTGTGATGGATGCTATGAGTTAAAACGAAGTCGATGACTCGATGACTTCGAACCGATATGAACGGATGAGAAGACACACTGCACTGACGCTAGAACTACCACCTTCGTCGGGGGTTATCGATCGTCGTGTCAAATGTAAGAGAAGCTGTCAAATATTGACGTTTGTTTTCTATTCGTTCGAATAGGTAGAATAACCCCCGAATACAGAAACGCTAATCAAAGTTCGAGTCTTGCTTAACATTTAAATGTTGTCAAAATTGACGTTTTTCCATACAAATTCTGACAGGTAATGTCCACTTAACTTTTTAAACAGTGCCCCAAATTTGATTAGCGTTTCTGTATTCGGGGGTAAGATCCTATAGCCACTTGGCTAGGCCCCCAGAGCAGTAAGATGATGACTCCATCACATCAAAGTTTTTGCCCCTATTAACCCTACACATTCCTTAACTTGTATAAAATACCGTGATGTCGCCTGCTTTAAAACTATTAAATACCAGTAATCAATGGGCGGTGCCACGTCATGTCCACTTGCTGTAATTAAGAAATATTACCACGTAGAACTTTAAGTATCTGCTGGCACTTAGCGCAAGCGATTTGTTGCTATTTTTGAGTAGGATTAATTACCCACTCTTCCGGATGAATTTTAATAACTATCGGAATACCTAGGTCAGTTTCTCCATTCATCTGAAGACCAGAAGGTATACTTACTCTTCAAATCAGCGTGTTTTGAATATTGTAATTAATAAACAAAGTATTAAGGGGTTCAAATTATAAATAAAATAAGAATTTATTTTTGATTACCTCAAAGTATTTACTAATTCTTTGTTATAACTTAATTATTTCTGTTCATTGACAAATAAATAATCGGAACATAAAGATACTGACAGATCTTCTTTTTTTTGTTAGCCTATAAGATCCCGCTGGGCATTGCACTGCCAGATCTATAAAATATTATTTTGATCATGCAGAAAACTTACTTGTCACTGAAATTGAATGGCTTTAAAATGGACTAATCAACATATACATCGAGGCTTATTTGTATAATACAAGAAACAACTCTACCGGAAGGTGGTTCTGCCTTTTTACTCCAATATAATTACAGTCCTTTTCCTTAACAAACAAAATCGTTTATTTTTAATCTATCTTTTTTAAATGCATTGAATATAAATCATTATGCGAGTACGCAATTTAAATGGTTACCAGTCGACATGTCTATTGAGAATCGTAACGAAATGGGGTTGGATTGGAACACGAGCGTCGCCGGGGGCGGTCAGTAGCTCCGAAGGTTAATTGTTTAATTCGCCGTGGAAGATATATGACCACTATAAATAAAAATTAGAGCAATAATTGTAGCTTAGATCGGACGTGGTTTCTTTGATTGATACGTTACAATACTAAATTATTTTTAATTTCTCGTGGCAATTGCGTAAACGCAACGGACAAGATGTTATTAAACTGTTTGGCATGGACGTCAATTTAGAAAGCCATTGGTTGGGTGGGTACAATTTTCTAATTTTGCATATTTTGAATTTAGAACTAGAGTCCGTTTCACTAAAGAAGTCAAGTGGCTAAAATTTGACTCTTTGCATTAAGAGCGACAATAATGTTATTGGTGTTTGTGTTTTAAACAAATTTAGTTCAAGCAAAAAGTTTTTTAAAAAGTTGGTGACACTTTTAGTTTCGAAATCGGGACTTTTGATGATAACCAGCGATAAAATTGTCAGTTCGACCAAACTGATAGCCGGACATAAAATAAACAAACAGCCAATTTCTTAAATTTAAATAAGTACTTTACTTTGTCTTATTACAATTATTAATTTCCATTACCTTGTAAGACAGAGTTGTAATATATCGTAAATGCATATTTATTACAGCTAATAAAGAACAGATTATCAGAATAAGTAGAGAGTTCTTAATAATCGGTTGTTATTTTAAACTTATTTATGTATATTACCTATAGGTAAATGTAATAAATTGCAGATTGCCTGGGTTCGTGCGTATTTAACATCGAATAAAAAAGGATAGTACTCAATAAAAACTTACAGCTCACAAGGTTTCTAAAGATATGACAATAAAACTGACTATTGCAATGAAACGATTCGGCTGTATTTAACAAGCATACAGTGAGTTTTTTTTTTTAAACTGGGACAGTGTGAGACCATTTACTTTTCATCCCATCATCTCGGAAAAAGCGTTTTTGCTCTTCAATATCTGAGTGCAAAAGTCGTTTTTATCCTCTAGAGGATAAAGTAAATTTGAATTTAGAACATCGTGTGCAATGAGTTTGTGAATTCAAAACATCATTATACCTATTTATTTCTACCTCCATGGTGCCGAAATTATCATGCAGCCTATTTTAATTTGTTCAAAGCTTAGTCTCTGAACCTTCTTGATGTAAATTTTTTTTAATTTGCTTTGCGCGCGCCATTTTCTTTTTACGTCATAAATTTGTTAAAACCTAGGAGTTCCGTGACGGTCAATCAGCTTGGCGTCAATCTTGCTTTAAACATTTTGATCGTCTACAACGCTTGCTTGATGCTTGAGTCAAGCATTTAAAAGCTTTTTAGGTCTGTTTGATTTTTTTTACGCTAGCAACGGAACAAAAACATACAGAAAATCAACGCGCTTGACTCAAGCTGATTGACCGTCTCGGAACTCTATTGGGTGGGTGTTGGAGGTGTGTCTGGGTGAATGGGTGTTTTGTGAGTGTGTCTAGGTAAATGGGTGTTTTGTGGGTGAGTCTGGGTGAATGGGTGTTTTGGGGGTGTGTCTGAATTGAGGGGGGTATTGTGGGTGTGACTGGGTGGATGTTGTGGGTGTCTGAATGGATGTTGTGGGTGTGTCTGGGTGAATAGGTATTTTGTGGGTGTTTCTGGGTAAATGGGTGTTTTGTGGGTGTTTCTGGGTGAATGGGTGTTTTGTGGGTGTTTCTGGGTGAATGGGTGTTTTGTGGGTGTTTCTGGGTAAATGGGTGTTTTGTGTGTGTTTCTGGGTGAATGGGTGTTTTTTGGGTGTGTCTGAGTGGATGGGTGTGTATTGCGGGTGTGAATGTTGTGGGTGTTTCTGGGTGGGTGTTGAGAGTGTGTTTGGGTTAATGGGAGAGTGTTGTGGAAGTTTCTGGGTGAAAACAGAAACTGTTGTGATTGTATTTTTTTTGTTTTTGCAATTTCCTCGTTGGGGGGGATGAAAAGTTACGTGTTGCACTCGAGTGCAAAGATTTTTCACCTTGTGCTCTTTTGATTCCCTCGCTATCGCTCAGGATTCTAATTTTTGAAATTGAGCACGCGGTTAAAAACAACTTTGCACTCACGCACAACAATTAACTATTATCATTTAAACAACTTTAGATTTTAATAGACTTTCTTTCTTTAACAGACTTTCTGTCAAATAACTTTAATGAGTATTTAATGTCAAAAATTTTTATTCAAATCTAGACCATAGGGCAAGAACAGCGACTAGTTTTGAATTTTCATTTTTTGACGTTAAGTACTCATTAACGTTACTTGACGTCTCTGAGTGCGGCAGGTAATCTCTGTAGAAAAGTATCATTTAAAAAACGTTCACCACAGAACTTTGTCTAAGGCAACCAGTGATGGTATGTAGAACATATACTGCGTTAATTGTTTGATGTCATATGTCTTACATGTACATTTATCTAACTTCCGCTGCTCCATATTTTCCTTCCCATGCAACGAAATAAACCTCACTTGAGGCGATTTCCATAAAATTTTCGGTTTCACAAATTTTTAATGGTAACTCAAGCATGACCAGAAAATATTGTGCTAAACTTGTTTTCATTAAAAAACATCTCGTAGAATTTACGGTAACAAGTTTTCTTAATACTGTCTTTTGAAAAACACACAGTACCTATATGCGTCGTAGATAGATCGTCGAATTGAGCATTTCATGAAATGTAGCGTTGTATGTATGTATTTGATAGACATCGCTGGCTATCGCCCAAGAGGTCACGGGTTCAAATACTGTTAGGGGCAATCTTTGTGATGAGCCCATACATTTGTTCCCTGGTAATGATTGCTGGAAGATGCAGTATGTTACAATTTATATTATTAAGTGCATAAAAATTAGTCCGTCATCTAATGCAGGTACATAACACAAGTGTTTATGCTATTTACGCTGAGCTAGATGATGGGTGTGAGTGTAAGAAATATTTATTTATGTAAAATAGTGGTCGCCCGCGGCTTCGCACGCGGTAATGTCGATTACAAAATAGCTTTTCTCGATAAATAGACTATCCAGCACAAAAATAATTTTTCAATTTGATTTACTAGTTCCTAAGATTAGCGCGTCCAACCAACCAAACAAACAAACTAAAAACTTAAAACAAACTAAAACAACAAACAGCTTTATAATATTAGTATAGATAAACTTTAGGAGAACTTATCTATTGGTTAGCTGCTTCATCCAGCGAGCATTACTAGGGAACTTTTACACGATATTAGCAGACAGATCTTGAAGTGACCGGACGACCGTGCATCGGCTATGACATACATATTTTCGAATTCGAATTGCGTTTTGTAATAAAGCACGGCTTACGTTGACAAAGGTGTAATTAATGCTCATATATGGTTTGTATCAACGCGGTTACCTACTAGGTAGGTGCAGCGTGTACTTTATTTATGTATGTTTTGTTGCTATGTGTAATTTTATATTGCGAAAATAATATACAATCATAAATAAATCCTTTAGCAAAAAAGGAGGATCCGATATTTTATCTAAAAGAAACATGTTTTTTTACACTCACACCTATTATCTAGCCCAAAGTAAGTAGCCTGAGCACTTGTGTTATGGATACTAGATGACGGACATATTTTTAATATATTTATGTATATAAATGTTGTTTTTAACTCCCTCGCTTCGCTCGGGAGTAACCCATAGTATCCTTCATTGCGCTCGGGATACAAGTCTGCACCCGTGACATAAGACAATGCTTTATTCCCTTGTGACATAATCTACTATTCATCTATCCAAAGAGATAGATGTGAACTTACATTTGCACTCAAAAGAGCAGAAAATAAGGCGGACAAGAATTTATTCGTATATTCACGACAGTGCCTTATAACATACTATTGTCATTCTATTGCCATTTATCGGGCACAAAAGTCGGAATACATTGCTAGGTGGTTTAGAGGAACGCTGCTGCCCATTCTTCATCACTGATTTATCCTTAGTCGCCTTGTACGACGGCACCCACGGGAGAGATTTGGGGTAGTGACAATTGTCAATAACCCTGCTGTCACCAGACGGCCGTATAGGTAATCTATATTTCGTCTATATAATTCGGAGACCAATAATTCCTCCGACAACAGTGCGCCTCGGTTTGCAGTGGCCCCGTAAGGTTATTGTTGTGTATAAATAAGGTCCAGGTCATTTCGTTATCTGATCAGATCTGATCTCGAGTGTAATTTTAGACTTGAGACACCTTATAGTTCGGGGATAAGGTTCAATTTCGTTCATAACACAGGTACATACCGATAACGAAATAATATATTTGTCGTTCGTACAGTTTTAATTTCATTGTTTAATTAATAACATGATACATTTTTGTATTATAGTCTCATACAAGGTCCAAAGAAAGGTAAGTAAAATAAAACTGCGTCAATTGTTGATTAATAATTTGGCTATTTAGAAATATTCATTAAACAGAAAAAGAAAAATAGCGTTAAATATAAAATCTAAAATGGTAAATAATCCACGGCTGGTTTGGTCGAATGATTTGGTCATGAGGTCCCGGATTGGAATTTTGGTAGGGGCGAATGGTTGTGATGACCACCACATACATTTGTTTTCGTATCACGGTTGTGTTTATATATGTTTATGTATAGTATATTGCAAATTATTTATGTAAGTTTCTTGTGTAGGTATATAAAAATTTGTCTGCCATCTAGCGTCCATCCATATTACAAGTGGTTACGTTACCTATTTACTTTCGGCTAGATGAAAGGTGTGAGCAAATACTAATTTCATTTATTTATTATTATGTTCAATTTTCAACACAGATTCTGCGGTTTACAGTGTATTATGGTTTAATAGGTTGCTTAATAATTTATAGATGTAAGTTAACGCATGACCAAGTTACTAGGGTATACATGGCGGTATTTGAATACAATAGTTGTAAAGACAATATTACCGAACTTAGGTCAAATTATTTCACTTGTAAGACGTGCTGCACACTGGCACGGGGTATTTTTTTTTACTGGAAGTGTATTCAATCTTCAGTTTACCAGTTGGAAAGTAAATGGTTGAATTGCGAGTGAGTACATGCGATGATAACTGATCTAGTTACTTCCAATCCTGCTGAACAAATAATCAGGAAGATTTTTTTTAATAGTCATTCAATTAAATGACCGCTTTTTGCAAAATTATACTGACATCACTTTTTTATTAAAAGGTTATCCAATAGGTATCAAGATTGTTTACCAGATAAATATCACAAACAGATTGAGAGCCTGATATCTGTGTCATGCAAATTATGTTAAGCCTAAACAAGTATGAG
Organism: Cataclysta lemnata; assembly: GCA_963931975.1. Classification (NCBI taxonomy): domain Eukaryota; kingdom Metazoa; phylum Arthropoda; class Insecta; order Lepidoptera; family Crambidae; genus Cataclysta; species Cataclysta lemnata. The sequence continues at coordinate 7,522,937 of OZ008357.1, forward strand.
GTTTTCACTCGCTGACAATTGTATCGATTCTTATTATCATATTGATAGACCCGATAAAAATATAAGATACATTAAATTGAAAACAAGATAACATTTCGAACAAACGTAATTTTTGTATGACGGTACTTTTGCATTAAAGAAATGCAAGTGTAAATAATAATTATAATATCAAATTTTTGGTACTATAAATAGGTCCATAATATAAGTACAAACAAAAGCTAAAAAATGTCTACATCTAATGACACTCTCGGAATATTTGCAAATCTATTTAAAAGATCGTAAAGTAGCCGTGTGGTGACCGAAGAGCAGAATCCAATTGTCACCACACCCAATATCTCCCATGGGTGTCGTTCAAGGCGACTAAGGGATGATTCTCATTGGAGCAGGCTGTGCCCAGGACGCGGGCCGTGTACGTGGCCCGGTCGGGGCATGTATTTAGAACGTTACTTACATTTTGTATGAAGCAATTTATATTACATGTGGTGAAGACGAGCGTCGACGGGCCCGGGCGGGACACGGATAATGCACATCACAGCGATGAGTAATGGGCAGCAGTGTTCCTCTTACTAGCGATTTACGTGTCCGATAGATGGCAATATAGGATCCACCTATTTATTACATGCGACCTAGTCATAATAGGCAAAACATGGGTGTTAATTTGGAGGGATGGGTGTTGATTAGGAGGGGCTCGCTAGCGCGGTGGCACAGCGCGCTTGGCCTGCGATTGCGTAAACTAAGCAATTTCGCTAAGGCCGGTCATTGGATGGGTGACCAAAAATTTATTATCTCGAGTTCCTCCGTGCTTCCAAAGGCACGTTAAGTCGTTGGTCTTCCATCCATAGGGATGGCCCGTGCCCCAGCAGTGGGGACATTAAAGGGCTGGTGATGATGATGATGATGATGATGATGATGTGAAGGGTGTTAATTTACCCCTGCCTACCCTTCGGGAATAAAAGGCGAGATTTATGTCTGTCTATGTAAATATAAGAAATATTGCGTCAAAATCAGAATGGTCAACATGAAACCTCCCTTACAGCAGCGCCCGTTCTCAAACACAATAACAATATTATGATAATTACATAGATTTACTGCCGCTAATCCGATTTACAGCCATTTGTATGAGTTGCTCGGCGCACGACTGCAGTGGCCCAATAACAATGGGCATGAAAGAAATGTCAATCACTGATAAGCTATCCTTACGACGGTAATTGACAGGCTTATTATAATTGAGCTCTTATAGACACGTCCAATGATTGTTTTTATAGATTCACGATTCACTTCAAAGTTTTATTTATCAAGTGCTTGTTAGAACTATACCTAAGGCGCTTTATTACGAAACTGTCTTGTTTTATTAGTGAACATATTTTTTCTAATTAGCTTATTTATCAAACTCCAAAAGGAAATCACTTAAAATCAAGGCTGGTGGCCAGTCTTAACTCTTTTTAGTGCAATAGTAAAATACTTGCCACCGAGATTTGTTAACTGTAGTGATTTGTATAAGGTTTAAAACCAAATGAAAAATTGCGTGTATTAGTAGTATGTAGTACTGACCTCACTTATTTTGAAGTAGGCACGTAAGAAGAAGAACTACTTGTCATAGATGTAATTTATTCGATTTTTTCCACCGCCAAAACACAGGAAAAAAAAATCAATTTTTATTTTATTTAATAGTTTATTGTACACAAATAAGCTTACATTCGTATACAATAGTACAACAACAATCTTCTAAGTCTGACTCAATTGCCATTTCACTTTTATTATCGCCTTAATTAAACACCTGTGTTAGTAACAGCGATCTGTCATTGAAGTATGATTATTAACATAACAATTAATTTAGCGAACATAGCTTAGTTGCCTGCACCTGAGTCGGGGTTTTGTGGAATTCCAATCTAATGTCATGAATGGGTGACGCAGTGAATTAATATGCTATGTTTACGAATATTTAATTAATATCCTCTATAAACTCTTCCATGCTAAACATAAATAGGACACATAAAATAAGAATCAAAGACATACGGGACAAAACAAAAATACAAGATGGCGATGGGCAGGACACTTAGCTCGACACAAGAGCAAAAGGTGGATAATACTCGCAACAAAATGGAAGGAAAGTTGCTAGACCCTTTAAAAGATGGACAGGTAGAGACAGCCGGAAAAGACTGTTATAAGGGTTATAATATTGTTTGTATATGTTGGGGTTCAGTTTTACCCTTTCACAAGGTGTGGTGTGTGCTCACCTAATAAGTCACCTTCGGCGTTATTTCCTACGCTATATCAACGACGATGTTCATAAGATTTGGACACGAGAAAGGTGGACCAAAAAAGTCATGTTTTCCTTCAGCGTTACATATCATTATGTGCCTATCAACACGATACTATAACTAACAGCAGTCAGAATTTACGTGTGAGCTTTCTGTTTACGCATGACGCATCATTTGAATTGTAGGAGAATTTTCAAACAATCAATCAATCATCCATCAATCCCCTATAACTGAAACCAGAAAACAGCTGGTAAAACACTCCTGCATACCCCTTAGAGGCCTATTATAGGTGCGTGTAGTAATGTGTGTAGAATTTAGAAAGCGATGCTCGCATGGTTTGCTCACATAAAAAGAATGAATGAAGGCAGAATGTCAAAAATTATATGTAGAAACTGAATGGAGAAATGGAAGGAGAAAGCCTAGGCGTATCTTTCATGATGAAATTGAAAGTCTTTAAAAAATATATAAGGATCGTAGCAAAGATGTGATCTCTGCCTACTCCTGTGTTGGAGGGAGAAAGGCGTTATACTTGTAGTGTAGTAGTAATAACAACACAAAAAAATAAATGAATCCTAATTTTCTCCTATCTTGCATGACCAGCCCGGCTACCGTGACCACCTAAACTGTCAAAAACCTATGGATCTTTCAAAGCGATAAATGGGTATAACATATCGTGTTTCGGTGGTCACCGTAGCCAGGCTGATATTAGTCCATGAGGAAATGCTATTGATCAATAGCACACGCATGCTTGGAACAATTGACAAACGCCTTTTGGTACGTATATAAAATGTCAAGTTCTCGGTGTCAAGGTTGCGCCTAACAAAATGTTTTCACTTCTAATTTGTGAACTACGCTTGAGTAGTGACAGCGTTTCTTTTGTTACTGAGTTTCCGCTTGTTACACTTCGCCCCGACAGAGTTTATTGGTCACAGAACTGGTACAGTTATTGTATTAATTTAATAAAGTTTTTATTGGCTACCACAAATTACTCAATTTATAACTTATCACGCTCAAGCAAGAGAAACGCATTGCAGTTTGCAGCTTGCTCAGCCAAACACGTAATATTTTATTCATAATTCTCACCAGCAACTTACTGCCCTGTTCCCAGTTTAATTATGGTGTCGGCGCAAGATATTTCCTCTTCAATTTATAAGAGTTAGATTTGTGAGAATTAATGTATATAAAAGTTATGGAAAGGAGCTGTCGCGAGACGACAGTAGAATGGAGAGTAATTTGAAGGAGAAAGTTTTTTTAATTATTTTATATTTTACATACATTCCAGTGTAGTAAGCTCTAGACAAGACTTATAAAACGTCTTATAAGATCACTAACGAACTGTTCCTATAATTGGAAGTCCATAAATCATCTATTGAAAAACACGTATCTAGTATAGGAAAATCGGAGCGGAAATGAGTACGAGGTAATTTTCTTCCTTGACCAACTCTTCACCAATTCGAGACTGCTGCCGAGGTTATCTAGTTATGCATGTTGTGGTGACCTGCCTGTTTCCGCATAGCTTTTACTTAGTTCAAGCTAGACGCTACATACGTATAAATGGCAAATGGAACACATAGTTATTGTATATCGTCATATCCGCGTCAAGCCAGCGACATTTGTCTAACTTGTTTTGACCGAGGGCTTGGTGCACAATGGCGGTTTGGCGTGTCCATGAAAGTTGGTTTGGTTTATTTTTCTCAGCTTGATTTTGATATTTGTTTGATTTTATGGTATCAATTAACACAGGGTCGATGGCACTGCGCCATCGCTAGTCGGAGAGATATATGGGGGTGGTAACAACAGTGTTCTGCGGGCCTAGCACGGGGACGTGGACAAGTCTCTCTCCACCACTTGACAGTGTTATATCTCGGGATTTAGTGGGAGTTAGAGCGAAAGGAAAAGATTTTCTTTCCCCTGTAGGAGATGTGTCCACGTCCCGTGCTACGGGGGCTGCTCTGCCATCACTCTTCTTCTTCCTACCCTTGTCCCGCTCTAGTCGGGATCACTGCACGGCAAAATTGTTTGAGATAGAGCTGTCACAAAACACTTCACTTGAATCTGTTGACTGTCTAAGAGTCTATTAATTCATCGTCACTAGCCCTTTCATGTCCTTACTGCTCGGGCCCTGGGTGGAAAAAACATAGGGCGAATGGGCCATAATCCACAATGCAGCCCACTGTAGATTGCGGGTATTAACGACTGCAGATGCAGCAGGGACCAATAGCTTGGCGAGCCTTCCGAAGCAGTCACCAATCCATTCACCGGCCTTACTAAACATTGCTTGGTTTTCGCAATCGTGGACCGAACGCGCTAAGCCACGGCGCCACCGAAAGTAGATTTTTGGTATTACGTACAACATATTCTTCCAACGTATGTAATGTCGTGTAAGACATTACATATATTTTTCCCATATTGGAAAAAATGTTGACACCTTAACACCTTTGTCTAGTCCCTGCCAAATGTAAGTATTCTTACTGCCGCACTCAGAGACGTCAATTAACGTTATTATGTACTTACTGCCGCACTCAGAGACGTCAATTAACGTTATTATGTACTTACTGCCGCACTCAGAGACGTCAATTAACTTTAATGAGTATTTAATGTCAAAATTTTTCATTCAAATCTGGAACATAGACCCGGTATATAGCTATTCTTAAATAGCGACTAGTTTTGAATTGTCATTTTTTTACGTTAAGTACTCATTAACGTTATTTAACGTCTCTGCGTGCGGCAGTTAATGTTAAAAAAGTCATTTTAACTTAGACCACAGACCCGGCAACAATAGCGACTTTGACATTAAGTACTCATTAGCGTTAAATGACGTCTCTGAGTGCGGCAGTTTGTTCATTTTCATTGGTTCATTTTCATTAGTTCATATTGTGCACTCTGCTTAGTAGCAACAGAGGCAATAGAACGGAAACTGTAGACACTTTAATGTTTTTAGTAGTGGACAGTTTAAGTATAACATAGCTGAATAATTATGCGCTGTGACATTGACCCACAGAGCTCTATTATAATGGCTAACTACTTATTTGAAGACAATGCTTACCTAATATAGCACAGCTTAGTGTTACTAAGTAATATTTAATATTGTTTTTTTTTGGTCGTGTGGCTGACTGCATACAGAATACAATAGTGTTGGACAAGGCGACTAAGGGTTAAATAGTAGTGAGGAATGGACACTGGAACGAAGGACGGGGAAGAAAAACCCTTCGCTAACAATGGCTCAGATTTGTGTAGGTAACGGTAGAGCATATTGCAATTTTCACTACTCACAATCTCTCCCGCGGGTGTTGTATTAGGGGACTAAGCGATAAGACAGCGACGAGTAATGGGAAGCAGCGTTCCTCTTATACCACCTAATAATATACTGCGGTTTATGTGCCCGATAAATGGCATTAGGCTCGCCACCCATTACATGGGACCTAAAATAATTGGCGAAACGTTAGTTACTCCTCTGCCTATAATTGATTTATAATATATGTATATTATAAATCATCATAATAAATATAGTTCGCATGTATTTATTATTATAATTCTAAGGGCCTGTTTCACAATCGAAAAGTAAGTTCGAAGTAGCTTACTTCACAGATCATTTGACAGTTGTAATATGAAATATATGTCAATTGAACTTCAAAGTAAGCTACTTCGAACTTACTTGTCGATTGTGAAACAGGCCCTAAGTATATGTTTTATTATATGTATATATTTATAAGTAATCTATGTATATTAACTTATTTATGTAAGTTTATTAATTTGTTTTAAGATCATTTTTTTACATTACAGTATTCACTTTCTGCACCGCCAACTAATATCTCTGTACCCAGCTTTCCGGTTGACTGGTAGAGAATGCCTAATAGCATTAAGTCCGCCAATTGTAACTTTTGTGTACAATAAAGTTTAAATAAATAAATAAATATATGTATACATAAAATTTTGAGATTTCTTATAACATAATGATGATGAGAGCTGATAATAATAATAATGTTAGGAGAGAGAATGTTAATAAGTTAACTCTCACAAAATGTATGATGTACCTACTAGGTAGACTCATATTTGTATATCACACGATGCTATTAGGTGTATTTTTTTATTGTAGGTACAATTTCAACCGACGAAAAAACGGAGGAGGTTACTCAATTCGTACCCGTATGTTTTTTTTATGTGTGATCCCTGGGAACTCTGTCATTTATGGACCAATTTTGATAATTCTTTTTTTAGTTGGGAAGTACCTATATACTCCGACGGTGGTACCATGATAAGAAGAACAAGGATCTGTTGATGGAATCCTGGAGAAATCGAGGGAAACTTTCGAAAATTATAGGGGCGGCTAGTGTGTTAGATAATGTTTTAGATAAATAATATAAACCACTACATAATAGTGAAGATCTGGAGTCGATCTGATGATTGAACTGAAAGACATTCGAGGGAACTCGTAAACTATTTATAGCAGTTACCTTGTGTTTGGGCTTGACTGATTTGTGTTGAAGAGGGCTTTACACCTAGATAGGTTGCTACCGTCTTCGATAATAATAAAGACCAAGCACATTTAAGAGAACTCCTCAGTGGTTAACTTGTGATTGGGCTTGATTAATATGTATAGATGAGTCTTACAACCACACAGTCGGTGCCAATTCCGTTCAGGCACGTTCGGTCATAATCGAGGAATAGTGTGAACAGTAAATGTGATATTGCAGGGGCGCAGGTAATACTTTACCTATTTAGCTTGGCACCGACTTCAAAGAGATCGGTAGGTACCTAGTACACAATAAAATAATATTTTATTTAAATTAATAGATATTTAGATTTACAGAAGAATTTTCAAATTGTAAGAAGTTTATTTTTCGCTTTTCAGTGTTTTAGGTTGTGAGTTTTTGTTATGTTAATTTCTCGTTTCCTTTTTGAGTCGGTTCTTTTTTTGGTAAAAAATATTTTATTTGTTATTTTCTTGTTATTTCTAGTGGCACTTGGAGACATTTCTCTACGAAAAGTGTATGTGTGTGTACTCAGAATGTTGTAAAATAGAAGTTATTAAAAAAAACAGAAAATATTTTATGTAATATTTATTAATGATCTACATGAGTATTATATACAATTAATGGCAAGAATAAAATTATTAGATCTAATGTAATACAATTACTGTACAATGCAACATTTAACATACACAGAACAATGCAGTTCTAATATTATAAAACGACTTTTACGTACTAAGTAGGTACATTATTCAATAAATAAAAATTATTAGATTAAAATTAAATTATGAATATTCCATTCTTGTAGATATTACTAGTAAGATTTTTTAATTTATTTTAATAAGCACACACATTACAATAAATATATCTATTATAGGTATACATGAAATAAGGATTTATTGTATCAATCAATAATAATATTGTTTGTAACGAAATTTATAAGTTAATTAACTATATTGTGCAAATACATTTTTCATAATATGTATATTCCATGTAACATATAATGAGAATTATTTTTTATGACAGCTATACATTATTAAAAAATTTAAATAACCTACGAACGACAGCTTGTATATTACCTTCAAAAAAAATGTACAGTATCAACAATTATTTATATTAACGACCTATGAAAATGCCAGTCTCTATCGAGTACCTAACTTATAAATATGTATCCTATGGCAAATACTGTATATTTAGATATATATATTTTATGTGATTCTTATAATTTTTTCTTAATCTACTACATATCGAGGTGTAAACTGGTACAAAATACAATATTTACTTTATTATTATCATATGTCGTATATACATCATCATCACCAGCCCTTTAATGTCTCCACTGCTGGGGCACGGGCCTTTCCTATGGATGGAAGAATATAGGGAGATTGGGCCATAACATAACCCACCACGCTGACCTAGTGCGGGTTGTTGGGTATTAACGACTGCAGATGCAGCCGGAACCAACGGCTTACAGTGCCTTCTGAAGCACCGAGGAACTCGAGATAATAAATTTTTGGTCACCTATCCAATGACCGGCCTTAGCGAACATTGCTTAGTTTACGCAACCGCAGGCCGAGCGCGCTATGCCACTGCGCTAGCGAGCTCCTTTTCTGATCTGATAACAACTGTATTTAGCTGATTTAGGGCCTGTTTCACAATCGAAGGGTAAGTTCTGGATAGCTTTCAATTGACATATATTTCATATTACCTATAATTGACATGATCTGTCAAGTAAGCCATTCAGATCTTACCCGTTGATTGTGAGACAGGCCCTTATTACCTTATTTATTTACTCGTGGGGAAATCCAAGGTTGTGAAGGCGGGGCGTGCGCGCGGAACTGGCGGGCGGCGTACGCGAGGGTGAGTCTTCCCACCTTCCCCTGCCACCGGACTCGTCACAGAAGCCACCGAGGCCGCCACCGTCACCGTTCCCCCCTTCTCCTCGGCCACGAAGGGCGCACGGGGACTGAGCACCATCGCCTTGTACGACGAGTGCGAGTCGGCGATGCTCCGTCCATCACCCTCGTCACGACGCGACATCTCCGAGAACGGTGACACTGACCTTTTCTCAATCCCACTAGGCCCCGGCGCCTCTTCCTTGGGCTTCAACTCGTATGCATTCTCCTCTTTCCTCTTAGGCTCGGCGTCTTTTTTGAACTTCGTCTGCCTCTCAATGATCTCGGCAGTCGTCAAATCTGACCCTTGGACGTCGGTTTCAAGCGGCAGTGCTGAAAGCCAGGGTCTGGAGGCGTTAGTACCGCACCACCGCTCGTCCGTCTCGCTCGACTCACCTAGAAGACCAAGCTTCTCCAAGTTTTGGAGCAGCAAGTTCTCGCTTGAGCTCGCTGCTCGCATCTCCGTTTTGGAATCCTCAGCGAGAAGCAGTTCTGCAAGAGGTGGAGCAAGTCCCAAACCTATATTGCGTTCGTGGTACACCTCGGAGATAGTCGGAGTGAGTTCGCCGCTCATGTGGCGGACTTGGGCCATGGGATCTCTGCTGCTGGTGCCCATCTTAGGCCTGGGGACCCGCTTGGAAGTGGAAGGCTGGTCGGGAGATTCATCTTCGGTACGCCGTGGCTGAGCGGAGGCTAGGTCGTAGAAGGCGTCGAGGTATCTAGCGTGGCGTGTATCAGGCCGGCGTCTTAGTACCGTGTCATGACCAGAGCCTTCCCAGTCGGAGTCATCGGAGGGGGGGCGACGGGTGTATAAAGTGCGGATTTTCGTTTGGTGGGCGAGTGCGAGGGAAACGTCTCGGGGCGCGGGGGGCGTGCTAGCAGAGGGGGGCGCGGGCGCGGCGGGCGGGGACGGCGTGAACGCGGCGTCGCTCTCGCCCCGGTACCTTGCGGTGCGGGGGGCGGGGGGTGCCGGGGGGGCGGTGCGGCCGTCCGGCTCGCCCCGGCCCGCCTCGCTGGAGGTCGCGGATCCTCGCACGTACATCGTGAACGCGCCGCCGCATGAGCCCAGGGGCAGCGGCGGCGGCGGCACTGAGGATACGCCCTCTTCTGTTGCGACAAACGGACATTGTTATCATCACAATTATTCAAGTACCCACTGCAGCCCGGCTAGCATGACCACCCAAACACGATATGATGTAGCCATTTATTGCGTTGAACTTCCAAAAATCATTGGATCTTCTACAGTTCAAGGCGATAACTGGCTATATCCTTGTGATACAGCCTTAGCGGCTTCATAAAATCCATAGATTTTTGACTGTTCAACGCGATAAATGACTATACCATATTGTGTTTCAGTGATCATGCTAGCCGGACTGGAGCACAGATTATCATCAAGCATGGAAGAATGCGCAATAACCTACCACCACATGGGTCTAGTGCAAGTTAGTGACATTTAACGGCCCACTTGGGACCAACGGTTTATTGTGCCTTCCTAAGCACTGAAGAACTTGACTTAAAACACCAATCTAATGCTAAATGAATATCCTTGGTTTTGCTATTAGCAGGCCAGCAGTGTTAGCTAATGCCTCATCAAAATGACAATTTTAGTTTTTTTTTGTCGGTTTTGATGCAGTGGAAGTTTTGACTCGCTTGGTAGAAAGTAGTAACTCTATCAACTTACGCCGGTGCTGGCGGGGAGGTGGCTCGCCGTCAGAATGGGGCTCCAGATCCCCATCGTCGATAGAAGCCAATGACTCCACGCTGGAGCTAGACTCTAGGCTGAGGCTTCGCGGAGCTTCTTGGGTATCTGATAAATTCGAATTCAAAATTTATATATACAGTATGGAGGGAACTCTACTTGACACAGATCGTCAATATAAATAAATAAAGAAAAAAAGAGTAGGTCCTAGAATTGAGCCCTGTGGTACGCCGTAATTTACTTTAAGGTTATCGCTAACGGACCCGTCTATTCTAACAAAAATTCGGTTAGACCGTTAAGGAAAAAAAATCTAGCTGACGATCATGTATTCCAACGCGCGAGTAAGGTCGAATATCTTCGTATTGTCGATTTTATGGTTAACGTGCAATGCAATGATGTCCACACTTCAACGGGGTAACAAGTGGCGTTGATTCAGTTTTAGCATTCTATTCCGATTCCTGCTAAATTTTACCGACGCTCCTTGTAAAATCATGACAATTCAAAACCAGTCGCTATTCTTGCCGGGTCCATGGTCTAGATTTGAATGAATTTTTTTGACATTAATACTCATTAAAGTTAACTGACGTCTCTGAGTGCGGCAGCTATATAGGTATGTAAAGATTAGGTCAATGCTACTTGTAAAATCATCGATAGGTATGTAAAGCAAAATTGTGGTTACAAATAGTTCGAAAAAAATTATAGTCTTCTGCAAATTAACTTGCCGAAATTCTAACATTTATTTAATGCTCCAATCAAAATGAAAATAATGACTTAAATGTAGTTTTCGATATTGAATGGAAACGGGCTTACCAAAAAGCGCCAGTAGAGCTTGCAGCACAAACTGTATGTGCCGCCGGTTGGCAGCCTTGCCTGTGCGCAGAGTGACCTCGTCCTGACCCACCTCGGCCAGGTCGAAGCCTAGCGACGCCAGGAGTTCGTGGCAGCCATTTACGCGCCACAGCCTAAATACATAAAATAGCATCCGTTACAGAAAAGCTGAAAGGAAACCTGCTGTCCAGGTATGGGCATGTAATGATAAGAGATGGAAAGAGTAATGCGTGATACGTTACTGGGTGGAGGGGAAGAGATAGATGGAGTTCGTGAAAGACGATATGAATGTCAAGGGAGTAGATAATTTTATGACAGCTGACCGACATTTTTGAAAGTTTAACGGCGATCCCAACGTCTATATTCGAAGATAGAATATTGGAACCCGCCGTTATATTTGCGCCATTCGCAGATAATCTGCGAACAGATGATGATGAGTGTATTTAGTCGTAAACCGGGATTCTTTGAAACGACGGTTTAGTTTCGGTTACCTAACGTTGACAGCCACTTCGATGGTGTCCGTATCAGAGTTCTTGACGGAGAACTGTGATATGACAGCCCGGATGACACCGATGATGTCATCCGCTACGTCCCCATTCGAGATCAGCTTCGATAAGGCTTGCAGCGTTGTAGGAGACAGGCCTGCAAAATAAAAATAGGAATAAAAATGGTGTTCCTTATCTTATAAAAAGGTGAAGAGTTTGTTTGGTGGGTTGGTTAAACGAGCTAATCTCAGGAACTGCTCGTTCAAATTGAAAAATTATTTTTGTGTTGGATAGTCCATTTATTGAGGAAGACTAACAGAGGAAGTATTACAACCGACATTAACGCGAACGAAGCCGCGGGTGACCTCTAGCTAATCGATTGCTTCTTGAATATGATATCGAGGGTATTTATCGTATTCAAGCCTCGCAATACGTTGTAAATTGAGAAGTTATCAAATTGTTAAAAAAAAGCTCGTCAGGCAGGACAGAAATTTTAAAATAAAATCTATTATAGTTGGAGGTCGATATGGGACAGTTATCGTCACTATAGTCCGCCAACGTCGTGCGCGACCTTCCTGCCGGTTGAGAGACGTTGGAGGTATGGGCGGGGGCGGGGGCGGGGGGGGGCATGGGGGGTCTCGAGGTATTGTATGCTGTATTGCACGAGTTTTCCCTCCTCTCCGCATCACCCGCCCCCGCTAACACTCCCCCACCGTCTCCCACCCCGCAAAAGGTCGCGCACGAACTTGTCGGCCTATACTATTGAATTCCGCCTCGTTGATAGCATAATTATTATTAATATATGAAATCACATACCAAGCAATGCTTGTAGGCTAGCAGAACATTGTGTCAATCGTTCTTCTGGGTCGCTCTGTGGGAAGAATACGCTTGACGGGATTCCGTTTGCCGCTGGTTCGAATCTAGAAACATTATTTCATTAAAAGTTAAAATCAAAAAATAATACAACGATGCTAAATCTGCAATTCTTTTGAACGTTACCTAAATCCAACGCTCATGAGTAGTTCTTTCCAGCCAGTAGCATTTCCTGCTTTGTTTTCTATGCTCTTCTGCGTCGTGTACATTGCATTCTTTTGTCCCCTTACTATCCTCTGCAGTGACTTCTCTACTAAGTGGAGGCAAACTCGCAGGGCATCTCTGAAATAAAAAAGCAAAAAAATTGGGTATTATAATAAAAATTTGAGAAAGTAAAATACCTGCGGGAAAACAATGCAACAACACAAAATATTAATGTTTGTGTTCCAAATTCTGATTGTTCATCTGATGAAAGAATTAGAGAGAAGAAGAATAAGAAATTTTAACGGTTAAAATTTCTTGATATTCAACGTTGCTTGGATAATAGAACGAGATTAAATGATTCATCCATTACCGATGACATATCAAATTGTAACTTTGTGGCATCCTTTCCTAAACCTTCAAGACGCGACTGGAACCGTAGGGAGTGTTGAAAAATAACGCTTTCTTTATGTATTTATATTCTAGTTCTGACTTCATTCATCAACAGCCCATAACGACTCCACCGCTGGGGTATAGCCCTTCCCTATTGAAACATTGACTATTCTAAAGAACTCCTCCGTACTTGGGAAGGCACGTTAAGCCGTATGCATGGTTTACATGGGGTCAGGGACTGGTCCTAGTAACTCTATATTTCAGACGGAACTGGCTACATGCAGACAGGAATAAGTCAGTTGACTGTGGATTATTGAAAGTGGTGGTTGTTTTGTTAGTGTTACCTACTGTAGGACTGTGACAATGAGTTCATAACAAAAACATATGCTGCTAACGCACGAACGCGTTCATATAACGCCAGTCGCACTGAACTGACTTACTGGCCCCGAAATTAGAACGGGTGGCTAGTCACTGGACTGGCTTTAAGCTAGGTGTCTACACGAAGCCAGTAGTAAGTCAGCGCTGCACTGGCGTACTGTACTGCCTTGTTACTGACCCCATATGAACCAGGCTTTATGGTCCATTCTCCCTTAATTCAAGTGTCTCTGTTCCATACCTTTATAGATGTTCAATAAGTAATGTGCTTAGAACTCACCTGCATTTATCCGGTGCGGCAAGCAGCTCGCACAGCGCCTGTCCCAGAAGCGCGACCTTGTTACTGAGACGCACGTTGGCCCCCAACAAAGCGAGGCCCGACCAGTGCGCCGGGTGTGCGAAGTGCTTCGTGTGCCGCACGGTCTGCATCGCGTCGCCAAGCGCCCTGCGCATACGCATACACTCATTGATCCATAAACAATTTTAAATTAAGTGACAGTCTATGAAACTATCACGTCTATTAATCGTCGAAGGGGTAGGCAGAGTTGTGTTAGCACCCACATTTCGATAACATGTTAGAGCCTTTTGTCATTTACCAGGCACGTAATCGCAGTAGGTATATTATATAGTAGGTATACTAGGTGTAGCCGTGTGGTGACGGCAGAGTAGAATACAATTGTCACTACCCCAAATCTCTCTCTCCCTTGGGTATCGTACAAGACGACTAAGGATAAATCAGTCATGAGGAATGGGCAGCAGCGTTCCTCTTATACCACCTAGCAATGTACCTACTGCGACTTTTGTACCCGATAAATGGCAATAGGCTCGCCACCTATTACATGGGACCTATCATAACTGGCGAAACGTGGGTGCTAGTTCACCTCTGCCTACCCCTTCAGGGATATAGGCGTGATTTATGTATGTATGTATGTATACTAGGTGGTATTGCAAGAACGACAACCACAGGGTGATTGGGTGCGGTGGCAATTGCATTCTAATCTAAAATTTCGCATAATGAGATGATTTTAAGCCCATAGCGACGGCCGCATAAACTGGTTTATTATTGGACCCTCAACCAAATGTTGTTCCAGGGGTCTCTTTTGTACCAATAGTAGCATAAACCTTGAAAAAAATCTGTTAAGACAAATAATACTGTCTTTTTATGTCTAATTCGACTAGGTACATTATTCTTCGAATTCGCTGCTGATGGTCAAGATTAAAATAACTCCGGGTGATTGTTAGAAATCACTTGCTAGGCAACCTTGCTTCCAACAATGCTAACTCTATTCTACTTACCTGGCAACCCTGCTTCTAATAACATTAATTTTATTATAATATTAGAAATCACTTACTTGGCAACCCTGCTTCCTTGCAACAGTGCGGAGTAAAGAGACCTGTAGAGAATCTTGGTGGCGGTGTCTTGCGGTGCAGGCCATAGCGTCAGCAAAACGGACTGCGCGCCCGCCGCCAGTAGCGCCCGGCAAAGTCTCGAGATGCCTTCGCCGGCCGCCGCCACGTCCTCGACCTCCTCTGCTGACGCTCCTTGGAGGGCAGCGCTTGACGGTGCACAGGATATTACCACCTGCAGACAGTAGCAAATTCAGTTTCCAACCAGTCAAAATCAAGCGACCTACTTTGCTTAGGATCTGAATTTAGAATCGTGTGTTTGTAACCAGTCACAATCAAGCGACCTGCTTTGCTTAGGGCCTGTTTCACAAACGACGGGTAAGTTCTGGATAGCTTACTTGGCAGTTCAATTGACATGTATTTCATATTACAACTCTCAAATTGTCTGCCAAGTAAGCTACCCAGAACTTACCCGTTGATTGTGAAACAGGCCTTTATATAGTAACTTAATCTCAAGAATCTGAAGAAATCTAACACTTGTCAAGACCAGAATTGTGGAAAATATTAATCATTATTTGCTTGCCTTATTTCCAGGTTATCTGGGGTTCTTTTATTCTTTCGTACGATCCGCCAACCGTAAAAGAACTCCCTTAACATTTATATTTTATCATCTTCTTTCTACACAATCCATTTAACTTCTTGAGTCATCCCCTTTTCCTGTGGTTCTGGGTTTGGTCTTATCTCATCAGAAATAGCGTCATAAAATGGCATTACACCCATTTGAAATCTCAATTTTAATGATCACACATCATAGCTAACAAATACTTAGAAGAGACTATAAAAGGGATTAGTGAAGTATAAAAATCAAAATTTACGAACCAATCTAGCAGTGATCTTCAAACTCATGATCTCGGACGCTGACAACATGAATTCTGAAGCAGGCGGCAGTTCTTCGTTGCTTGGAGTTATTTCTGCATCTGAATTGAAATAATTAAATTAGATTGGCTGGGCAGAGAAAGAGATTGTATTCTCTGGCTATTCTAATTTAAATTCGTCCAGTACTTACGTTCTTCTTCGTTTTCCGCTGAAACATCGCCGACGCCGCTTCCAACGCTTGTGTTTAGAAGGCGTTTCGCTTGAGAATCGACCTGTTAAAAAAAGTTTTTACTAACTAATCATTTATTTAAAAAGTACCAATCTATTAAAAACGTCTCATTAAAGAAGAATCATTTGAGTACACAAATTGGAAAAAATTACTAGGTATCTAAAGTTAGAACAATGAAAAGTGACCACAACAAAGGACCCGAAATTTCCAGTTTGTGTAGCAACTTAGGTTATATTATAATGTTCTCTTATATTTGCACGAGCACTACACATTTGAAATAAAACAACTTTTACGGATTAGACTCGCGTATATTTAGATGTTTGGCATTATTATTTATCCCGACGTTTCGATCACTTTACAGCGGCCGTGGTCACGGGTGACTAAAGATGACAGGTGTCTTCATCGTAGTTATAATTAACTACCGTCAAATTATTTAATATTTATGTGGTCCGATTTAAGCAGACGGAGCTCACTGTGTCTATGGATTTGGCAGTATGAGGACGGTGTTGGGATTTAATTATCCTGATGATCGGGTCCCAAGCAGGTGGTATATTCCAGCCATTGTCTCTATTGAAATTGGGGTATTTCTTTATTTCAATAGCTTCTCTTATCATTCTAGGTATGTAACGTTTCTCTTTTGCTAGAATTTGTGGCTTGTCAAATCTTATGTAATGGCTGGGTCCGTCGAAGGCATGTTCACATACTGCAGACTTTGTTTCGCGCTTGTGTTTGACATCAGCTATATGTTCTTTCACCCGGGTGCCTTCACTACGTTTTATTTGACCTATGTATGAGAGACCACAGTCACAATCTAACTTGTAAATTCCTGCATCTTGAATTAGAAATCCTGATCAAAGCTTGAGCCACACTGTGTATCGTAAAGCCACCCATACTGATAGGTACCTCAATGGTGACTCTCACCACCACCCATGTCAGCTATCTACCGTAGGCAAATCTTTGTTTCAGAGAGCACACAGCATCTGCGACAATAAACATCTGGCATGCGAACTTAATCATGTCAAGCAAGTACTGCGGAAAAACAAATTGCAAGTACCACGGCCCCGTCGCAGAAGTCGAGTGAAGCCCGTCACAGTCGAACGTCAGCCTGCAATACTGCCATACTTGAAAGGTGTCACTGACAAAATTGGAAACATCTTGAAGCGTGCTTCAATCAAAACCTACTTCAAGCCGCTGAAGAAGATCAACCAATTCCTAAGACCTGTAAAGTGTCACATCCCACTTCAAGATGCAGGAATTTACAAGTTAGATTGTGACTGTGGTCTCTCATACATAGGTCAAACAAAACGTATTGTAGGCACCCGGGTGAAAGAACATATAGCTGATGTCAAACACAAGCGCGAAACAAAGTCTGCAGTATGTGAACATGCCTTCGACGGACCCAGCCATTACATAAGATTTGACAAGCCACAAATTCTAGCAAAAGAGAAACGTTACATACCTAGAATGATAAGAGAAGCTATTGAAATAAAGAAATACCCCAATTTCAATAGAGACAATGGCTGGAATATACCACCTGCTTGGGACCCGATCATCAGGATAATTAAATCCCAACACCGTCCTCATACTGCCAAATCCATAGACACAGTGAGCTCCGTCTGCTTAAATCGTACCACATAAATATTAAATAATTTGACGGTAGTTAATTATAACTACGATGAAGACACCTGTCATCTTTAGTCACCCGTGACCACGGCCGCTGTAAAGTGATCGAAACGTCGGGATAAATAATAATGCCAAACATCTAAATATACGCGAGTCTAATCCGTAAAAGTTGTTTTATTTTAGGTTATATTATCCAAATAAAAATAATAGAAAAAATCCGTATTGAAAAACAGTGAGCAAGTGGAATGATTAAGCAAAAGTCTGCGCGTGGTCCAAATTGGAACTAAATTTTCGTCTGTTATTTTGTTTATCTAGGAGTGTCAATGTTAGCGAGCAGCGCCACCCATCGCGCGCAGACTTAATTGGCGTGCACTTTAGCTCAAATGAGCATTTGAAACTAACCACTTCTCCAGGACTCAGCACTATTGCCGGTGTCTTCCAGCAAATGTGTGTAGCGAAGTGGATGCATTCTGCTTGGGGTAGCTGAGCGAGGACAGCTTCTTTCGATGCCTAGAAAACAAGAAAGAAAACGACACTATTATATTATATAAGAACGATATTAAGCTATTTGTTAATTCACCTCTGCCTATGCCTTCGGGGATAAATAGGCCTGATTGTGATGTATGTGTGACCTCTAATACAAATACGCGGGACTGATTACGACTACTAAAATGACAAATGTTTCTTGTTGCCGATTAGAAGTGCCCCTAATTTTAACGTTTGTTGCTTGTACTTGACATTACAAATTATCTCTAATATTAGTTCTGTGGACGTTCACCTTCGTATTCTAGTGCCATTAGCGCTAAGGCGACGATAATCAAATTGGTATAATAGAGGTCAGTGATTTTTGGTCACCCAGTCACATATTTGTTTGCCCTCCACCAACTAAAGCATATACTAAAGCAAACCCAAAGTGGGTTGGTGTCAGGCAAGCGGCTGGCTGTAAAACCTAAGAAAAAACCTTGAGCAGTATGGATTGGAATGTTGTCATTCCAATCACTCTCTCCGTTCATCAGTCTATCGACATGGTCCGTTACCTCTCTTTTCTTTCATTCATCACTAGCACCTTACGATGTGATGGATGATGTGAATTAAAACGAGTGGATGGCTTGATGACGTCTGACCGATATGAATGGAAGAGGACACATACTGCGCCGACCCCAGATAGACAGGGAACAGGGCAAGGAGAAGAAGTTAACACAGCGTATAGTCCGACAAGTTCGTGCGCGACCTTCGTGCGGTGCGAGGGGCGGTGGTGGGGACGGGGCGCTCTGGATGTTAGCGGGGGTGGGTAAGGGAGGGCAAACTCGCTCCTCTCCGCCTCGCCCACCCCCGTTAGCATCTACTGTCCCTCGTCCCCGCCACCGCCTCGTACCACAGGAGGGTCATGCACGGACTTGTCAAACTATACATAATCTATGATTGTGACGGATTAGAACATACATACATACCAGGGGGATCCGATATCCCCGCTTCTTTTTAATATAGCAACATACAAAATATGCCACCAAATTACGGACACTATGGTATACCAATACGCGGATGACTTTGTAATGTTTATAAGCAATAAAAATATCAATACCTGCACACTTAATATGCAAAGATCAATATATAACATAACAGAATTATTGAAGGAACTCGGTTTAGATTTGGCGCCTTCTAAGTCAAAGATTTGTTTATTCAGCAGAGGTTTTAAAAGACATAATATTAATCTTCGTATAAACAACTGTCCAATACCACTGTCAGATAACGTTCGTTATCTCGGTATGTGGATTGATAGATGCCTCCGTTGGAAAAAACATATCAATGAAATTACAGAAAAATGTCAAAAGTATCTTAATTTGTTAAATGTTTTGGCAGGATCGGCGTGGGGAGTCCACCCTAAGCATCTTAGAACCTTATACATTTCGCTAATTAGAAGTAGATTAGATTACGGAAGTTTTTTGTATGATAATTGTGCCAAAACTACATTATATAAAGTAGAAAAAATTCAAAATCAAGCTCTGAGAATCATTGGAGGTTTTATTAGAAGTTCGCCAATTCATGTCATGCAGAGTGAACTTGGAATTGCACCTTTATTTATTAGGAGAAAACATCTTGCATATAAGTATTGTCTTAAAGCGCTGTCGTTTCACAACAATGTGACGGTTGAACTTCTAACAGAACTCAACACAACTTTCCAAAATTCTTACTGGAGAAACAAAAACAAGCCATTGTTACCAGTACTAGTTAGTGAAACAGCAGAAAGTAATGTTTCTTCAGATTATCCATTACATATGTATACATTAGTTGTATGGATTAGTCGAATAAACTTATATGATATTGTTATATCAGATTTAGATTGTGTAAAGGAGGCTAAAAACAATTACGAAATAAATTCATTAAAGCAAAATATAGTAATAGAATTAAATAAAAATTATAATGACTGTACTAAAATTTACACAGATGGTTCTAAATCTGTTAATGGTTTAGGAGCAGCATATGTATGTCCAAGCAGAGGGGTTAAGGCTTGTTATAAGGTGCTTACTAATGTATCTGTAATGTCACTAGAATTGATTGCCATTCATGAAGCTATTACATATTCTATTAATGAAGGTCTCAACAAAACTGTTATTATATCAGACAGCAAAAGTGCTATTCAACATTTAAGTCGATGTGTGTCTGGTAAAAGATGTGTACCGGTGGCTTATAAGATACTTGAAAAACTCCACGAACTCAATTCTAGTGGCAAAAGCATTAGACTGCAATGGGTCCCCTCACATGTTGGTATTAGCGGCAATGAAGAGGCTGACCGCTTAGCAAAAATAGCAACTATTGAAGGTGAAAATGTATCAGTTAAACCCTTTTATTCAGAAGCACTGACTAAATATATAAATAATTGTTATCTTAACTGGAAAGAATATTTCGACGAAAGGTCAAAAGAAAAAGGAATATGGTATAAAATCATACAGTGTCAGCCTCTGCGAATCCCGTGGTTCATTAACTTTACTTTAAGTCGACACCTTGTTGTGACTTTAAATAGACTCCGTTCTGGACATTACCCATGCAACAAGTTTGGGTATCTTATGAAGAAAATTGAGTCTCCCAACTGCGTAGTGTGCGGTGTAGTGGAAGATCTCCAACACTTGTTGATGGATTGTGTCCGGCACCAGGAGGAGAGACGGTTCTTTGTAAACAAATGTAAAATTAATATGTCAGACATTGGTGTGTTTAACAGCATTCTGGCCCAACCGGTGTCCGAGGAGGCCAGACTGCTGTATCGCTTTATATGTCTGCCGCGACTGTCTTCCGACAATAACATATTAGGTTAATTGGCTCAGATGATTTGTTAATTTAGTATATAAGTTCACGATAGGACTGACATGTCTGTAAAGATAAAAGTCCTTCAAAATAAAGAGAAAAAAAAAAAAAAAAAAAACATACATACATACATAAATCACGCCTATATCCCCGAAGGGGTAGGCAGAGGTGAACTAGCACCCACGTTTCGCCAATTATGTTAGGTCCCATGTAATAGGTGGCGAGCCCATTGCCATACATCGGGCACAAAAGTCGTAGTACATTGCTATTGCTAGGTGGTATTAGAGGAACGCTGCTGCCCATTCCTCATCACTGTTTTATCCTTAGTCGCCTTGTACGACACCCGCGGGAGAGATTTGGGGTGGTGACAATTGTATTCTACTCTGCCGCTGCCACACGGCACTCTGGAATAGAAGAAACCTTCTTGTTTGGTTAATTAATATTATTTACATTTTGTCTCAAGTCCAAGTGAATGGGGTATAATAATAGTTGCGCTGACCTGGTAGTCGGTGAGCGGCGTGACGCGCAGCATGTCGGCGACCAGCTCGGCCTCCTTGAGCTGCGCGTGCGGCGCGGCCCAGCGGCCGCCGCCCACGCGCGCCCCGCCCACCACGAGGCACCGCATGCCCGCTTCGGAGGCGCCCGCCCCACACGCCGCCCCTCCGGCAGCCGCTGCTCCTGTGGGAAAGTTTATTTTCACTCTGTGACATGACGAAAGATGTTGAAATTCTCTTCCGTATCTAGTGTAAGTATACATTTACTATTTACGAAAAAACCTTTATTTCGGTACTAAACTAACCTTTAACCGAGTTTAAAGCCATTTTTATAATAGTCCTAGAGAAGGGTTTGACGTCACGCCTAGGCAAACGTCAAATCGATCGGAGGAAAAACAACAAACATTGTGTATAGAATGCCATATGGATTAAAAAGGCGTGACGTCATGCGCAGTGATTGTCGTTTCAGTCAAAATGGTCGATTGCAGTATTTTAATGTTTTATTTTAGTGAAAATCCTAATAATCTCAGATTATTAAATAAAACTATATCAGTTGTTTAAATCACTTCATTAGGTATTTTGCACTAAAATCATTAAATCACTGATTTTTTGATGATGTTGCCACGCCTACTGTGTTTCAGTCGACCAGCCCGGCTAGCATGAATCCCCAAACAAATTGGGATACAAATTTGTGCTCGGTTTGGATGGTGGTGGAGCTTCTTTCAAGTCCGCCTGGCTAGCTACCACCATCTTCATCATCGACCCAGCCCAGGGGAAGTCTTGACCCCCATAACCCACCCCTGGACCCGTCCTTGCGTGTAGCACTGACCGTGGTCGTGGTGTGGCCGGGTGCGCACGCGCAGCCTCTGGTGGCGGAGCGCCGGCGCGGCGAGCAAGGCGTATCGGTCGCACAACGGTTCCCCGTCGGGCTGCGGCGAACGTAGAGCGCCCCACGGACACGCGTACAGCGCGCCTTCCACCACCACCACTAGCTCGCGTCGCCCGCCGCACCCCCGCCGGCCGTGGGATGCTGGAACATCACCGAGAAAACACCATGTTTCATTGAAAAGTGGCCAACAGAATAAGTAATTGTTATCAGGAAGAAAACATCAACTTTAAAGTTTGTTTTTTTCTTTTAAGAATTCAATGCAAATTAAATATGTGTTAGTAATGTTAATATTATTATCATAGTTTTTAATTTGACTAGGCCTAGCACTGGACGTGGACAAAATCTCTCTCCACCATTTGACAGTGTTTTGTCTCTGGATTTAGTGGGATAGAGCGAGAGGAATATGCCCGGATTGCAGAGATAGACCCGCATCAAAACTATAGTTTTTCGAACTTTTTCTAACCACAATAGTCTGTGTAATATTAATTTTATCATACTTAAGACATACATAAATCACGCCTATATCCCCGAAGGGGTAGGCAGGGTAGGCAGGCACCCACGTTTCGCCAATTATGTTAGAAATAAGATATATTAAAATTTTCGCGATTGACTTTTTTAGAGAGTGCTATCTCGTTAAAGTGTGTGCTAGGGGCACTGATCTTGAAACCGTACCGTGGTTGTTGTTGCAGGAGGCGGGCAGTAAGTCCTCGAAGGGCGCGAGCAGCATCTGGTAGAGTGTGGTGAGGCAGGGCGGTCCCTGCCACGACGCTGTCTTTTTGCGAGGCCCGTGCACACTCGACCTGACAAGGAAACATTGCATATGTCGTGGCCAAATCGTAGAATTGATCTCTTCATGATGTGGCCGATCATTTCATGAAATGGTGGCATTTCATGAAATGGCCACCCAAAACTGACCATATCGTTTAAACGTCAACGTTTGACGATATGGCCATCCACGTTTGGCCATATCATTAATGTAGGGTATCCATGATATCAAAGGTTCAATAAAAAACAAAATAAAGAAGAGATATATTTATTCTATTATTTAGACTATATTTGATTGTTTAAATAGCACACTGAAATATACTTTAAATCTAAAAATTGCACAAATTATCACACTCATTTTAGGACAGAAATTGCTACGACATTTAAAATTTTTGGTGGCGTTAAAGCTTTTTTTTAATATCTTCAGTTGCCCACCATGTCCAACAGTTTTTTGAATTTCTGTTAATATTTCATCGGGACTATTCGAATGGTAGGATCGTCAACACTTTTCTTTTTAAAAATTAAAATTTCTTTACCCGCAATTTCCTTAAGATCGTGTTTTGTTATCCAATAGTAGTCCATTGATTTTCTTAGCGTGGTCACCCTACTCTCTTTAATTTGTTGTATAACCTATAAATACGTTTCAAAATTACTATATCGGAGTATTATTGGTCAATAGATAAATAAAAAAATTTGAATACTGTTCTTTAATTGTTAAAAAATACCACTAAAATAAGTAATTGATATTTAATAACCTTTAAAATACATTCCGCACTCCAAGGTTTCTTAACATTGCACTCTTTTTTGACTTTTTGATTGACTTTCGTAAAAGTCACGTAGTTTTCTGTCGTAACGACATTTAACTTCACTTGTATCTTCCATATCAAATATATCAATATTATCATTAATAATAATTTCTATATCAGGATAAATGTACGCCGCCATGATGCATCAAAACAATAACAAATCGATGTGAGCGTCTCTAATGGCGGTTAATATAACTATTTTACGATATGACTAATAATATTTGGCCATATCATGAAGGGGCCGTGCGTTTAGCTGTTCATATCGTTAAACGTTGTTTATTCATTGATCTGGCCAGACCATTATCATGATATGGTCAGTTTTGGTTGGCCATTTTATGAAATGCCACCATTTCATGAAATGGTCGGCCACATCATAAAGTGATCAATTCTACGATTTGGCCACGACATATAAATAAATCACGTCTATATCCCCGAAGGGGTAGGGCAGAGGTGAACTAACACACACGTTTTGTCAATTAGATTAACTGCCGCACTCAAATAACGATAATGAGTACTTAATGTCAAAAAATGACAATTCAAAACTAGTCGGTATTCTTGCCGGGCTATGGTATAGATTTAATTGAAATTTTTTGACATTAGGTACTCATTAATGTTATTTGACGTCTCTGAGTACGGCAGTTAGTCCCATGTAATAGGTGGCGAGACAACGTCGGTTTATAATTAGGATAAGAAGGAAGTTACTTAGCAGCTGTTGACTTACCTTGAACCACTATATTATTATAAGTCTACTTTATCTTTTATCTCTCTTAAGTCTTAGCGATCAATATCAATGATCACGATCCAGATTGATTGTGTACGCAGTAGATTGGCAGCCGTTCACAGTTTTGTCCACAGGATTGTGATCATTGATTTTGATCGCGGATCGCGATCGAGATTGACCTTAAGATACGGCATTTACCTGGTGGATCCTTGGAGACTGGCGACAGATCCGGCAACGGAGCCCCCGACGGAGCCCACACTAAACAGCGAGCTCAGCGAGTAGTTGGAGGAATTCAGCAAATGGTTGCGGGCCACCTAAGTGAATAATTTTTAAATATAATCAAAACTTGTCTGTGGAAAACCTTACCAATAGAAATAAATATTTTCAACACTGGCAACATTTCACTGAAATGCTGAAACACAGCATGCATTTAAGCTATGGTTTTAAACAATGTTGCCAATGTTATAGTTATGTATGTGGGAGTCTTTCAATTATTTTTTTCAAGATCTTACATCTACAATTCAATTTCAATCAACGACAAGCACCAAGAAACGGACTTTTCACCAGTGTTGGTACAATTTGAGCCTTTTTCAATAAATACTAGCGAAGGCTAGGGTTTAGTATGTTACCATTCTTGTAAGGCCAGTGTTGGGCCGTTCATCGGGCTCCCATTGGTCGTCTTCTCGCTGCTCGGCAGAAGTCTTCAGCCAAGATGACCATTCGCTGATACACCTCTCCAGCTTGCCCGTACCAACTGAATAAAACATCAAAAGACTAAAAAAATTGAACAACTTCACTAGACCATCTTAGAAGACACGAAAACTCTTAGCTTTCCATATATTCACCGTGCGGGTGCCGTGTCCATAGAGTGGCAGAGTGGGGAGTCAGTGGCAGAGTGGGGAGTCAGTGGCAGCGCTTGGGACTTGTGACCCAATTGTAGGTTTAAGGGGCCCCTTTACAATTAGTCAACACTCACGCCGCCCGACTTCTCTCTCTGGCGAGCCATATATGGTAAGATTCTATGAGACGAAATCACGTTTATTTAACCCTGTAGAGCACCAGACTTCGCCAACTATGTTAGGTTCCATGTAATAGGAAGCGAGACTATGGTCATCTAAATGTAGTAACGGCAGTAGATATATTTCTTGTAGTACGAAAGCCTTGGTTTGTTTTTAGAATTCAATCAAGAGTTAATAAACATAAAAGTCAGAAAATAAGTCCCATAAGTATTTAAGAGCTTTGCTAGTCCTCAAAATTTAAAGAATACAAGGCAACAATATTGTAAGTATTTCGGACATGAATTGAGACAATGACGTGTTCATGCCACTAGACTTTGGAATGGAATGGATGGAATTTCTCGCGAAATTATATTTTCCGAAATCCTACCGTTAGGTTGAAGGTCATCAGGATTGACATCGGGTAGACTGCTATTGCCTTCTTCAGTTTCTTCATGAAGCGACACTTGATGGAACCGGAGTATTCCTGTTTATAAATGCAAGTTAATTATAAGGCTGTTCAATAAATACAAATAAAACACAACAAATTTATTTAATACTCAATTTCAATGTCTCTTTCAATTATTGGCGAGCAAGTTTTAGTTTAATCATTGGTATATTGGTAAGTCGGCATAGTATTATTTTCGAGCCAAAATTTATCTTAATGCCGGGCTATAAGCATCACCTTTGTGAGGCTGTTGGAGCCACGCATTTGGCGCAAGTTTTGGTCTAATCATTGGTATATTAGTAAGTCAAACAAGTATTATTGTCAAGCCAAAATATGACTTAATGCTAGGATATAAGTATCACCTTTGTGAGGCTGTAGGAGCCACGCATACAAGCGGCCAGCAGCGAGACTGTAGTACAGGACGGGTGCTTTCTGCTTGTTGACCACTTCTAAGACTTGTTCCACTGTCGTTGGGCTCCAGGGTTCCGCTCGATCCTTGCCTGGGTCTTCTGATGTGTTTCTGCTGTTTTTTTTATTAAAAATGCTATTTATTAGGTGCTAAGTTATA
This sequence comes from Cataclysta lemnata, assembly GCA_963931975.1. Taxonomy (NCBI): domain Eukaryota; kingdom Metazoa; phylum Arthropoda; class Insecta; order Lepidoptera; family Crambidae; genus Cataclysta; species Cataclysta lemnata. The sequence continues at coordinate 7,549,417 of OZ008357.1, forward strand.
GCGACGAGTAGATTTAAAGGTTTTATCATAATGGTAGGTATTTAAAAATTTTATTTTTTGTTTTATTGGCGATCAAATTTAACAAATTGGATATTTTTGCATTGAAAATAATAATAATAAAAAGGAATTTTAGTTTTTTTTATCGATATTTGTATTTATTTTCGATTATCGGTATTTTATTTACAGTTCAATTTCATTTCAAATTGATTTATCTTCAAGATGTTTTGGTTAACTATGCATTTGTAAAAATTTTCACACCGTTGAACTTTAAAAATATACAACCGTTCTGAAAATTACAACAATTCTCTTGAGGGGGAGTAAGGATAATGTTGTAAGTGTACCTATCTATCGCTACTTACCTTTGAGACGTGTGTAGTTCCAGGTTAGCCTGGCTGAGGGCCCCGGGAGTTTTCTCGGAAGCGGTGTCCAGCGCCCGGCAGCGGCCTCGCTCTGCCACCACTAGCGCTTCAGGGTGGCGGCCAAGCTCTGAACCATACACCATTGTTCGTTACATTATATTGGATATACAAACCAAAAATTAAAATTATTTAATAAACCTAACTAACGCTAAAATAAGCTACAACCAAAAGTTTAAAACTGTAAGTCCTAAAGTTGATTTATATTCAAGGTATTTCTGAGAGAAATGACCTTGATTGATGAATTGAAGAATAACTCACCGACAGCACCCTCTGTCTGGAGCGCATGGTGGGTCGACACAAAAGGTTGGTTTACATTTAAAGCATTTTTGATTGAAATGGCCTTATTTGATGAATTAAAGAATAACTCACCGACTAGCACCCTCTGGAGCGCATGGTGGGTTGACGTGTGGAGCGCGGCAAGCCTCTTGTCCCGGTGCTTGTCCGAGCCAGACTCGAGCACACTCAGAGCGGCTCGCAGCTGTTCCTTCGCTTCCTCCAGCTCTCCCGACGCCCACAGAGCAAAGCCCAGCTTATGGCGAACGCGAGCCTTTACAAAGAATATTGTGGCCTGTATACTTCACGTTGTAAGCCAACGTTGTGCTGTTGTGAGCCGTTGTTAAAATAGGAAAATCGTCGTTATTGATACGGCTAGGAGCATAATTAGTTCTTAAATAAATTTAATTCTAAAAACCCACAAACATACATACTATCTATACTTAATTCCGAAGAAGGTAGGCAGGGGTGAATAACAATTAATAGTCACGCTTCGCCAATTATCTTAGGTCACATGTAATAGGGGCGAGCCTATTGCCATCGCAGGCAGAGCGCGTTAATTCACTGCGCCATAGAGCTCCTTTTACTTATTTTTAAAATGTTCAAATAATAATCTTTTTTATTCTTCTTTTTTAAGAAAGAAAATGAAAAAATGTAAAATGTTTATTGTCGTAAACAAAACGGGTTGACAATAACTCAATAAGTGAGGTTGACTGACTCCTAGTAAGTGTAAAAACACTTTCGCCAGGAGCATCCGCACTCCTAGGGTCTAAGCTATTGCCACGCCTAACTAATATAGATATCTCTAATATAGACGCGATATAATTGTATGTATGAAAATGCTGCCGTCGTCACCACACCACCTAAAGAAAGAAACGAAAAACGGATGAAGAAGTTACCTCTTGGTCGATGTCGGCGAGACCTTCGGTGGCGGCGAGAGCCTGCCGCAGATACGAGACGGCACTGCCGCAAGCGCCCATGGATAAATGCGCCCCGCCCAACTCAGCTAGGGCCTGTGCTCGGCCCCTTGTATCACCTATACAGACGAGGTAGGTTACGGACTATTATAAGTTATAACACCAGGCAGGCTAGCATGACCACCGAAACACGCTATGTATAGCCATTTATCGCTTTGATCTGTCATAAATATATGGAATTTCAACAGTTCAAAGCGATAAATGGCTATATCATATCGTGTTTCGGTGGTCATGCGAGCCGGGCTGGAGGACAATGCCGCAGAGGCGAGCGAACCCGGCGATTATTGTTGGAAATGTAAACATATTGTGGGGTGTGTCAGAATGAGGTGTAACAGTATAATTATTTAAGGTACATTACATTTTATTAAAGGTATGTTGCTGGTATGGTCAGCATCGAAATTCGAAGAATATTTTGGTACTTTATTAAAACAACAATTTATACAATATGGTGGCTTCTACAATACTGCATAAGTAAATGCTGTCGAGTACTAAAGTATTGATCTTTTTATGATGCTGACTGTACATTAATTTCGTATTCAACGTGAAAGACCTCTTTATAATTATTTTCCTTCTTTTTTCTTTATTTAGTTAAGTAAAATGAAATTATATTAAATTTATTTTTTTGGAACAATTAATGCTTGATTGTACACATATTTAAAAAAAAATATGAATAAGAAAAGGCATATTCAAAGGTGAGATATACTCTAGCAGAAATCTCTTCCAGCCAACCCTAGCGATAGTTTAAATATTTGTTATTGTTATTTACAAATCGAAAAACATGTATAAAATGCTACTAGTAACGGGAAGTCAATACTTTATCCTTGAATATTATTGTATTAGGGATTTAATATCAAATTGCCGTATTGCCAGAATTTAGCGAAAATTCATTTCTTCTTCTTCCTGCCCTGTTCCCAGTCTATCTGGGGTCGGCGCAGTATGTTTCCTCTTCCATTCATATGTCAGACGTCATCAAGCCATCTACTCCCTTTTGATTCATATCATCCATCCCACCGTAAAGGTGCTAGTGATGAATGAATGTATAGAAAAGAGACGGAACGGACCATGTCGAGAGACCCATGAACGGAGAGAGTGATTAGAATGACAACATTCCAATCCATAGTGCTCAAGGTTTTGGCTTAGGTTTTACAGCCGGCCGCCTGCCTGACACCAACCCTCCTTGGGTACGCTGTTGTTGGTGGTTTGCCCTCCACCATTCGGGTGCCCCAAGGTGCTTATTGGTCTACACCGGGCAATCTCCCTTAGTCGACTTTTACGACACCCATGGGATGAGTTGGGGCTGGCCTATTCTACGTTATTTGTTCGCTCCCAGGCCAGCATAGAAGGTATTAGCGAAAATTCATTTATCCATACAAAAATATTCGCGGTTTTTTTTTATATAACTTTGTGGGTATATTTAGACAACATTAAGCTATAGGATACCTAGGATACCTAGAGATTTTTTTTTATAACGGTGACGGACTAGTGTCCCTGACCGTGTCCGTTGATCTAAGTGGTACTTAGGACGAGCTGTTTTTGAAGATTTATTGGTAGTGAAAGAAATAAAAATAAGATATTTTTTTTTACATCCATACAAATAAAAAAAGAATAATGGACATACCTATTGTTTTAAAGGAATTATACACTACTACTAAATAATGAGGGAACATCGGCAATCTCATACTTTAACCCCTATTATTATAGCTCCAGGTATATTAATTTGTACCTGCGGCGGTGGCGTGACGCAGCCGGGACTCGTGCCAGCGCGCGGCCTCGGCGTGCGCGCCCATCGACGCGTGCGCAGTGCCCAGGCCGCCACACGCGCGCGCCTGCGCATCACGCGGACAAACGTGCATACATAAATCATGCCTTTATCTCCAAAGGTGAGTTTCGCCAATTATGTTGGGTCCCATGTAATAGGGGGCAAGCCTATTGTAAATCGGAGTATATTGCTAGGTAGTATAAAGGGAACACTGCAACTCATCGCTCCTTCTGAGTACTCAATGTCAAAAAATTTCATTTAAATCTAGCTAGACCATAGACCCATGGCAAGAATAGCGACCAGTTTTAAATTGTAATTTTTTGACATTAAGTACTCATTAAAGTTAATTGACGTCTCTGAGTGAATCAGATAGTCTTGACGCCACAGAACTTATCCACAATTTTCAGGACAATGCTTCTATTTATTATACCTGCAGATGTGTGAGGCCCAGTCGGTGCGCCAACTCCAGTTCAGCGCGGTGGTGACGGACGGCTGCCGCGTGCTCCCCTAAGGCATGCTGCGCCACGCCCAGCGAGTGGCATGCTTCTGCCTCCATTATTTGGTTGTTCAGCTCTCTGTAGGTATGGGGCGAGAAACACACGATAAGTCAACCAAGAACCTAAGATGCAGTATCAGTACCTCTTCGGTGATCTCGGTCAGACCACAAAAGGTCAAGTATATTTATTTGGAACGCTCTTGGCCGATAGCCAGCGATCTGACCATTTTTTATATGCATACATATAGAATATAGACCGTTTTCAAATGTTTCCTAAAATGCCAGTCTAAGGCTGGCCACATCATACCCTTATACCTCCCAATTTCAATATGTCATCATCGTCACCAGCCTTTTAATGTCCCAACTTCTGGTACAGTAAGCCTAGCAATGTCTCTCCACCACTTGACAGTGTTTTGTCTCCGGATTTAGTTGGAGTTAGAGCGAGTGGAAAATATTTTCATTACCCCGAGGATATTTTCTCCATGTCCCTACAGGCCTTCCCTATTGATAGAAGAATATAGGGAGAATGGGCCGTTACCCACCACGCTGGCCGAGTGCGGATTGGTAGGTATGCGGATTGGAGGGTATTTCAATATTAAAACTAAGCAAAACGTCCCTTACTTGGCAACGCTCTTCTGATGCTCCAAACAGAACACAGCTTGCTCAAGATTGTTGAGCGCGATATGCAAAGAACCCAGCTCCCCATAGGCTTGAGCCTTCGCTTCAGGAGCACAGAGCTCATGGGACACCACCAGACGCTTTTCCAGGCAGACCAAAGCCTGTTGCAGGTTTCCAATTGACCTGAAACATTGGAATTGGGTTAAATAAGAATTTGGAAGACCTAAAGAAATGTGAAGACAGTAAATTTTACAAAGAAAAAAGAAAAAAATTGATTCCTGTGTCTTGTTCCTTATTAGAAAAGAAAGAAAATTGTATTTGACAAGAAATCGGTTAGTTAATTCGTCGAAAATGTTCTAGCCATTCTCATACATTACTGGGTGAATCGGCTGGATGACTCGTTGTTTTGACCTTATAAGGGGTTTATAAAATAGCCTACGAGCTATCCTCAGAACCCCGATTATGTAAGCCTCTTTCAATCGCTTTCGTCTACCTGTCACTCTCACACTTTGCGATTATTCTCAATGAGTGAGAGTGACAGGTAGACGAAAGCGATTGTAAGAGGCTTATATAAAAACCCCACAGACCGCAGGCCTACCAATTAAACACAAAAAGTTTCATAATAATACATACATACATACATAAATCACGCCTATATCCCCGAAGGGGTAGGTAGAGGTGAACTAGCAACCACGCTTCGCCAATTATGCTAGGTCCCAAGTAATAGGTGGCGAGCCTATTGCCATTTATCGGGCACAAAAGTCGCAGTACATTGCTGGGTGGTATAAGAGGAACGCTGCTGCCCATTCCTCATTACTGATTTATCCTTAGTCGCCTTGTACGACACCCGCGGGAGAGATTTGGGGTGGTGACAGTTGTATTCTACTCTGCCGTCACCACACGGCATAATAATCGGTTAAGACGTTTCGGACAAACAAACACTGAGACACGATATTTGTTATGCCAACGGTACCTAAACAATAAATGAGTTCAGACTCACTTGTGACTCAACCCCAACCCCCTATACGCTCTCTCCTGCTCTCTCTTGTTGTCGAGCTTGAGGGCGGCCGCTAAATGCTGTTCGTGATACTTGACTGCCTCATCGGGGTCTCCGAGTGCGTCGTAGCAGTCCCCGAGCGAACCCAGCGCCCGAGCCTTGTCTAGTTGGCATGTCGGAGTGTTCACTCGCTCTAGGATTGCCAGTTGCTGGAAAAGAGTTCGATTGTTAGCTAATCTAGAATTATTTATTGATTTTTATTTGAACATTTTATAAATGTGTGGGGTCCGTGACTTTATGAATTTTTGAACCTCTTTTTGAACCTCGACAAATCATATTTTTTGGAAGGGATAAAAAAAATTGGAGAAGTGTTGGACAAAGTGTAAAGAGCTCAAGGGAGACTACGTTGAAAAATAAAATGATTTATTTATCAAAAAATCTGTGTTTTATTCCAAAAGTCACGAACTTATTGACCCGCAATCGTAATTCTTCTGAAATATTCTGAACTAATTTTCTTTGCAGAACTATTTGGCTACTGATGTTATTATTTAACGACAGTAACAAATTAGACTTGAATGTAGAATCCGCAAATACCTTAAAAATATATTTTTTTTCAAAACTAGACCATAATTTACTAGAGTAAGAATAATTCAATAAGAAGAATTTTCTGGAATTAAATGACTGGTTGTTTAATAAATGTTTATGTAGTTATTTTCCGTCATCTAGTATTCATAACGCAAGTGCTTATGCTATTTACTTAAGGCTAGATGAATGGTATGATGAGTGTATGAAATATTTATTTTATATTTAAAAACGTCATGTTACCTGTTCCAAATAACCAATAGCGTCTTCGTAATGTCCCATGTTCAATTTAGCAATACCCAGGTTCCCGTATGCCTGCGCTTCCAAAGCACAGTCTTGAAGTTCTTGGGCCCTTTCTAGCTGCTCCTGAAATTCATGAATAACTATTTAATTATTTAATTTATTTTCGTGTCGCGGTCGTGAAATTCTTTTAAGAGCTCAATCATTGCTTTTGCAGTTAAGTTTTAAATTAAGAAGTCAATTTTACCTTTAAGTTTAGTTGCCCTGCAACTTTTTTTTGCACTGCTGGTTTTCATATTTTATACAAAGAAAAAAATTGGTTGAATTATGTACGAGTAAAAATGAACAACTTACTCAAAAAAGCTTTAAATGATTGGTTTATATAATTTAATAATAGTTTTAAATTAATTATATTCACATCAATATTTTCACAGCTACTCCCATTCCGAAATGTTCCAATTTTAAATTTGTTAATTAATTAGTATACAGATTGGCGCCAAAACTTTAACCAATATTTCATACGACGCTCGCTTTTAGCTTCCAAATTCAAATTTTATGAAGATTCGAATTAGGTACGAATTTTTTGCGGTAAAGCTGTATCGAAAAGTTTGTATGGATTTTCATTTTGTAATGATTACAGTTTAGAAATTGAAATATTTCGAAATAGGAGAAGAAAAAGAATCAAAATTTTGAATAAGTAAAATGTTTTCATACCCTGTAACAACGCGCCGCATGAGAGTAATGTCCTAACGCCATATGCACAGCACCGAGATGTGAGTGCGCCCGCGCCTCCCCAGCAGCATCTCCGGCTTCTTGCCGAAGCGTTAACTCCTACAAAGATCATAGTAATATTGTAGTTTGTCATCCTGCCCTCTTCCCAGTTTATCTATGGTCTATCCGGCGCAGTATATTTTATCAGCCATTCAAATAGGTCAGAAGTCATCAAGCCACCTACTTCATTTTGATTTATATTATCCATCACACAAAAAAGTGTGAAGAAAAGAGAGACCGTCATCCTCCACATCAGAAAGTATAAAGAAAAGAGATGGAAAGGACCATGTCGAGAGACCGATGAACGGGGAGTCATTTCAACAAAGACCTATTGCTAATATCTAAACATGATCTAATTGTTGTCTCAGGAGTAAGAACAATTTGATTGAATATTCTTTTTTATAATTCTTGTGTTTGTCTTCAGAAATACCTGTGTGTGATGACCTAATGCGGCATCAAGTCTTCTCTGCAGTCGTCTGGCTAATCCTAAAGCACCGCAAGCTGCTGCTTCCAAAGATCTGTCTCGTGCCTGTAGAGTAGAATAAAACTTTATGAAATACTCCATAAATGGACCTTTTTAGGAAAGGATTCAAGAAAGAAAGGATTCACAGGCAAATAGTTTTTGCTGTACTCGAATTTTGTATTAAGTATGAAGATTAATAATACAAAGGTTGGATATTATTCGAATCATTAAAAGTTTTCTCCGTTACTTTTTAATTTATATATACATACATACATACATAAATCACGCCTATATCCCCGAGAGGGTAGGCAGAGGTGAACTAGCACCCACGTTTCGCCAATTATGTTACGTCCCATGTAATAGGGGGCGAGCCTATTGCCATTTATCGGGCACAAAAGTCGCAGTGCATTACTATTGGTAGGTGGTATAAGAGGAACGCTGCTGCCCATTCCTCATCATTGATTTATCCTTAGCCGCCTTGTACGACACCCACGGGAGAGATTTGGGGTGGTGACAATTGTATTCTACTCTGCCGTCACCACTTTATATATAATGTAGCAATTTATTTATCTAGTTAATTATGCTCTATATCATTAAAGCCGAGTTTTTTCATAACATTACTTGTTATTTGTTTTTATATCAACATTATAATATAAAAATGTTAGACAAGTTATTACAGAGAAAAAAGATCAAGAATATTTTCGGAAAAACGTCCTGGTTGGCCGGGTGTGACGCAGGTTCGATTCCCACATAGGACATAATTTTTCCAAGTTTTTCTGACCTCACTGGTTACTACTCACCTGTCTTGCAAACCCAAGTTGCCTTTGGTACATCTTAACCGCCTCTTCCACATCGCCCATCTTGATCAGAACATCTCCAATGTTCCCCAACGCCCTGAATTTCCCTTGCAAATGCTGCGTCATGTGGGCGATTGCCAGAAAGTATTTCTGGCATTCCAACGCTGTTTCTAGATTGCCAAGGGCGAGATGAGCGAGACCAAGGTTGCAGTACGCTCTGCCCATGTTCATTTTGTCTTGTAGATCTTTGGCTAAGGACAAGTCTTGGTCGTAGTATCTGGAAAAGAATTACATGTAACGAAATTGGAATAAAACTACTTAACGGATTTAGCTGGCATGTATTTTCGATGTTGACATATCGATAAAGCCCTTGTGATACAATCTCGACTCCTTCGTACAAAGCGACTAAGGGTTAAACAGTGATGAGGAATAAGCAGCAGCATTCCTTTTGTACCACTTAGCAATAAATTGCGATTTAGGTGCCCGATAAATGGCAATAGGCTCGCCACCTAATTGGCGAAACCTGGGTGTTTATTCACCTCTGCCTACCTCTTCGTGGATATAGGCGTGATTTATGTATGTATGAATGTTAATTTTACAAATACTGAAATGTAAAAGAACGTTACTCTTCTTCCTGCCCTGTTCCCAGTCTATCTGGGGTCGGCGCAGTATGTTTCCTCTTCTATTCATATTGGTCAGACGTCATCATGCCATCCACTCCCTTTTGATTCATATCATCCATCACACCGTAAAGGTGCTAGTGATGAATGAATGTATAAAAAAGAGACGGAACGGACCATGTCGAGAGACCGATGAACGGAGAGAGTGATTGGAATGACAAAATTCCAACCCATACTGCTCAAAGTTTTGACTTAGGTTTTACAGCCGGCCGCCTGCCTGGCACTAATTTTCTTTGGGTATGCTGTTGTTGGTGGTTTGCCCTCCGCCATTCGGGTGCCCCAAGGTGCTTCTTGGTCTACACCGGGCAATCTCCCTTAGTTGACTTTTACGATACCCATGGGATGAGTCGGGGCTGGCCTATTCTACGTTATTTGTTCGCTCCCAGGCCAGCATAGAAGACAGTTACCGACGAAGTAAAAGAACGTTACTACGCCATTAAAATTAGAAAACTAAAATTCTCACCTGACAGCTTCCCTGTAATTGCCAAGGCAGTAATGAGCGTATCCAAGGAAATGACACGCTTTGGCTTCAGCTGTGACATCGCCTAGCTCTTGGGAGAGCATCAAGTGTTGCTCATAATAAGGCACGGCTTGAGCGAACTCTCCTCTTGAAGAGAGACAGTTTCCAAGGTTGAGGAGAGCGCATGCCTCTCCTGCCGCGTCTTTTAATTCTCTTGCTATTCCTGTATGTGAGGAAATAGTACTCAATGTAATTCAGCCATTTGATTTTAAATATTAAATGACGAAAGAATGCTCATGATAATTCAGCCATTTGACTTTAAATATTTAGTTGTGTCATCATCATGCCCAGCCCTTTAATGTCTTCACTGCTGGAATTAAAGGCATTTATCGCACATCAATCCACACTAAGTCAATGTGGTAGGTTAAGGCCCATTTTCTTTTTTAGAGTGTTCCGTTCACAGGGAAGGCCTGTGCCCCAGCAGTGGAAGCATTAAAGGGCTGATGATGAGAATGATGACAAACGTAAAGAATCTCGAGATTATTAAAAATGTATTATCTTCGGCGTAACCCCATAAGAAAAATTGCTATACAACCACGACAACTAAGTCACGGCTGATCGCGCGAGACCATCTCCGTGCTTGATCGCCGTGACTTCACCGGACAAGACACCCCAGGACTCGACCACTCAACATCATCGTCATCCCCACAGACATCTCCTCGACCCGCCATCAGGCTCCCTCCCCCCTACTTCCGCTCCCTCGGGTACATGGCATAAGCCGAGGCCCGCTCGCAGGCTCCTAGCCGGGCCTTGCCCCACGGTAAATCACCCGGCACGTGGTTAGACCGCGCCGAGGGCCTCGCCACCAGACCGGGGTTGAGCACCGGGGGGCGAAGGGGAGCACCGGGGGGCGAAGGGGAGCCCCGCCGTTTTAGACGGCGGCCCAGACCACCAGGGGACTGATGCCCCTTGAGTTCATGCCCGGGCCATGAGCTACCGCTCGATGCCCGCAGCCCGCCATTAGCGGATGACCCGGATGATGATGATGATGATGATGGTGTTCTTGCTAAAGTATGAGAGTATGAGAGCGATAAAACAATTTGGTGGGTAGTGATATTCGCTTATTTCTTTGGGAAAGAAGTCTTAACTCCAGTGTGTACAAAGTTGGAACAAAGTCATTTACCTAAATGAGCCCTGTAATGAAACAGGGCCATATCGTGAGCACCAAGGGCCTGGTATGCCACAGCCAGGTTCCCGTGGGTCGATGCTTCCGAACTCCTATCGTGAACCTCTTTGGATATAGTCAATTCTTGTTTATGGTATTTGATTGCTTGCTCGTAAAACCCCGCCGCCGAATACGCGTTGCCAATGTTCCCATATGCTCGCCCCATTCCCGCTTTGTCCTAAAAGCGACATATTTAGGTGATTTAATAATAATAAACAATGAGTAAGTAAAAATATGGTATATGATGTACACTCATGAGTTGACGAAGAAATACATTAAATATTAACATGCGGTTCGCAGTCAAAGGTTTCCAATGTTTAGCACGATAAGCTGCGGCATCCGTTCGTGAACTACCAGGAGGTCTTGTTCTGAGAAGAATGGGAAAGAAACACCCCAAGTTCCTTCCTTTAGGTAAGTGAAAAAATATGCTAATGAACGATATCATAAACTACAAAGCTATAAACTATAAATAAATTTACATTCTTTCATTCTGTATAAAAACTTTAAAAATACATAATTTGTAGATAACACTGCCAAAAAATACAGAAATATACACGTTAAATTAGTCTCATTACTAACATATAAAATCTATGGCCCTATCCATTATACGCTATAACTTAAACCACGTGTATTTGCAACACAATAAATTAAGAACTCACCTGTAATTGTCTTGCTATTGATAAATGGGCTTGATGTAGCTTGAGGGCTGCATCGTGCTCTCCTAATAATTGGTATACAATGCCTAGGTTTGAACACGCCCGGCCTTCTCCCACCTAGGAAATTATTACATTATGTTACAATTCCAAAAGAATATTTTCGCTCCTTAAAGAAAATGCATCACTCAAAAACGCATTACAGTAGGCTTTCAAATCTTTCAACAACTTTTCAATTAGCAATTTTATAGGCTAATAAAACAAAAGAAACTACTATTTTCTATTCCCATTTAGAAATGTTCCAATTATAAAATTGTTTTTCATTGGTTGGTATACAGCTTGGCGCCAAAAGTTTTAATAAAATTTTCATGACGCTTTTAGCTTCCAAATTCAAATTTTATGAATTTCGCATTACAAAACTTTTTCTTCGTTACCTATGTATGCACTATGCACGCAACTATAAGCAACTGCTTGCTTGCTGCTTTCTGGAATGAGGTTCCATATTGCTACTGATTGCAGTCTTCAAAATTAAAACATTTTGAAATAGGAATAGAACAGAGATTTTCTTGCCAAACTAAGTCTTAATGTCGTGTAGTTAGAACACATCGTCGGGTAGTCTTGTTGGAGTTGCCCATGTTGTATTTAATTAGCTATCGAGTTTTCATGAGGTAAATACTATTTGAACGTACTTTGTCTCTGGCCGCTAAAGCGACGTCTAACTGTCGCTCATGCCACTTCTTCGCCTGTGCATAATCTCCTGCGCATCTGAAAGCATCCACAACTCGCGATTGGCACATCATTCATATTTTCTGAAGTCTTCAGTAATATTTCACTCGTACCTACTATTAGGGATGTAACAAATGTAAAGCTGATTTGTGTAGTCTATGAAAAAAAAATTTGGTAGTTTTTCAAATATTTTACACTACATATTTTCTGTAAATTATTAGAACTTGGTAACAAAATAAAATACTGATTCAAAAAGTGATTTAAAAAAAAAATTAATAAATCACTATTTGAATCTGTATTTTTTTGTTAAATTCAGCTGGTGATAAATATTCAAATAATTCGAAAGTGTAATATTTTTGCAATAATTAATATTTCAGTAGTACGTATTTGGTCATTAGTATATATAGTAGTAGCTTGGTCTACATATAATTTGACAATTGCTGTCTGAAGAAAGGTACCGTAATAGGACCTAATCTAATATCCGAAGTGTAGTAATGCAATAAAATTACCTTGCTGCATGCCCCAAACCGGCATAAGCTCGGGCCTCTATAGCCCTGTCTCCTAAGTTTTGGGCTATCCTCAAAACGTTCTCATGATAAGCGATGGCTTGTGAAAAGTTCCGTCGGTAATGGTAAGACGACCCCAAATTCGAATACGCCCTTGCCTCTTCCACCTGTTGAGAGAATTGAGAAAAAAAATTATTACAAAGAAGACAAAGTCAGAAAATATTCGAAAAATTATTGTTCCCACATCAGGACAATTGCAGTCATTTTGCGATGTTTTTCTAACCTATTTTTTTCATTGTAGAAATTGTAAAATTCGATTATTTGAGATACCACATTTTGACTTATCACTTATGAGGAGCTGGCTAGCGCAGTGATATAGCGCGCTTTGCCCGCGATTGCGTAAACTTAAGCAATGTCGTTAAGGCCGGGTATTGGATGGGTGACCAAATCGCGAGTTCATCCGTGCTTCGGAAGGCACGTTAAGCCGTAGGTCTCGGATGCATCTGCAGTCGTTTATACCTACCATCCCGCAGTGGGCCAGCGTGGTGGGTTATGGCCCAATCTGCCTATATTCCATCCACAGGGAAGGCTTGTGCCCAGCAGTGGGGACATTAAAAGGGTTGGTGATGATGATGATGATTATAACGAAATCAACGTCAGAAATTCAAAAAAACTATTGTTATTGTTCGGGACACAAATTTTTCGACGTTTTATAACTTATTTTTCTTTGTAGAAGTTGGAAATTGTGACTATTTGAGAAATCACATTTTGACTTATAATGGTACCTAGTAGAGGCATGATTCCTGCATACCTGATCATCCAGTCTTCTAGCCAGCCTCAAGTGCTGTGTGTGACAATCGACCGCCGAGTCGAACTCCCCCATAGCGAGGTAGACGGCGCCAACATTGCCGATTTCCCTGGCTTCTTGCAAGCGGTCACCCATCTGTTTCACCAGCTGCACGCATTGCTTGTGGCTAGCGAGGGCGTTGGGGTAGTCTCCGATCGCTGTGTAGACGTGCCCCAGAGACGTCAAAGCCGCAGCTGCCGCTTGCGTGTCCTAGAAAGTAAAAAGGGTTTTTGAAGGACATAACGCCGAATACAGGACAACAGGTAACAGGTTACAAACAGTGGTGAGTAATGGGCAGCGGCGTTTATGTTTATGCTGCCATGGCAATAGTCTCGCTAACATGGGACCGACCTTTAGATGATATAGAGCATAATAGGCATGATTTATAGGCATGATTTATGTATGTGTGTATACATGTATTCGGTAGACTGGTCGGATAAATAGGCAAGTCCAGTATAAACTAAAAAAAAATACAAACGAATAGTGTCCCCTCTATTAAGTTTATAACATCGGTAACAGGGTAAAGATTACATGGCATTAGGATAACGTTTTTAAATTACATGAAGGCAGTACACATCTTACAAAGACATTTCAATCAGAAAAATTAGTAGCGGTACCTAACAAGGGACGCTTTTTCTTTGCAATATTTGCCTCTAACATTTAAATAATGGTCAAATAAAAAGTATTCATCTTTCTATACTATCTTAAGCGATGTGGTATCAGTTGAGATTTATGTTAATAAATATTTATTGTATTCTATTGACTCTATTGCTGCTAGTCAGTTATTATGTTCCTTGATACATATACCTGTAACCAATATATATCAAGAGCAGTTGTACGAACTAAATCAAAATATGACGAAAGTAATTGGATTGAACGAATTTATTGTAATAATATTTTGATCAACTCTGATTGTTATTTTAGCATCGTAGAGTGATGCGGTATTCTATGAGGGTTCAATGCAGCGCAGAATAATTAAAATGGACCTGTTATTTCTATTCCGAATCGTCCATAAACACAAGACAATAGAATATATTAAAAGCGGACTGGCTGAATATAACGAATTCCCACTGCATCAAATAGCTTCACATTTGTAACTGCGAAGCGCGTAGCAATCGGTATAATAAAAGCTAATAGAGCCGAGATAGAATGCACCGCGTCCTTTTCACTGGGAAGTAGAGACAAAAGGAAAAATATATGAAGACAGCCCGCCAATAGGGGCATTGTTTTAGTATAGGGATGCGCATACGTTTGTCGATAGAGCATTAATTTCACGTGTAGTTGTTATTCTCGTAATAAAGCGTTAAGATGTTTTGCTGTATTATGTTTTCTTTGATAATGTGCTCATCAGAATACTAATAATAAACTGCAAGTGTTTATTATTAATATTCTGATGATTAAATCTTATATGATAAGTCATAGAGCTTAAGTTAACGTGAAAGCTAAAGCTTTTGTTAAAACTGCTAGCTGATATAAATTTGATGGTTCGCAAGAAAGAAATGATAAATTAAATAAAGTAAATTAACAGTGAATTTAAAATAATAATTATTAAGAAAAAACTTTGTAGTATATTGTATTCACGTGTTTAGCATAAGATTACGAATTGCTAGTTCGTTGTTATTATGTCATTGTGGTATAGATGGGAGAAAGTTATGCTATTAATCATTATAATCTCTAGGTATTTAAAAAAGGGTAATGACTGCTGACTAAGATTTTAATGGAAGATTAAAATCTTAGTACAGTTACAATTTCTTATAACATTTAACAGATATTATTCGGACATTTTTTTTAAAATCGTCATAAACACTTAATAATGTTTTGGAAGATTCCAGCAAGAGTTTTAGAAATTTAATTATTAACCAATTTTTTTTATATTTTACCACATTTTCTGTAATCCATACATCGACAACCCTCGATATTAACAGGCCACCGCACTAAGCAGTCGGCTGAGCCCCAACAATCTAGCTAATTAAGTATGTGCAACATGATACGATAACGCGGTGATTTACATACTGACTCGAACCTCCTGCCTTTCTTAAGACAGGTACACACAAGTCGCCCAGGACGAGGCAATACGACTTCTATTGAGTGCCGTGTCAAGCTTGCGACCCTTGAGGTTTTGTGTGAAACTGTCCTTATACCGGTATAAGAGGGGCATTCAGCTGCTTGTATTAAGTAAGCTTTTCGATCGTCCTGTGTTGAAGGGCCTAGAACATTGATTGGCGTTTAGTTTTAAATAAAAAGTACGGTAAAATAATATAAAATCACGGTACGATGACGTCTAATCGATATGAATGAAAGAAGAGGAAACATTATGAATGAAATTTCTAAAGTACCTATACTATATTATAAAGCACCGTGAATCTATAGGCAACTCCAATCTCATATCAAAAGCGCTGAAGTTAAGAGTTGCGTCTAAGTGTTGTTACCAACAAAGCTGCACATTTTTTGCTTCCAACAATATAAATTCAATTTGCATCGCTAAATGAGAAAGCACAAATGGAATTGTTCAAGTTACTATCGATCCATAATCGCTGTAGCCGATAAAAAAATCATTACGAACTTGATACGAACGAACTAGGCGCGACTTGATAATCTGGAGCGATCATCGTGGCGTGGCTCGGCCCGCCGTGTGAATACATAAAGGGCATATTCCCATGTCTTCGGAAGATCATGAGCCTGCTACTGTCACACGGGCATGCCCTAACGGCACTATTTTATACATAATGTATCAACGCTTGACATGAAATTTAGAGTTATCAATTCAACATCGGTATTTACGTTCAAAACAGGATGAAATAACGATTGGACAAGCCGAGCACCGGTTAAAAGTTCATGATGACTTTGAATTTGTTGAGAATTTGCAATTCATGAATATTCATCTTTTGCGGGCGGTTCGCCGCAGTCTTAATATTCGTGTTATGATCGCACGAAGAATTTCGTACCCTTGTAAATTAACGGGCGTGTTAAGTCAAGCGCATTTAAGCTCTTTAGATATTAAAATTTCTGGCTCAACCTCCTGAGACTCAGGATTACTTATTTCGTACTAAGTTTAAAAAAATGTTTTTATGAAATGAAATGAAGAATAGATGTGTGGAAAGAAGAAGACACTAAGCCAGGACTACACATACCAACACCTTGGCTTTAGATGGGCCCGTACTTAGGTGAGGATTTCTCAATGGCAGGCATCAGTAGGAAACCGGGAGTAGTACAGGTCTCTTTGTGAATTGTAAATTTAACAGTCACACTACAAACACCGTATTTCTTAAATGGTTCATACTATAAAGGTAGGTAGAGGAGGAGCTCGCTAGCGTGGTAATATAGCGCCCTTGGCCTGTTATTATAAGCTAAGCAGTGTTCGCTAAGGCGAGTCATTGGATAAGTGACAATTTTTTTTATATTTTGAGTTCCTCCGTGCTTCGAAAGGCACGTTAAGACGTTGGCCCCGGGTGCATCTGGAGTCATTAATACCCACCAACCCTCACTGGCTAGCGTGATGGGTTATGACCCATTCTCCCTATATTCTTCTATCCATAGGCAAGGCTTGTGCCCCAGCAGTGAGGACATTAAAGAGGCTGGTGATTATGAGAAAGGTAATAGACGAGTCATCGATTCAATCATTGAAGAACCCTTAGAAAAAGTCGCAATGAGGAAATCGTCGGCAACCCGTTAATCGAGCTATGTATTAATCCAAGCTTATGTTAAATGATATGCATCTGTTTATTCAACCTATACATATATGAGCCTACATCACCCATGCGATTATAAACACGCTGTACCCTCTCCTCTGTACCTACTTATTAGAAGTATTTATGGATGCATTTCCTGTGACGACGATGCACATTAAATAAGTTTTTGAATGTAATGTTCAACATCTTGTGCGTAGTTTGTGCATTTAATAGCAAAGCGTTAAAATGTTCTGTATTCAGAAAAAAACTTTATATTTTATTAGTAAATTTAATTATGTTGCATACCGTCATTAAAGGCTAATACGATAAAATGCAATTTTCATAGCATGTATTATTCCATACATTATGGCATTTATATGTCTTTAATTAAGTAATATTGTTTTATCGAATATCGCATTTTGTTTCTAGAATAATGTATTAAGTGTACACTTAATACATTTTTTTTTTAATTCTATTTATTGCACCTATTATTACCATCATGATGATGAGTGACGTGTGTTAGAGACCAGTTTTTAACCCCTCTTTGGAGATTCTATTGTAGAAAGACTTCGATACTGACGAGATGTGATGCTAGCAAATGAGTTGTTCACCAAAGTACAGTTCACAGATAGCAGGTTTTGTCGGAAACATTGTATGTGACTAAAGAACCGTTTATAACTATGTTCTCAAACCTAACCTAAACTCATGTGATTCAAGTTAGACCTAAACCCATTTCAAGCCAAGCTTTCGCAATTATTACCTACATAAAATGATTTTTTTTTTATTGTAAAAACATTTAAGGCGTAGTAAATTTTATCTTCTATTCACTCAAGTTGCTGTCATCTCCTCATTCATTCCATTCATGTCTCTTCCTGTTTTATGAGTAGATAAATAGATGGCCACTAACTGAATGACCTGTTAATCATTTGCACTTCACTAGCTAGATTAAATGCTTTAAAGAATAAAGTGGTTAAAAGAAAACGGCGTACAGATGGCAAGGTATATAATTCACTGCAAATTAATGGATGCCGTAAAAAGGTCGTATAATAGTTTTAAGATTTCCGTTGAACTGTTTTCTGGGTATCTTCATTGCAACTGGAGAGTTTTAATTGCATCCGACATTGCCTATCTTTGTAGGCGTTATGTCATACTTCATCTTGTCTAAGAGCTTTGTGAATGCTTAAATTTGTTTGTTGATTGATAGAGTTGTGACTCTTGCGACGGAATTTTGTTTTAATTATAAAAATTAGTATAATAAATTTCCGCATAATATTATATGCACATTCAACATCAGATATTATGAAATTGGGCGGGTTTGGCGTCCAATGCCAGATTGAATTAATTATTAGAATATTTCCGGCGAAATTTAATGGGATTCCCTAAGACCCGAGTTGGATTCCACCAACAGAAATTCAGTTTTAGAATATACTTTTCAGGCATATGAAACGTATTTAATACCAAAAAGAGAAATATTAAATAAGATGAAACAGCAACGGAAATGCTGTATAAAAGTCTGAAATAACTATTCAAAATTTTTGTTTGATTATATATCTATGTTTTGGAAGAACTTTTGTTCTAAAGATAAAACTTTGAATAAGCTTAAATCTTATTTAATTATTTTTTTATTTTTATTAGATAAAACATCAAAAAATATATATTAAGCCAAAAAATATTAAATTAATTTTAAGAAATTAAGCGTCTTGGTTGGCCGAGTGAATGCGGAGGACACGGGTTCGATTCCTGCATCAAGACTATAATTTTTTGAACGTTTTCTAACCACAAATTTCTTTGTGATTGTTAAATTTTATCTCCTTTTTGTTACTTTTTATATGGATTAAGGTACTTGACTATTCTAGGCCTATTTCGGGGCACTATTATACATGCATACATAAATCACGCCTATATCCCCGAAGGGATAGGCAGAGGTGAACTAGCACCCACGTTTCGCCAATTATGTTAGGTCCCATATAATAGGTGGCGAGCCTATTGCCATTTATCGGGCACAAAAGTCGCAGTACATTGTTATTACTAGGTGGTATAAGAGAAACGCTGCTGCCCGTTCCTCATCATTGATTTATCCTTAGTCGCCTTGTACGACACCCACGGGAGAGATTTGGGGTGGTGACAATCGTATTCTACTCTGCCGTCACCACTATTATAGTACGTAAATAACTAAAAGACTCTTTCATAATGCCATTAAGGTGTATTCAGCAAGGCTCATAACATAGATAATTAAAACGTCCTTTACTTTTCAGATAATGAAGGTAGGGTAAGACTTATTTCTTCTAGGTCAATCGTTCGCAAACAAATTTGTAAATCATGGTTCTCAAATCACAGTATTAAAAATGTAAATCCCAACGAAATGTTTATCTTTGCCATTCCTCTCTTAAAAACACATCGTTAATCAAACAATCCGCCTAAACCAGGTTTTGGTCCAAACAAATTCGTGCTCTTAGGGAGACATCACAAAATTGATTTGTTTCTTGCACAGAGTGTAATATAATCTTTCATGGGTTTCAATTAACGTCAAATTATATCATAATTAAACTAATAATGTCATACTCTTCCTACGAAAAATCGCAAAAAGCTATAGTGATTATATATCTAACAAAAAATGGCTACATTGTTGGGTTTGGATTCTGTTGAGGTGGGGTCGAGGGTATATTATCAAAATCCCTATAAACTAAAAGACCTTGGTTTGTCTAGAAATGTCAAAAAGAAAAATTATAGTCTTGATGCGGGAATTGAACCCGCGTCCTCTGCAATCCGGACAGATGCCTATTACCACTCGGCCAACCAACAAAGTTTGTTTGTTTGTTTGATTGGTTGGTTGAACGCGCTTATCTCAGGAACTACAGTATCAAATTGAAAAATTATTTTTGTGTTAGATAGTCCATTTATTGAGGAAGGCTATAGTATTATAAGAAACGACATTAACGCGAGCGAAGCCGTGGGCGACCACTAGTAATTCATATTTTCGGGTCCGTTAACGGACCGCAGTTGGCAACCCTAGACGGCGGGGAGCGTTATCACACACTTTGAGAAAGACTGCCCCAGATGGTAGGCATGTTTCACAAGCAATAAATTAAATGTAAAGCGAACGGATCGCACCTGCCATCGGTGGGTTATCCTAGGCATGCGCTAATGAAGGCTAGCTGGGCCACGGCTAGCCCGCATGTTGCAGTCGAATTATGCGCGCTATCCGCCGGTGAAGGGCACGGATCTAACTACACCAACCAGTAGGCCTATTCCCTAACTTTTTTTGACAGTTGAAAGTGATGATCACCGAACTATTTACTTAACCATTACTACTTTACTATAATGCTATTGTGACACTTGTCCTGTGATAACAGCAATGTATTAGTAAATAGTTCGGTGATCATCACTTTCAACTGTCAAAAAAAGTTAGGGAATAGGCCTACAGGCTAGCATGACCACCGAAAGACGATATGATATTAAAGCCATTTATCGCTTTGAACTGTCAAATATAATTAGATTTTTCAGCAGCATCGTAATACTGGTACGGTCGGTGTGTTGAAAAACAGTTCTTGTTGTTTCCTGTCCAAGTGAATATTTATAACATTTATTTTTCTGTTTTTAAAACATTAGGCTTATAAATGACATTACATTACAGACAGAGCAGAATTAAATTGTAATATATACTCAATTATGCCGTGTGGTGACGGCAGAGTAGGATACAATTGTCACCACCCCAAATCTCTCCCGTGGGTGTCGTACAAGGCGACTAAGGATAAATCAGTGATAAAGAATGGGCAGCAGCGTTCCTCTTATACCATCCAGCAATGCACTGCTTTTGTGCCCGATAAATGGCAATAGGCTCGCTACCTATTACATGGGACTTAACATAATTAGCGAAACGTGGGTGCTAGTTCACCTCTACCTACCCCTTCTGGGATATAGGCGTGATTTATGTATGTATATACTCAATTATTGAACAGATTGGCAATCCTTGATTCATGGATCGAATATTTTCACATTTTAACGTAATAAACCCCACTGTCGAGACACAGCATCATCACCAGACTTATAAATAAGCCACCGCTTGTAGCCCAGTGGGGTTATTATGTAAGCGGATTGCAGTTGCTTTCGTCTACCTGTCTTTCTCACTCATTGATAATAATAGCAATGTGTGGGAGTGACGGGTAGACCAAAACAATTGAAATCGGCTTACATAATACGTGGTCAGTGGTAGTCGATGATCGCTAATTATTGACTGCAGATGCACCAAAACGGCTTAACATGCCTTCCAAAGCGAGGAAATTGTGGTAATAGCAACATATTCGGTCACCCATTCAGTGACAGGACTTAGCATTCGTTGCTTAGCTTACGCAATTGAAGGCCGCACCCGCAACACTTCGTAAGCCAAGTCGTGAGGACTTGAGACTTAACCAAGTACCACATTACGCACGCCACTCTCAGCAACATAAGCGCTCGACGTTCAAGTTAAAATGAAGTTAATTTTACGGTTTTCTAGTAAGTCGCACAGCAAACTACGTTGCGGTATACTGAATAGCGTTAAATTTAAATAGTAAACTGAATTTAACTTTTTTTTATGCAAGAAAGGGAAGCTCTTGCCCTTCATCTCACCTGATGGTAAGTTTAAGAGGAACGCGTTCTATGCAGCAATGAGTAATGGGCAGCAGTGCGCCCATTACTCATGCTGTCCATTACTCATTGCTGTTTTAGCCCTTAGTCGCTTGTACGACCCGCGGGGGAAATGGGGGTGGTGACAATTGTATTCTTTTCTGCAGTCACTACACGGCAAAACGGCACCGCACGACAATGCCGTCACCACATGGCTTTATATGTAAAAAATTATTTTCTTATACATACATACATAAATCATGCCTATATCCCCGAAGGGGTGGGCAGAGGTGAACTAGCACCCACGTTGCATCAATTATGTTAGGTCCCATGTAATAGGTGGCGAGTCTATAGCCATTTATCGGGCACAAGAGTCGTTGTACATTGCTAGGTGGTATAAAGAGGAACGCTGCTGCCCATTCCTCATCACTGATTTATCCTTAGTCGCCTTCTACGACACCCACGGGAGAGATCTGGGGAGCTGACAATTGTATTCTACTCTGCCGTCACCACACTATATTATTATGTGATAGCGTTAATGCGGGAGTAGTACTTGGACTACTAGGCGTACTGATTGCTGAATACACTGTGGCACCGGGGTTATTGTGGGTCAAGCAATAACTGAGGACGGTAGGCACCAATAATTGCTTGAACATTTTTTTTTCATCTTAACCAACCCCTTGCCCCCTTAGCACGTAGCACGGGACGTGGAGAAAATCTCCTCGGGGAAAAGAAAACGTGTTCCTCTCGCTCTAACCCCCACTAAATCCCGAGACAGAACACTGTCAAGTGCTGGAGAGAGATTTTGTCCACGTCCCGTGCTAGGCCTACTGGCTTCGGATTACTGGAAACAAATTCCACCGTCGGGATATTCGCGGTTATTTTAAATCGAACGACAAGTTTTTGCCGGTTGCCCGAGAGTGTAGTAAAGTTAATATTTTTTACGACTATTTGTTCGCCGTTTCGCCTTGCCAGTCGTGATTGCGAATTCCGTTTTTATATCTGTACCCGCTCGAGGTGGGCAGGATGTATTTGGAGTTGGCCGGAGTTTTTCTTTTGTAGCGGGAATGATTAACTATTGACGCTTCATTATGGGATTACTCCTTTGTTGTTGGCTACTTTGTTTTCGATTAATCGACGAATACCGTCAAAGAACGGATTGATTTTTCGGAAAAATCCTTATGTTTGTACTTATAATTTTCTAACAACATACACGGTTTAACTAAGAAACTACGTATGACAGTCAAAAAACTCTTCATGTGTCACTTCAATTAAAAAAAAGTAAAATACATTTAGGCATCCTACAGAAAGAAAAAAGTTAGGTGTTTGGCGTCCGCGTGAATGACGTCGGTCACATTTTTGTTTCAGTATTTCAAAAATCGTGCAGTGAAAATGCTGTTATTTTGATACTATTTTTAAAATTCAAATATGCAGAATCTTTGAAATAAAAGTGGTATGACAAGTTTGACGCTGAGAATTTCATAGGGATTTTAACCACCCTTTCAGTCGCCATCATGACGTCTGTTAAATTGCCATTCAATTCACGCCAAGCACTTCCTTTAACGATGCCCAAAACACGCGTATTTTAATGTATAATTCTATAAATCAAGACAAATAAATGGCTAAGGAAAAACTCACCAAATGACATTCAGGTAATTAGCAAATAATTAGGTTTAACCTCACTTTGTGGTTTTATAAAATATAGTCTATTACTGATTAGCGTGATTGTTAAAACTTTTAACTTATTTCGAATTTAAAATAGGTAGTGAAATAACTCGGAGATATAGGTACGTGCTAAACAGGTAAACACGTCAAAGCGCAAGTCATAAAATTATAATTGTATAGCACGTTATATAGTCATTAAGTTATTAAAATAACGAATCGAAACTTTTTGTGCAATTTGTTTAGAGGCTGTTTCGCTTGAGCGTCGAAATTAAATATTTAAAAAAACTAGATTCGTTTGCGAATTCCAATCTCCCAAAAATTACATGGCAATTATAACTTGTTGGCGAATCATAATTTGACTGCTCAACTCATAAGCACGCGTATTGTGTGTGCGTTAAACCAAAAGCCACGTTCACGTTGCACATCAGACTATACAAAACTGTCATTAACTCCTTCCCCGATCTCTGCCTAGAAGTGTCGTATAAGGCGAATAAGGGTTAAAACAGCAATGAGGAATGGGCAGCAACATTCCACCTAATATAATATAGATGGTAATAAGCTCGCCCCCTATTACATGATTGGCAAAACGAACGTGCTCGTTTACCTCTACCTGTGGAGTGTGGATAAATAGGTGTGTTTTATGTCTGTATATGTAAATGAAAATGAAAACGAAGGAAAGGCAGGAAATTATTGAAATATTATGTCCCGATATTGGACTTTTTCTTTGTTCATACTTACATACGTATTTAGTAATTTTTACATAATGATAATGGTAAAATACGAAACAAATCTTCAAACATTTACTTATTAAATGAATAGATTGCTTAAAATATCTACGCAATCGCCAATCCCAGCCACTGAGCCATGAAGCTTCTCGATGTCTGACGCGTAATTCAAAAACACCAGCGTGCCTCCTCAACGCTGCTTATAAAAGGAAGAACTTTAGCTAAGCCAGACTAATTGCGAGCCAATGAAAAGGGCAATTTGACACTGAACGCTATAATACCCATCAGTATTCACTGTGAATTAGCATTCGCCGGCGGCGATCAAAGGCTCCAATAAAACGCGGACTTTACTATTTGTTATTTTTCTCTTGCTGTGTAATACAGTTGCTTCCAGAGTGTGGTATTCAGATAAGCATCTGAATGACGGTTTGTCAGTTGTCGTAAACCACATTAAATCTTTAAAGCTGCAAGCGTTTTGCGAGTTTTCTTTCATTGTGACACTAGCTTTATCCCGTTTCTTAGAATGCCGGGGTATTAAGATGAGATATTGGAGTTTAGTCATGTCACTACCTCCCATTTTACTCGCGGGTATCGTACAAGGTGATTAAGTGTTAAAACAGCGATGGGTACTAACTAGTTAAATAGGCAGCAGGTAATTATTGATCTGTTTTTCTTTGTAACATTTTTTCTTTTTTCACAAAGTTGATTTTATACGACTTTGTGCTTTACTGCAATCACGTTAAGGTTGGCAATAGTTTTCTGCAGTGCCGTTGAAAGTACCTTTAAACGTCAACGTATTAAGTCCACATACCTTACACTTCAAGGCCAAGACCAATTTTCTGATATCTTTGTCTTTTTCTTTTTTTTTCGACTTTGCGCTTTACTGCAATCATAACTTGATTGACAATCGGTTAAAGAAATTTGACATTATTGGTTAGTCGGAAGTGCCTTTGACCGTACCCAGATATGTCAATATATTTATATGTAACAAGGGCCTGTTTCATAATCACAATCGACAAATAGGTTCGAAGTAGCTTTCTTCGCAGTTCAATTGACATACATTTCATATTACAACTGTCAAATGATCTGCGAAGTAAGCTACTTCAAACTTACTTGTCGATTGTGAAACAGGCCCTAACTGCCGCACACAAAGACGTCAAATAACTTTAATGAGTAAGTACTGATTAAGTACTCATTATCGTTATTTGACGTCTCTGAGTGCGGCAGTCAATATGTTAAAATGCTTTTTCTTTTTAATTTTATGGCTTTCTTTTGTTAAGATTCAGCCAATGCCAAGTCAGTCATGGGAGTGACTCTGTTAAAATTGTGTCCACATACCTTACACTTCATAGCCAATACCAGTTGGTACCGGTGCGCGGTCAAGGCATCCTTATACGAGCCCTGGCTGAAGTATGCCGCACCGAGGTTCCCGTGAGCTCGGCACTCTCCCGCCGTCTCCCCTAACGACTTGGCCACCGCCAAGTCTTGCTGCATGTAGTTTATTGCGGCGTCCAGCTGGCTAAGGGCCCAGTGGGCTGAGGATAGCGCGCTGAACACGGAACCTCTGCGGACAAAATATTCGGCATTAGGAGTTGTCAGGAGGTCTTCCATGCTGGCCTGGGAGCGACCAAATAACGTAGAATCTTGAGAATTATATTTTGCATGCTGAATATTATTCAGCAAAACATGTTGATCATGACCACATGTTGATCATGACAGCAAAACATGTTGATTATTTTGATTTGTAAGACCTTCATTATACCATGTTTGATGCAAATAAATTTTGAAAATATTAAAATAATATGCCAGCCCCGACTCATCGCATGGGTGTCGTAAATGTCGACTAAGGGAGATTGCCCGGTATAGACCAATAAGCACCTTCGGGCTCCAAATGGTGAAGGGCAAACTACCAACAACAGCATATCCAAAGAGGGTTGGTTTCAGACAGGCGGCCGACTGTAAATCCTAAGCTAAAACCTTGAGCGGTATAGATTGGAATGTTATTGTCATTCCAATCACTATCTATCCGTTCATCGGTCTCTCGACATGATTATTACCTTCTCTTTTCTATATATTCATTCATCACGAGCACCTTTCCGGTGTGATGGATGATATGAATCAAAAGGGAGTGGATGGCTTGATGACATCTGACAGATATGAATGGAAAAGG
This sequence comes from Cataclysta lemnata, assembly GCA_963931975.1. Taxonomy (NCBI): domain Eukaryota; kingdom Metazoa; phylum Arthropoda; class Insecta; order Lepidoptera; family Crambidae; genus Cataclysta; species Cataclysta lemnata. The sequence continues at coordinate 7,575,739 of OZ008357.1, forward strand.
AAAGACTACGCCGACCCCAGATAGCCTGGGAACAGGGTAGGGAGAAGAAGCAGGAGTTGTCAGGAGCTTAAGAGAACGCAGTGTAGTGACGGCAGAGCAGAATGCAAACGTCTTCATTATCATCATAACCAGCCCTTTTATATCAACACCGCTGGGCCACAGGCCTTCCGTATGGATGATAGAATTAAAGGAGATTGGGCCATAATCCACTGCGATGGCTCAGTGCGGATTGGTGGGTATTAACGACTGCAGATGTATGTATGTATGTATGATGTCGATTTCCAGTTTCTCGATTCAAATGCGGGTGCGTCCGATAATTGTTTCCTGTATTATAATCTACTACGTACTTAGCTCATAATAAAGTAACGGGAACCTAGTTAGGTTTAATTTCAATTAACTGTAGGACAGAGACGTAATTACCCCACGCATTCATCCTACTTTCTGCTGAGATTACATTATAATAGATGATAGTTTGAATGGCGTCTTCTGTTTTATACCAGCTCTGTCGTCACCGCACGGCGACCCGGTAATTGATATCATCAGCGCGCATTCGTCTAATGCTTGATGATGGTTGGACATCACCTAGTGCTTAATCTTCTTTTTCTCCCTGCCTTATCCTACTCTAAGTAGGGTCGGCACAACATGTCTTCTTCTTCCACTCTTCTCTATTAGACGTGGGCTCAGCATGAACTCCCCTTTTTGGAATTGTTAATTAATAATTTAGAATTGGATATTGTTGTGTGGAAATAATCACCTTAAAAGGCTTCATGTTACTTACACTCACAAATCTTTGACTCGCACCTATTATCTAGCCCCAAGTAAGTGATATAAGTACTTGTGTAACTTGTGTTATAGATACTAGATGACGGACTTAATATACATAATTACATTACATAAACTTAAACACACGACTCAAATGCAAATATTTCATCACACAAACATTTACTTCTGGATTACATATAAATATATTAATTCTGGACAAAACTTCTGGATTTGAACCAGAGACATCTTGGCCGATAGCCAGCGATCTGACCATTCGACAAAAACAGCCGTTAAATAATGTACTCGTAATTGTGGTGAAAAAACAATGACACAACTTTAAGGCCCTAACTGCCGCACTCAGAGACGTCAATAACGTTAATGAGAACTTAACGTCAAAAAATGACAATTCAAAACTAGTCGCTATTCTTGCCGGGTCTATGGTCTAGATTTGAATGAAATTTTTTGACATTAAATACTCATTAAAGTTAAATGACGTCTCTGAGTGCGGCAGTAGGCTGTATTCTAACTGCCCTACGCCGGTCAAATTGGAGTTTGAAAGCAGTTAGCACGACTTCTTCGAAACTGCTTGCTTCTATGAGTAGACGTGACATCATTATACAGCGTCCGTGATGCTGTATAATCATCGAAACGTTGAGATAAATAATAACAAGGAAAAAGTCCTAAATTCACGTAGAGTTGGCCGTAAAAGTTGTTTTATTAGGTTGTAAAATTTAATGCTTGGCCTAACATGAATATACTGCAGCATTAAATATAGTTATGAGTTTTGTTTGTAACTTTAACATTAAATAAATATTAGAAAAAACAATCGATTTTATCCACCTATTGCTTATAATATTACCTACCTTTATGACGAATATAGGGAGAATGGGCCATTACACACACCACTGGCCTAGTTTGGATTGGTGGGTATTGACGACAGCTAATGCAGCCGCGACCACTTAACGTGCATTCTGAAGCACGGAGGACCTCGAGATATTATATTTAATAATGTTTATGTCAATTTATTTAATAATGTGTACTATAATAATTTACTTTGAAGTAATTATAGTATAGTTATGACAAAAAATAAATATTGACAAATAATTGCTTGCTCGTAATGCATACATACTTTTACAGTAATAATTTATGAATAATTACTTCGTGCCTAGTAATTAACACATTTATTTAGATGTTGAATTATATGCAGGGTTGTCAGGCGAGTACGTTTCTGCTTTTTAAATTGTAAAATGTACATTATACAAATTTAAATAAAATTATGTACCCACAATGATAAAAAAATAGAATGAGTATGCTACAATGAACCACATAATCCCTTAGTCATAATTAAGTCCCGCGTTTTTCTATTACCGCACAGATAATTAAAAAGAAGGATTGCTATATTTGCTAACTTATACAATAACACAGTTCTATTAATCCCCAAATCTCTCCCGTGGGTGTCGTCCAAGGCGACTAAGGATAAATCAATGATGAGGAATGGGCAGCAGCGTTCCTCTTATACCACCTAGCAATAGCAATGTACTGCGACTTTTGTACCCGATAAATGACAAAAGGCTCTCCACCTATTACATGGGACCTAACATAATTGGCAAAACGTGGGTGCTAGTTCACCTCTGCCTACCCCTTCGGGGATATAGGCGTGATTTATGTTTGCAGTATCCTATTAACTTGCTACGCAGTTCTAATATCTTCATTTTTTCAATCAAGCTGTTGTCAAATGTACAGATAAGTCTGCATTAACTTTTGATGTTTTATGTACCCGCATGAGTCCCTACGAAAAGAAAGCCGTTACCAGTGTTGCCACACAGCAAAACAAAAAAAAAGTTCTGCCAAACTCTATTAAGGCACAACCCTAATTCGCAGTCCGGTCCCATCAGGTAAATAACTAGTGTGAAATCGATTAAAATGAACCGGGATAAATATTTTAATTCATGTGCGCGCTAATGAATCACTAGCGCCGATTTGATTTGACATCCCACTTTACACCTCGCCTCGGGTATGCTCGGCCGCCGATATTCTGTGTTAACCCGAGAGACAAAACTGGTATATTCCCAATAGAATGAACGAACGAGCAAAGAAATTCTTCGGAAACTTTTGTTAAGAGATTACAATGTCTTAAGCCAATAAGAAAATTTAAAACGTATCTATAGAATCCTGTACGACCTGTATTAAGGATTCGAACTGAAGATATAATGAGGTGACGTATGCTTATGGATCTCTCTCATTCAATCTGCATATTCTTATACAATCCTTTTTAGGCTACAACACGTAAATGAATATCAAGCAAATTATTCTCAGAGAAAATCAATATTTTAATAGGTAATAATAGCCCTTTTATGAAATGATTTGATTTGAACACTTTACATGATGATATTTATAGTTGTAAGATATGAAAATGTTTCAGAATATTGGTTGGTATTTATTTAAGAACCATCATTAAAATATTCGTTAGAATATTTTTTCTGTGCATTTGTTACAGCACTTTAAACATCATCACTCTTCGTTTGTTAACCAAAGGAATTACCATCTATTTCCCTTTCACCGGCTTCCTAGCACTTTAAATGCTTCTCAGTAATTTAATGTTGACAACATCTAATCTGTATGAGGATCGCGGGTAGCATTCTGTATTTCATCGTTAAAATTCCCGGCGAGCAGAATAGGCCCGTATCGACTCAGATTCGATCCATCAACGGGCGATAACATCTCGGCGAGGTGTGGGTTTCGACGCGCGACCCTTACGCCACTAATGCCTTAACCGCTCGAAAAGATTCTAACGGACTTGACCCTTTGACTGTCGAGCAGGTGTGAATGCAAGCAAATGAATAATATTCTTCTGCCTTCCTTATAGATGGAATAAATATAGGGAGAATGGGCCCAAACCCACCACGCTGTCCCAGTGCGGGTTGTTGGGTATTAGCGACTGCAGATGCATCCGGGACCAACGGCTTAACGTGCCTTCCGAAACACGGAGAAACTCGAGACAATAAATTTTTGGTCCCCATCCACTGACCGGCCTTAGCGACATGGCTTAGTTTACGCAATCGCAGGCCAAGAGCGCTATGCCACTGCGCTAGCGAGCTCCTCTAAATAATTGCCCTAGTTTATCTTTTTACGACTTCAAGAAAAACGACATAAAATTGGATTATCAGTCTCATTACTGACCTCTTGAAAACTTCGGGCTCAATACCACTCATGGCAATTTTGATCTTTACAATTAATGGAATGCCATCATTGCGAGGTCAACTCAATTCTCGCGAATTCATTTTGAATAATATAGACAATTACGTATCACGAATCGGCAGTTGATGTCTTTTTAAAAGGAAGTCTTTTTGTTGCCATAACGCATGTAGCTCCATTATATTATGACTCTTATTGCACACGACATTAGAGCGGGAACATGTATGAATTGAAAAGCCTCATGATTGCTCTGAGCAGCAAAAAAACCAACCAGGTTATTATCGAGGTAATTGGTATTTGAAGAAAAAAATGCCAATACTATTTGTTTCTTGTTTGTATTCTATAATCAAAGAGGGCTGGTGTCATGTAGGCGGCCGGCTTAAACCTTCGATCAGAGTTATTATTTCAAATAAAATGCTCGCGAAATCATTACATTTAATTTGTTGGAGAAATTTCAGTACAACTTTTCTTTGCATTACCATAATGGAGGTAAAGAAAAAATGTAATCCTGCTTTCTACTTACATAAATCACGCCTATTTATTCCCGAAGGGGTAGGCAGAGGTGATAAATCTCCCATGTAGGTGGCGAGCCTATTGCCATCTATCGGGCACGTAAATTGCAGTATGTTACTAGGAGATATAAGAGGAACGCTGCTGCCCATTACTCATCGCTGCTGAACCCCAAGTCGCCTTGTACGACACTTGCTTACGAATCGTGATTTCTAGTATTCGATTTACTTATTTTTAGCATTGAAAAGAAAGGCTGATTTAAAGAAAGACTCCTACCGTCTTATTAATAAACTGGTAGTAAATACGGTAGGTATATCTATTCCGCGTTTAAAATTTTCCCGGAGAACGTACCTAATTTGAAATAACGAGCGATTCACGACTACCAACCTGTCGAGGACTCGTCGCGTTGACAATTTTCGAGTCGTGAGCCGCTTAATGTGGCCAAGATGTACCAAAACGAGACTTATTTGATCAACGTCTGCGAGGCTTTCGATTGAAAAATACGAATATAAATCTTGAGGTGAGTAGAGCTTTTGGAATTTATATCAAACACTTAAGCCGTTTAAGATAACGTAGGTATACGCCGTTGTCGAATTAGAGAAAACCCTTTGAACGAAAAAATGCTTTTGTTGTCTACTACGTTTATAACATTCCGAGGTTGTCGACGCTTCAATTGAAATGAAATCTTGTAATGGCATTCGATGGGGTCATTTTAGATACGTAGGCAGAGGTATTCACCCACATTTCGCCAGGCATGACGACTAATTTTGAAAAACTACACCACTGTTGGTTTTATGTATCTTCTTTACATAAAATAAATTATATTTTTGTAAAAAATTTAGATTTTGATAGACAAAACAAAACATGTTTTGAATAATGCAAATTAAAATTTCCGCCAAAACGCCAATATAGCAATGGGGTGATGGCGTCTGTGTGGTGTCACTATATCGTAAAATATGTCAGCTTCTATAGTCTATTAGAGTGATTAATATTGGCAAATAAAATTTCAAAAAAATAGTGACGTCAGGCGCCGCCTGACGTCACTATTTTTTTGACCAAATCGGATGGCTAAGATTTTTATTTTTACTTTTATAAAATAAATATCAATCACAAATATAATCCGAGAACAAGTGATTTTTAATGAATCTCCCTATCCTAAATTGTTATTATAAATCAATATTTCAGTGATTCTTTGTTGGTGTAATTATCCCGTAAATCGCAATATATTGCTAGGTGGTATAAGAGGAACGCTTTGCTGCCCATTACTCATCGCTATGTTAACGTTTAGTCGATTGGGGATGGTGACAATTGTAGGCATTTTCCATGCCGTCACCACAAGGCATATTGATTTCCAATCTTAAAATGTATCAGCTTAGGTTCAATTTAATAAGCAGAGTACTGTGGTTTCGGTTGCATTTTAACAATGTCTGCCACCCAGCCTTGATCACAGGGAGCTTGTTACAGTGAAAAGTTAAGAGAACAGTGTTTAACGAAGCTGCTGATTATGTTTATGTCTCTGCAAGCCCATGTACGAAACAAGGTCTTATCGAGGCAGGTGCCTACAAATTGTTGCTGCTGGCCTCAAATGAACGCTACGCACGCAGCCCCCGTTTAATGGTGCATCTACACGGTGCAAGTAGCTGGAGCAAGTGAAGGCGCGAGCTGTTTGCGCAAGTAGCATGTTCAAGTTAGTTGATCAGTGCATAAACAATGGCGCGGCTACTTGCGCAAGTTACTTGGTCAAGCTACGTGCGTGTTGTCCGTGCGAGTACCTACTTTTGATGAGCGCGCGGGTTACTTGCGCAGTTAGCTTGCGCTGGTAAAATGCTCGAGTCGCTGGACTCGCTAAAATCGTTTACACGATGCATATAACACGCACAAGTGCAACATGCGCAAGCTACATGCACCGTGTAGATGCACCATTATGCACCCACTGACTTAATCTCCGTTAGTTGTTCAACTATTTTTTGCTTCTAATTTTCTTTTGGGTAAATCATACATACATACATACATATATCACGCCTATATCCCCGAAGGGGTAGGCAGAGGTAAATCAAGTAATACATATTTTATTTAAACCTTAATATCATCGGTTTAAATCAGCCACAGACCAGCAGCCTATAAGATTTAAATCGGCCCTCTTGTCTTAGATAACTAAGAATTTTCAATTCGGTCTGGAAAAAATAATAAGGAAATTTATATATTTCGAAAAAACAAATATCGTAATGCTTTTTGATACACGACATTGTTAGTCTTTTTTAGTACGTAAGTCAATAATGTCGGTGGTAGGAAGGATATAATTGAAATTTAGCGAATTTAAAAAAATCTGCATAATTTTTAACCGACGAAAAAACGGAGGATGTTACTCAATTCGTACCCATATGTTTTTTCTTAATTTATCTTTCCCTTAAAAAATTGCTGCAAAGTAAAATAAATCTTAAAAAATAATGATGAATCAAATAGGTAGTCTTGCTGAAGTTATGGTGTGATCAAGGGAAACATATTTATTTCTTTAATTATAGATTCATGCGAGTTACTGTCATAAAACATTTCAGGTATTTATTTAAAAATAAGTCATATTTTAGAATTTAATTTATTACCTGAACCTTTACAAACACACATAAATCACATCCCATCGGCAATAATTTCCCCGAAGGGGTAGGCAGAGGTGTACCTATGGCCCGACAAGTTCGTGCGCGACCTTCCTGCGGTATGAGACGGTGGCGGGGACGGGGCACTCTGGATGTTAGTGGGGGCGAGTGATAAGGAAAGTTGTTGGACTATAACAACCCACATCTGAATTATCACTCGCACATAACTGAACTATTTTCATAAAATAACGTTGTTTATTACAATAATCCTAATAACTTTATAATGTTTACTACTATAATCCTTTAGGCACATGAACGTAGGTAATAAAGAGAAATAACTCCGGCTTATTTACTGTTTACAATTAATGATCATTAATCAATAGATTACACAGAAAGTAATTATTCTGTTTACTGTATTCTTAATATAGTCACAAGTTATTGTCGCTATAAATAGACAGCAATGTATGCAGTGCTATTTGTCAAACTTGTCTTATTACTATGTTCTTTGGGTCTTATTTTGTATACAAGACATGTATTTTAACTTAATACAGTCGTGTACTATGGTGTTATTAAAAAATCGTAACTGTAGTGTAGGTACTACAGCTATAATCGTGTGGAAAATCGGAAAACTTTTACCATTTTGTATTTATGACATCATGATAGTTTTTATACATATGACTACGTTAGCTTGGGTATTGGTCAGGGTGCACGATATTACAGTTGCCTACATGTTGTATATTTATGTTGGAAACATCTTGTGTGCATTATAAATTATAATATTTGATAATATTAATATAAACTGCTGCGTCTTTCGAATATTGTATATTTCTTGGCCACGGTATACGCAGAGAATATATAATTTAAAAATGTCTATGCATTTAATGTTACCTTGAAATAATTTGTCACATGGCGAAAACGAAAATACCTAATACAATAGAATTAAAATAAATAAAATGTGAATTATTGTGTGTATACGAATTATTATTTCGAAACCGCGCCTACCGCGTGTATTGCTAAAATGAAAGTTGCACAGGAGACTTGAGTATTTTCTAAGCCTTCCTACGTACTTAATTAATGAGATTTTAATGTGCAAGGCACAGCAGCGAAATAATTCACCCCGAGATTGGATCGCTAAAATTCTGAAACGTCAATTAGGATGCATTGCTCTTATTAAGACACAGTGCAGTATACTGCAGGGGAATTTATAAAGTCTTTATTTCCTTTACACTCGAACATTATAAATCAAAACGTCGAAATTCCGACAAAGATAACCGTCCCATAAGTACCCGAAGGTTTGCGACTTTTACAATTTGATCTCTATTGCTCTTAAGTTAAGGGCGCTCGCCTGAAATTGGGTACATGGCTGAGTAAATTATCCACTGTCAACCTGTTATATACGGTTGGCGATTAAAAATAATAATGTTACAGAATTAATGAACAGAAAGATTTGCAGTGGAGCCATTTGTCTTCTTCTTATTAGGGATTGGGTCTGAGGGTGTGAAATGGTTGCTAAGGAGTTGGGTCCGGCGTTGGCACACGGTTGTTTTACGGATAATTTCGTAATTTAAGTGAACTTACAATAGAGCTACATAAACTAGCGACGATGTTCAGAATAATTGTGAAAACGGATGTTGAAGTGAAGAGTAATGCACCAACGAATATTTTTAATTAGAAATATAAAAAAGAATCCAAATGAACCTAATAACTTTTCAAAGTAGGTATACGGTTTCAAAGTTTGCTTAGTAATAGACTTAGAAAGCTATGCACGATTTGGTGTGATTGAACTGTGTAAAATTTTAGCACTAATGTTCAAATTAAAATCAAATAATTCTAATAATAAGTTCAATGTGTCATTAAGATCTTACCTGAGCTTTAAAGAGCAGGAACCAATCCTGAGTGCTGCTTCCAGCACAGTGACTGCTGCCTGGTACTGCCCATCTGCGAGAAGCTCTTGGCCCACCACCTAAGGATATAAGAGAAATACATGATGTATATGGAAGATCGGAAATAAAATTATCGGTTACATGCTTGATAGCGTAGTGGCTTGGAGCTGCGATTATGTCAAACATAGTGAGTATAGTTTGACAAGTTCGTGCGCGATCCTCCTGCGGAAATGGCAACCCTCACGGGAGGCAGGTGGGAACCTAATGTGTTCAGCCCGAGGCCGTCCTGGAGGGATATGTAGGACTTGCACCCGCTAAAACCACCTTTCTGCCTTACCCGGGAAGGGTCTACAGGCGTCACCTGTAGCGAAGAGACGGTGGGGGAGACGGGGCAGTATAGATGTTAGCGGGGGCGGGTGATGCGGGGAGGAGGGAAAACTGGCTGCCCTCCCGCATCACCCGGCCTCGCTACCATCTAGACTGCCCCGTCCCCACCACCGTCTCATGCCGCAGGAGGTTCAGCACAAAGTTGTCGGACTATAGTGTTATCCCAGGAAATATTTACATACAATTGATATTTTCCTTAAAAGAAGAAAATATGTCACTTATATCTTCGGAGCTGGTACATAATTTATTATTTTCACTATCGAGGCAATCAAAACTACAGTGGAATAAGAATTTGCTTTGTCTTAGGCTTTCTTCTGAGCATTTCTGCCTCAGTATATATTTCATTCGTTTTTGTTTTTCTCTCTTTAGGAATAGTTATTCTAATAAACTGTGCGTTTTGCTGATTAGGTACCTTATTCAAATTGCTTATTCCATATTTATTGTACAATTAACAGCACAATAGGTTGCCTCAATTTTTTTTAAATTGTCTTTAGGCTTTACGTCCTTACGTAAGTGTAAAGAGAGACCTTCCTCCGGAGACCGCATAATTTTTACTTCGGGATTCTGAGTGCTGGCAAAACAATTCAGGTCTTACTGATTTTATTCTGCCTTATGACGTTAGCTCTAGTATTTATATTTAATGTATTATTATTTATCAGGACACCGATAAATAATAATAGATTAATAATTTTTCCTCTGATTGACAATGTTTCATAACCCACCAAGCTGGCCTAGTGCGGGTTGGTGGGTATTAACGACTGCAGATGCAGCTGGGACCAGCGGCTTAACGTGCCTTCCGAAGCACGGAGGAACTCAAGATAATAAATTTTGGTCACCCATCCTATGACCGGCCTAACCGAACTTGCTTAGTTTACGCAATCGCAGGCCAATCGCGCTATGCCACTGCGCTAGCGAGCTCCTAATCTCCCTTTATTCTTCCATCCATAGGGAAGGCCCGTGCCCCAGCAGTGGGGACATTAAAGGACTGGTGATGATGATGATGAGGACATGTTCCGGTTACCCGATATTGAGTTTTATGTATCACGTCGTAGGCTCTATACTCCTGTATTTAGAGTAATGTCGAATACTTAATTTTTATTTAATGCATCCAGAATAGTCACCCAGTTGTCAATTCAAATTAAGAGCGCACCGGTTTGAGACATTAATCCTGAACCCATGAATCATCTACTGCCTCGAAAAGGTGGGATATTGCTTGATGTCATCAACTGCCAGCATTAATGACAGGCTAATGTATTAAAATGGGGATTTGAGTATCATGACCCAAGAAAGAAGCAAGGCGAATTTATAAAAACCCATTAAAGTACACCATTATGAGCGTGGCAGTAAATTCGGTAAATGATTCGAACTTATCGTTTTGCAGTGCTGTGCACAATCGACAAAAGATGAAAGTGACCCTGAGAATCAATCTTACGTACATCTTAACGCTTTGTGTTAAGTCTCATTTTCCAATTGCAATTTTGGTACTTCTTGTAGGTACTTCGTTGTGAATGTATTACAATGATTTTGGAACACCCATGGTGCGTTGTTCTATTAAACTTGTGGACTCGACTCTGGCCGATTGCTTTTTGATTTAAATAACCCAGTGTTTAAGTAATTCAGTGTTGAGTTTATCAACACTGAAATTTAAAGACGTTGCTGCATAGCAATATAAATTATATAGTTTTTTCGATTGAGTTGAGGTGTGTGTTTCACGATAGATAGAAAAAGATAAAGAACTTAAAAAACTGAACCCCTTATTATTTAAAGTTAATAATAAAGTTACAATAGCCAAATGTTGGTAGCATAAGTACTTATGTTACGAATACTAGATGATGATAATGATGAGATATTATAATTACTATATAAATATACTATATAAATATATATTATTATAATTACTTAACTTAACTTACTACATAAATTTATAAACAACCATGACTCTGGAACAAATGAATGTTTGTGTTCATCACAAACATTTCAGTCAGAGCATACAAATTGTCACCACTACAATTTCTCCCGAGGGTGTCGTACAAGGCGACTGAATGTTAAAATAGTGATAAGGAATGGACAACGGGTAGCAGCGTTCCTTATACTACCACCTAGCAAATTAATTTACTAACTCCGTATTACATGGGACCTAACATGATTGACAAATCATGTGTGTTAATTCACCTCAGCCGGGGACAAATTTGCGTGATTTATGTACGTATTATGATATAATTAAGCAATACTATGACTAACCGAAGAGAAACCGCCCACCGAAACGGTCATCAGGCAATACCGCGAATCGTTTTGGGACCGTTTCGGTATCATTAGGAGTTTCACCGCGAATCCTTTAAAGTTAATCGATGCTTTGGTACGGCGGCTTTTGGAAGGCAACAGGCTGCCGATCATCTGTCGCCGAGATTGTATGTAAATTCACCCGGCCCGTATTTATGGGAGTCCGATCAGTCCGGCCCATTGTCCGGGAGAAACGCGCCGAAAATGTCCACACACATGTCTCCAGACGTATGCAAATGCGCTCCCGGCTCTGTCCTTGGTGCGCGGGTGCGTGCGTACCCAGGGGCTTTGGGTGAGCTAGTATTTTTTTATTATTATTTATTGAAATTGCCGTGTGGCGTCACCACACACAGCAGGGCTGAATAGAATTGTCCCTACTCTGAAATCCGCCGTACAAGTTTAAGACAGTGATGAGACTGATCCCAGCAATTTTTTTAACCGTCTCTGTGGTCTAATGGTTCGCCCACCGGAATTAAGATCCAAAGGTCCCGGGTTCGCTACCCAGGGGGGTACAAATTTGTGCTCGGTTTGGTTGGCGGTAGGACTTCTTTGAAGTCCACGTGGCTAGCTACATCAAAATCTGTCGCCATGTGAGACCCACTAGTGACACATGTATTCTTCTGAGCCATTCTTCTCTCTCTTCTCTGCAGTCAGCACGCGGCTAGAAGTTCCACCCGTGTCTATGCCCGTTTTGTGCCATAAAATTAACCTGCTACTAGACATCCCTGCCCGTACAGACAACGTATTCCAGTCGACAGTGAGCTAGTACATTTAATATGCCTTAGCAATAACTATTTAGCTGCAAAATTTAAAGAGTTCAATTAAAGTTTCAATGCTGATGCGATTACTGTGTTTATGGGCTTTACATGACACTAAGTAGGAATAGTTTTGTTGTATCCATACTATTATGTTTACGAAATGAGTTCGTTTTATAAATTGTAAGAGCAATTTATGTCGGGTCTTATGAACGTTAAGTCCAAAGCAGTAAAAACGGTTAGCGGTTGCCTTATTCACTGCCTGTTTTAACGCGTTCTCTACAGAGGGAATGTTTTGGTTAGAGCCCGTACACTTACTGCCACACTCAGAGACGTCAAATAACGTTAATGAGTACTTAACGTCAAAAAATGACAATTCAAAACTAGTCGCTATTCTTGCCGGGGCCAATGGTCTAGATTTGAATGAAATCACGCCTATATCCCCGAAGGGGTAGGCAGAGGTGAACTAGCACCCACGTTTCGCCAACTATGTCAAGTCCCATGTAATAGGTGAGCCTATTGCCATTTATCGGGCAGAAAGGTCGCAGTAAATTGGTAGGTGGTATAAGAGGAGCGCTGCTGCCCATTACTAATCACTGATTTATCGTTAGTCGCCTTGTACGACACCCACGAGAGAAATTTGGGGAGGTGTCAATAGGTATAATGACTAATTTTGAAAAAGTACACCATGTTTTTCTTTCGTGTCTACTTTAACTTTCGATTTTGATAGAAAAAACATGTTTTGAATAATGCAATTTAAAACTTCCGCCAAAACGCCATGATAGCAATGGCGTCTGTGTGACGTCACTATTCCGTAAAAAGGGCAATTTTCTAATAATAAACTAGTGAATTTGATTTTTAAATAAAATGTCAAAATGGAGATAACTAAACAATGACGTCACGCGGCGTTTTAGCAAATATGGCGGATTGCTAAGTTTTGTACTTTTATTTTTATAAAATAAATATTAATCACAAGTCAATCATAATCTGATAACAAGCGACTATCAACGAATCCCCTTATCCTAAATTATTATTTTAGATCATTATATCAGTGATTTTTTGTCAGTGTCATCATCCCTATTGTACGGCTGTCTTTACCTAATTTATCTAACTATTACTAATGTGGTTCAAAGAATCAATTTAAATGGTCTCTGATTCTTCTCCATGCTATATAAGCGGAACACAAGATCGTCTCCCTCTTCCACTCTCCTCTATAAGACGTGAGCTCTGCATGGAACTCTATCTCTGCTCTTCCTAATATCATCTTTTACAAAATCCATCTATCGGTTCTTCGATCTTCCTCTCATTCTAGGTCCATCCTAGTTCATACTTATCTCTAGTTCTGTAATATTCATCCCTCCTCATCACATGCCCTAACCACGCTAACCGTTGTTGCTATAGCTCCACAATATTTCGATCATAGGCTACTTGCAAAATTCCTCTGACGTTCTCATTTCTAATCCTTTCTTTTCTAGTCACCCCTTCTAACCCTAGTTACTATTACAATAGATACAAGACGACAACAAAACATAATGTTCAACCCTGTTAACACAGTCGCTAAATGATGTTGCCATAGAAAACCACTGTGGAATGTGGCTTCTATTTTTGTTGCTCGTAGATGCTCTCCACGTCATGTCCATCAGATTGACAGAGACATCTAATCTAGAGGGCTATTTGTTTATTCTAAGCGTAGAGGGGCCATCAAGCCAGATTTAACTGAAAGATACTAACTAGGGGTAAAGCGTCACTCTGTTGCAATGTCACGACGCGTCGCATGTAAATTTTTACTTTAACCCGACGTTGTCATCGGATTAGGTATCGTACGAAAACCTCATTTATTCTTATTAAAATAAAGACCATATTATAGAGCTTGCCTATCTGCTGTAGTTTGCTTCAAGAGCTCATACACAAAGGATATGCGACACGACATCGTGTCGCAAATAGTGAAGCCATTATTTCGATGCGCAGAAAAAAAGTAAATAGAAATATATAAGACAGTCGCAGTACTTTTGATTCGAGGTACTATGACTGTTTCGGTATGCCGTATACGTAACGCAGTCCTTTTCGCGATGTGATGTCCCTACGCAAGCTGAAAAGCTACGCTTCGCGCAGGCTTCGTCTTAAATATACAATGTCAAAATAATATATATAATACGAAATCAGGAAATGCGTGATTTGCTGACTACTTATTATTACAGCCTGTTTTTGTTTTTGACCAAAGACAAATCGAGAGTTATAAAAAATAACATAAATAGAACTTACAATATAACCGGCTAGTGATTAGAATCAAGTAAGGAGGTTGAATAAACAAATATGTGTAAGGCTAGGCGTTTAGTCGAGAACACGTAAAATTGTATATAAATTGTTGTATAGCAATACTGTAAAATTTCTTCAATAGATTTTCCATTATTAACGTAATTGACCTAAAGCTCTAAATTAAGGTACCTAATTGACATGATGATGACTGTACAATAGGCATTTTTCTTCTATTTGCGCAGTTGGCATGGATGGAATCTAATTTTATAATCCCATAAATAAAATTGTCTATAAAATGCAACAAGACTTCGCCTTAATGACATTTGAAGTAATTATTTTTACGATTCCTTTTATAGCGCTCATTTGCATAATTAGACACTAAAAAGACTATAATAATGCCAAATTATTTAGCCTAAAAATAAAAGGAGATAAAGTTTCTTAAGGAAAGTTGTGACAATGTGAAGAGTTTTCTTAATTCTGTGAAACAATAATTTCTTTCCAAACACAAGTTAGTTGTAAGACTCCATTAACATTTGTTGAAGTAAGATAGCGATATGAGAGGTATAGAGCGACGTCCTTTTTTAATCTGCGAATGGATCGGAGACTGTATTGAAGTACCCGAATGTGTAAAACGCTTTCGGCCCTCTCGGCACAAGTGAGTGACAATCGCTATATACATTTCCGGAGGCATGATAATGGTTGTCATTATTTCGGGACCGGTACATATCAGATGTCTTTTAAATAAGGCGTAGTAGCAGAATAAATAAGTTTCAATTGGATGCATTGACAGTTTTTGGATTCACACAATATTTTAAACTGTTTTAGTGAGTATTTGTGTTGGTCGTTTCATGAAATAACGACGACGCGACGAATCCAAATGGTACGAATAAAGTGAGTTCTTTTAGGAAAATTCTGTCTTATGGTATATTCTAAATAGTTACTTTGATGGCCGGTTTGGTAGAAAGGTCAAATCGGTATCAGCTATCGATATCGCTATCAGCGATTTGCCTTCCCACCACCGAGTTTATCAAGAACCCTATCTACTATTGATTCGGTTAGGGATCCTTGTAGGGATGGCCTCTCTCGCTCTTTTCTGGTGATCTGTATATCTGACCATGCGACCAAACCGGCAAAGGTAAAATCTAATCTTATTAATATAGACATTTGATTTTAATTTCAACATTATACATATAAATGTTAGAGAAAATAGTACAAAGATTTTAGTGCTTAGAAAAGTTTGAAAATGTATGGTATTATAGAGTCAGTGTCTTGTTTGGCCGAGCGGTTTAGGCACCTGCCCGGATTGCATTACCGGATTGACGCGAGTTTCATTCCCGCATCAAGACCATAATTTTTCTCACCACTATAATCTTAGACCACACAAAAAGTTTTCAAGTTACACTCATATACTGAACAACTTTTGCAATTTAACGCCTTTAATTGGATAACGTTATAACAAATTGAATCTTTTACTTTTTTGTCTATCAACACGTAAAAGAATGAAGTCACTAAAGAAGTGAACGTTGCTAGTCCAGGGGTCGTTTGTGTAAGGTGACTTAACACATTGTTGAAGACTGACACCGATATACGCTGTACAGCTACGTGGTACTTTAACAGCCGCTTAACAAAGGCTTAAGGAATATACATAACTTTGTCTCACTGATCATATTACTGTAACATGACACGGAACATGGCAAATTTAAATTCAATTGTACCCCCTACGAACAATGTGGGTGTTAAGAGCGTAAGTGATATTTTGATAGAGTTAACCTCGTATAATGGGTAAGTTTAATCCGTTATACAGTGTGGAAATAAAAAGTGGGCCCTGGAGGGAAAGTACCTCAAATCTTTAAAATAGCTTAATTTACCGAAAGGCTTACCCGAACCGGGAATGGAACCAACAAAAAAATCAAATAAATTTACCCTCGCCATTTTATTTAACTAATCGATGCAGTCGATGGTTCACAATAAATTTTGTCTAAAAAAGAAAGGGTCTTAGAATGAAAAAAAATGTTGTTATTAATAATATTACCTTGCATTAATATTATTATCAATATCATAAATATTGCACATTAATCTACAGGTACTACTTACAGATATTAAAACGAACGGCGACTGATCTAGCTTCATGGCCTCCAGTTGCTTGAAGGTCGGTTCCAGGGTGGCACGCAGGGGAGACTTGAGCGAGGCTTCCACCAACGCTGCCAGAAGCTGTCTGGAAGAAGGCTCCACGCCCAGGCCTGAGCTGAAGGCAGCGAGCGCTTCGCCGTGTCTGGCCAGGCATTGCAATGCTACACCTGGAAAGATAGACTAATATTAGAAAGGTCGAATAAATAATCATTTATTTTAGACAATGTAGTCCATGTTGTAGGTCATCATCATCACCAGCCCTTAATGTCCCCACTGCTGGGGTACGGCCTTCCCTATAGATGGAAGAATATAGGGAGATTGGGCCATAACCCACCAAGGCGCTCGCCCAGTGCGGGTTGGTGGGTATTAACAACATGGACAAATGGTTTAACGTGCCTTCCGAAACTCGATGGAGCTCTAGAATCTAGATAATAAATTTTTGGTCACAGAACCAATGACCGGCCTTAGCAACCATTGCTTAGTTTGCGCAATCGCAGGTCAAGCTCGCTATACCACTGCGCTAGCGAGCTCCTCATCCCGTTCCCATCAGTTTATTCCTAGGTGTGTAGTATCTTAAATTTTGTATGTCATTAATCTACGCTACTTACTTTAGGTTAGATAATAGGACTGTGAGGGCCTGTTTCACAATCGACAAGTAAGTTGTAAGTAGCTTAATTCGCAGATCATTTGACACTGTAATGAAATAATGTCAATTGAACTGCAAAGTAAACTAATTCGAACTTACTTTTCGACTGTGAAACAGGCCCTGAGTGTAAGAAATATTTAAGATCAGTATTAACAGCGTGAATGACACTTTCCGCCTAAGTTGAAACAATGTATTAAAACGTCAACCTATTTCTGAAGCTAGACGCTCCTCTTCAAATAAAAAAAAATGTTCACGTAATCTAATCAGGGGTAACAAACATTTTTCGACTCGATCACACTAAATATTACCAGTGAAAGTGAAACGCGTGAGCACAATAGAAAAGGCAAGTACATGCACGCACGTATTCCCCAGATTAATTCATGAGAGGATTTTCATTTCTTATGTCTCGAGCCTTAAGAGCTATAATCGCGTAAACATTTACCGCGTATTGGATTCTACGTAATTAACGTCACATTTGCAATGATAATATTGCTGCGTTTATTGCGGCCGTTGGCGAACGTGGCTCATTGTCATACGGACATGTTAATGGTGGATAAAATGTTGTTTCTTTTTGTAAGTAAATTGGCTTCTGCTTGGTTAAAGGCCTACGCGAAACTGAGAATGTAAAAATGAAAAAAAAAACTGATATTATTTAAGTACCCACTGAGGCCATTAACATGAACGACAGCTGACACTGCAGACGAAATTCAATTGATTAAATCACACACATCATTCTTTGAAAATACATGCATACGTCATTATATCACGTTGTTCATCGCTGATCCCTTCTCGGCATGCAGAGGTGTTTTAACACCTGCGTTTCGCGAACTTTTCTAACTGCCGCACTCAGAGACGTCAAATAACGTTAATTAGTACTTAACGTCAAAAAAATACAATTCAAAACTAGTCGCTATTCTTGCCGGGTCTATGGTCTAGATTTGAATGAAATTTTTGATATTAAATACTCATTAAAGTTAATTGACGTCTCTGAGTGCGGCAGTAAGTCTTATAATAAGGGGCAAGCCTATTGAGATTCACCGGGAATTATATCGCATTAATTTGCTAGATGGTGCACCAGCCCGGCTAGCATGACCACAAAAACACGATATGATATTGCCATTCATCGCGTTGAACTTACAAAAACCTATGGAGCTTTGACAGTTGTAAGCGATAAGTGGCTATAACATACCGTGTTTCGTTGGTCATGCTAGCCGGGAAGGTAAAGCTTGATTCCATCTTCGGCTCTTATCGTCACTTACCATCAGGTGGGATGAAGGCCAAGGGCTTCCCTGTGTAGTCATATAAAAAAAATATGCGGTAATTATAAAAATAGTCTTACCTTGACGGTAGTAAGCTTTGGGCCAGTTCGGACATAGCTCTCGAGCTCTTGTCGCGTCTTGAAGTGCAGCCGCAAATTGACCCTGCTTTAGTCGAGCAGCCGACCTAAATAAAAAAAGATGTTTATAAATAAAAAACGAAGAAAACATGAATAACAATTGTTAATATCGTTGATTGTTTCTAAGTACACATTTTTGGGAAGTTGTATGGCCGGGTGCAATCTTGGTGGTTGCGGATGTGTTCCGTGGTAGTAAAAGGCAGGGTTCATAAACGTAACTGACTGTACTTCTAAATATGTACACGGTTACAATATATACAAACTGGACAGTGAACATTGTAAGAACAAAGAGGTTTTTATACTGTTCTTTATGTTTTTTATAATCATCAGCTTTCTATATTTGAATTAAGTATCTTGTCAATATCTTGATAGATCACTTACAATTGTTATTTTCGGCTTCGTTTTACCATGTCATTGCTTACACCTAACTAAATATATTTTAACTTATTAATATTTTACTTATGTGTTTCTCTGAATCAATCACAGGTTATGGGCCCAGAGGACATAATAAGTAGTAAGTGGTGATAAAAATGAGTTCAGATTCGAATAATCTTAGTGAAGTGAGATCTGAAGAGAAGCGTGAAAACAATATGAGTTTACCAACGTTTGAAAAGCTAGAGGGCAGTTCAAATTACGGCAATTGGAAATTTCTTATGGAATTACAACTAATCCATGAAGATTTGTGGCAATATACGGAGAGAGCTCCAGATGCTAATGATGCTGTAGAAGTGAGGTGCGACCAAAAGGCAAGAGCGCGCATATGTTTAATGGTAAAACCTGAATGTCTTATACACGTACGGAGAGCGAAAACGGCTAAAGAAGCTTGGAATGCTTTGCAAGCAGCTTTTGAGGATAAGGGACTAAACAACAGGTGCAGACTTTTATCTAAATTGGTTAGCTTGAAATTGGAAAGATTCCACACGATTAGAGAGTACGTAACAGAGATTCTGACAGTTGCTCAACAACTTAGAGATTTGGGCAAAGAGATTGACGATGAGCTAGTTGCTACGTTAATGCTCCAAGGACTTACTGACAAATATCAATCGCTGAGACTAGCTTTAGAAAGTAGAGAAGAGACATTGACTTCAGATTATGTTAAAATGAAACTTTTACAATTAGAAGACTCTTATGACGATTCAATGCCATCTACTTCTGCTTTATCTGCGAAAAATACGAAGAAAAAGTACAAACGCAACACAAAAATGAAGATCAAGTGTTATATTTGTGAAGGACCACACAAGGCGTTGGAATGTCCGCAGAATAACAAGAAGAAGGGCGATGCAATGAATGCTTTTGCTTTTGCAACCAGTGAGAAGCATACAAGTGAAGAGTGGGTTATAGACTCTGGTGCTTCTCATCACATGACTAATAACGGTGCGTGGTTATTTAATGTAAAGGCAATTGATAAAAGAGAAATAACGTGTGCTAATGGTGAAAAAGTTTTTGCAGAGTGCATGGGATCTGTAAGTCTCGATAGGCTAAGTTTGACAGTGCATGATGTTTGGTATGTACCTAGTTTATCAAATAATTTACTAAGTGTTAGTACAATTGTAAAGAAAGGTCATACAGTAGAGTTTAAGTCTGATTGTTGTGAAATTAGCCTGAAGGGTAAAGTCATTGTACGAGGTGTGTTAGATAGGGGTGTGTATAAACTTAAAAACTGCTTACAGGGAACAGCTTTACATACCACATCTAATGCTGATATGAGGTTATGGCATCGGAGGATGGCACATTTAGGAGTACGTAACTTAAAACTTTTACGTGACAAAATGGCAACCGGGGTAAGTTTCAACAATTGTTCTGAAAAGATTGATTGTTCAGAATGTTTGCTTGGGAAGCAAACGAAATTACCGTTTCAGAAAAATCAAGCGTCGAGAGCGACAGAAATACTCGAGTTGATTCATACAGATTTATGCGGTCCTATGTCTGTAGATTCATATAGCGGTTATAAATATTTTATGACCATAATAGATGATAAAACGCGGAAAACTTTTGTTTATTTCTTGAAACAAAAGACGGAAGTTTTACAGAAGTTGAAAGAATTTCAAATTTTGGCAGAAAATCAAACCGGTAAGAAAATTAAGAATATTAGATCGGATAACGGTAGCGAGTTTGTTAATCGTGAAGTGGAAAACTTTTTGAAGTCAAATGGTATCCATCATCAATTAACTATACAATATACTCCGCAGCAAAATGGTGTTGCAGAAAGGGCAAATCGCACCATAGTCGAAAAGGGGCGATGTATGCTCCAAGAGGCTCAATTAAGTAAGAAATTTTGGGCTGAAGCTGTAAACACTGCTGTTTATCTGAAGAACCGTTCACCGACAATAGCAGTAAGGAATATGACTCCTGAGGAAGCTTGGTCTGGGAAGAAGACTGATCTAAGCATGATTCGAGTCTTTGGATGCAAGGCGTTTATGCGTATTCCAGATGAGAAGCGCAGCAAGTGGGACCCTAAAAGTAAAGAGTTACTGTTTTTAGGATATTGTGAAGAGTCAAAAGGTTACCGTTTGTTTGATCCTGCAACTTTGAAATTCTACAAAGCGAGAGATGTAATATTTTTTGAAAATCAGAAATATTCATCTTCTTCAGAAAACAAAAACGAACTAACTGAAGACACTCAACAAATAATAGGTGCTGTTGAAGGAACTGTCCCACAGTTCAGTTCTAGCACTCCACATGCAGTAGACATCAATAATCAAGAGAGATTTTGTGAAAGAGAAGTCACTGAAGAAGAACATGAGGAAGAAGAATTTGTTGACTGTATCCAACCAGAAGACGGTCAGATGCCAGAAAGTGAAACAAGAGGGGAAAGTTCTTTAAATCAAAATGAAACGTTTCAAGAGTCTGAAGAAAGGGAAACCAGAAGATATCCTATAAGAGATAGAAAAACAAAAGAGTATCCAGATTACTATCTCTATCAGACAGCTTTGGAGACTGATGATGAAGAACCCTCGTGCATCAATGAAGCGCTTTCAGGACGGCACAAAACCGAATGGCAGAATGCAATTCAGGCAGAGTTGAATGCATTAGAGAAAAATAAAACCTGGATTCTTGTCGAGCCCGGAATCGCCCAGAATGTTATTGATTCTAAGTGGGTACTTAAAATCAAATCAGAAGGAGGAAATAAGAAGCGATTTAAGGCACGACTAGTAGCAAGAGGTTTTACACAAGTCAAAGGTGTCGACTACAACGAAACATTTTCACCTGTTGTACGACATAGCACGTTGAGATTGCTGCTCGCCATTGCTGCTAAGAATCGACTCCAAATAGATCAAATGGACGTCGTGACTGCATTTTTGAATGGTGATCTAAATGAGACAGTATACATGAAACAACCTAAAGGGTTTGAAGTGGCAGGTAAGGAAAATCATGTATGCCTGATGAAAAAGGCTCTATATGGCTTGAAGCAAGCACCTAGGGCATGGTACGAAAAATTGAATCAAGCACTTATAAGACTCGGTTTCAAAAGATCAGCAAATGAGCCATGTGTCTATATCAGAAGAAACAAGAACAGTTTGATGGTTATAGCGATTTACGTTGATGATATTCTTATTTTGTGGAACAATAAGACAGAAAGAGAATCAATGAAATCGGAATTACAAAAAACTTTTGAGATGAGAGATCTTGGAAGTGTAGATTTGTTTCTAGGAATGAATGTGAAACAAACAGAAGAGTATATCAGTTTAAGTCAGGAGAAGTATATTGATAAACTGCTGCAGAAATTCAATATGGAGGACTGCAAGACTGTTGCTACACCAAGTGTACCAGGTCAACGTCTTGAAGTTGCAGACCCAAATCTGAGTTTGGAGAAAAAGTATCCATATCGGGAATTAGTAGGTTCACTAATGTACTTAGCTGTATGTGCTCGGCCAGATATAGCACACGTGACCAGTTACCTAAGTCAGTTTAACGATAAACATGCTGAAGCTCACTGGATAGCAGCTAAGAGAGTATTGCGATATCTTAAAGTAACTAAAACGCATGGAGTGACGTTCTCTAAAGATGTTTTGAATTCATCCATTGAAGGTTACGTAGATGCAGACTATGCTGGTGACATGGACAGAAAATCCTATTCTGGATTTGCATTTTTATGGCAAGGAGGAGCTATATCTTGGAAATCAATGAAACAACGTACAGTAGCGTTGTCAACAGCAGAGGCTGAGTATGTAGCACTATCAGAAGCTGCAAAGGAGGCTATCTTTTTACGTAGACTTACAGAGGAGTTAGGATATCAGTCTAAACCTGTTACCCTGTATTCAGATAGTCAATCAGCTATAGCTATTGCACAAAATCCAGTGCAACACCAACACACCAAACACATCGATATTAGGTATCATTTTGTGAGAGGTACTGTTGCAGATGGTGAAATAGAGCTCAAGTATAAGAAGACTGAGCATATGTTTGCAGACGTGCTTACGAAACCATTGTTGCGAGGGAAGTTTGAGTTTTGTGTGCAAGGCTTGGGTGTAAGAGTGAATGCAGTGTAAGAGAGCTGAGATTAAGGAGGAGTGTAAGAACAAAGAGGTTTTTATACTGTTCTTTATGTTTTTTATAATCATCAGCTTTCTATATTTGAATTAAGTATCTTGTCAATATCTTGATAGATCACTTACAATTGTTATTTTCGGCTTCGTTTTACCATGTCATTGCTTACACCTAACTAAATATATTTTAACTTATTAATATTTTACTTTTGTGTTTCTCTGAATCAATCACAAACATAAATCGGAAATAATATTTATAAGGCTTAGAAAATAACCATACTCTCTAGCTCGGAATAAAATTCTCATCTAATTAATTTGACAACTGTCACTTAGTGAAAAACATTGTGTTTGTCAAACATAGACAAACAATCAAAGGCGGTCGCATTACAAGAACGCCACACATTGATAGCGAATTTTATTTTCAGGCACGATTAAAACTATTTCCTAGTTTGTTTAATAACATACATACTTGCATACATAGTAGTAGGCTGACATGAATGTTAATTGACACTCATGTTTCGCTGTCCCTTATAACACCTAGGGGGCGAGCATATTGATATCTGTCGGGCATATAAGGGCGCTCGCCCACGGCGACTTTTTGTAGCGATGCTGTCGCGCGCTTCGTTAACACGCAAAAACATCGCCACTAACGCGCATTAGCGCCCTAAATGTTTCTTTCTTCTATTTCAAATCTTACCGGTTGCTATAGAGGATGTGGTTGGCAGGATCCAGAGTGAGTGCATCAGTGTACAGCGCGACCGCGGTGGCGAAGTCCCCGGCCTGGCAGGCCGCGTTCGAAGCCCTAACCTTCTCCACGAAGAGGGCTCGCGACGCTGCCCCCAGAGACGCCGAGCCGGTCGGCTCGACCTGAAAGCAAAGATGGCCACTGTGACGTCTCAACTAAAACAATAATATTAATAATGGTGGAAACATATTATTGAAACGCGACGCGGCTCCGTGTAGACACCGAACATCCGGCGTCGCGTCGGATGGTTATAGTGTGATTCTGGTCATAGAAAACAATACATTTGATTCGACTAATTACGCGTCGCGTTACATCGGGTCGCGTCGTGATTTAATAAAGTTGCTGGCCTCTTAACTATAGTCCGACAACTTCGTGCCAGACTCTCCTGCGATATGATAGAGAAGATGGCGGGGACGTCACGCACGAACTTGTCGGAATAAATTAATAGGTACGTAAAAAATTAAAAACCAATTTTTCGACATTCTTCTGACCTCTTTTCCTTTGTAATAAATTTTCTGACATTTATAATATTATAATGTTTAATAAAAATAATACTTATAAAAGCTGTCTAAGATTATACAAAGGCTAGTAACACAGTTTATGTAAACTACCAATTGCCGAATACGCGCAAGAATAGTTGTTGGCAGATGCTTAAAAAAACGGGCGAAAAACAAAACAAAAAGCGATCTAAATTACATAGCCAAATAAACACGCTATCCGTACACAAAATACGCAGATATTCGCTCGGTCAATACAAGAAAGACGCAACTCAAAACATATTTATTGTGTGTTCCAAATGTATGACCGTAAGACTTACTGTTGTATGAATGCAATTTAAAGTTGCGTCTCTTTTGTTATCAGTTTATTAAATGAGCGCAGCAATAAAAGTTGTATCCCAAAATACATTACGCGCGCAATGGAGTCGATTGTAATTTAATACGTAACCCGTTGATTTGTTTCCACATTAATTTTTACAACCGCGCAGTAATGGCGCCCTTTTCGCGTTTCCCGCCTTCGCCGCTTTCTCCAGTCTGTCGCAACTTCATACAGAAAAAACGTTCTATGAAAATTAAGTGAATTTTAATGGCGACTATATCTGTCTCACTCTATTCCTCAACCTTTCTCGTTCTTGGGTGAAAAGTCATTCATCTGTCAGCGCAACGGTCGTTTAGTCGTATAGTTTAAATAAAAAACAATGATATTATATCAAAGTCTGTGTTGATCGGCAGTTAAATGTAATTGCAAATTCTTAAGCAGCTTCTGAAAGCGTGTTATATAAACATAAATATTGGTAAATCTTCTTCAGCATGAAGTATAAAAAGTGTGAAATTTGTGGTTTGAAATCTGTACAAAAAACAAGACAACGGTTTTTAAGGCCCAATTTACTCTGGATGAGCTTCGGTGAGTAGTTCATTAACAATTTTACATTATTTTGTATTTTTTATAATACAATTGGATGTAATATTAATAATTTTATTCAAAACATTAACCTGTGCAAAAATAGTGATGTTATGATCACATGGTTAAAAATCAATATCGATGCTTTTAATTAAAGTTGTAAACTAGAACAAAGTCTTGGTAACAATAATAATACATAATAATTTATTCATTTTACGTCATCAAAACTAAACTTAATACAATTTGATTTAAATAAATAAATAATTTGTTTAATTACAGATGTTTCGTGCATTTTTTCGGTTTCTGAAGTTCGAGATGAATCGAAAAAATTGAGATATGAAAAGAGAGTAAGGTGTTGCATGGTCAGTTAAAATCTTAAATATAATATTTATTAATTATTGGTATTAAATATAGTTCTATAATCATTTATATTTATTTAATTTCAGTTTTAAGAAAGCGACGACCTAAGTCAAATTCTGAAACTTCTAACATGCAGTTAACTCCTTGAAAGAAGAAAGTTATTTGAAAATTAATAAAATACAAACATAGATTATAAACAGTACAACAGAAAGTTTTTTTATTTCAAATATCAAAGTGAACACATACTTCGTTTTTTAATAAAAGTACTGCCCATAGATTATGGTTAGCCTTGATAATTTATTTATAACATCTACTTGTTTGATTCAGTACTTTAAAGTTAAAAAACGAGGTATAGTGTCTCAGTAGAAATTTTAAAATTATTGTTTTTAATAAAGTGCAGGTCGATGCGTTCATCGATATCGATAAAATTTTGAATAGCAGGTGGCACATCTCTATTTTGCCCTTTAGGTTGGCAGAACTCTTTGTTTATCAGTTTTTAGGTTGGCTACGTTGAGGTACTTAATTTTGACATTTGGTCGGATTAATTTTGCTCTATGGAGTCCCGTCTCTTCTTACGTAGTATTGTATTCTCTTTGGCTTTCTCATCATGGCGTTCTGCAAAGAGTATATAATACACTATGGCGTTCTGCTCCATGTTTGCTTTTGTTTTTTTTTTTAGGAAACGGAGTGAGAACCATTACGGCCTATTTTTACAAACATCTTTATGATCTATTTTTTATTATTATTTTTGGGGTTGGGGTTAGCAAAATTTAATGGTAGTGGAAAAAAAGTATGGAAATAGGCCAGCGATATTTGTGTATCCTATCTGTGTAATGTTTTTCGTGTAATCTATATCCATCTCTCTTCACAAGCACAAAACAAAATGTTGGTATATGTGAATGGAAATAGATCTAATATTCCGGTACAAATCAAAAATATAATTAATAGCACTAACAGCTACTTATTTTGCACTCTGATTTCTTTGGCAACATATTTTTGCATAAATTAGCGGTCAAAATGGGTTTATCTATTATAAATCTCAAACTTCAGTTATTTCAATCCAAGACTTTTAACAATTAATTTGCTAGGTACTATAATTCGGCATTGTGTTAATCTAGTCAAGTACTTAGTATGCAGATTCAATGAACATGCTGTATACTAACAAAATTGAATTCAGAAAATCAAAAGATAAAAAATATTATCTTTCACATCTAGTGCTACTTAGTGAAGATAAAGTCGGCATTGTGACAGCAAGATGACAGCTTTAACTATTTAGAAAACAATAAAAGAGTCCAATAATGACCTGCTACCGAATTCCTTTGCTCCTTCCTGACAAAAAAAAAGTTGTGAAAGGTGAAGCTTTTTTATTACGGTAACACAGAGCCGGTTCCTCTGCCTGTGAACATAATATGGTATCTGTTATTATTTTGACTATTGCATAATTGGGAACACAAACAGATGGAAAATCAATGAGACGGCTTTGTAATTTTTAACCGCAATCACTTTAATGAAAAAATTAGACTATGCTCCCTTAAAATAAATAAATAACTCTAAAATATGCATTTATTTTCAAAGTCTAAAATGTTGTGAGTTTGAGATTGAAAAGTAATAAATATAAACCACCATTTATACATTAATATTGCTTGGAATGCAACTTTTACATAATGTCCAAATCTGATTCGTCACATTTTAACCATCCAAACAATAACATCATCGCTCTTTTTAATCATACAGTAAAGAGTATAAACAAACTAGTATTACTAATCTCAAACGCAGTGTGTAGTAATAATTATATTTTAAAATATGAAGCGGGCGGCCGAAGCGCTCAGCACCTGCGCTTATCTATCCGAGCGCATCGGAAGCGAGAGTACTTTTTTTCTCACGAACCGCATTCCCCGGCTACACCGTGAAACAATCGACCATTCAACTTTTATCCTACTACGTTATACAATGTGCTGTAACCACGCACGCCGCGCATTTCACTGGCAGCGCAGCGCGTAATGTAACACTAATCACTCGACAGAGCTGCATCCAATTGTTTTTCAAATCCTTTTTTAATAGAGGTGCCAGCACGCCCTATTACCTATGCCCGTGAGCTGAGAGAGGTTACTTTGTAAACGTATTCTATTGAGACAAACTCTCAAAAGCTGTTCTTTATTTACGGCCACTGTTGTTTAATGCACGGTTTTAGGTTGGAGTTTGGTTCATGTTTGAGAATGACTCGGCGATACTGTGTCGCCGGTCGACAGTGTGTGTTGATACAAAGAAAATTGTGGTTAAAAAAAGTTCTAAATATTATAGTGTTGATGTGGGAATCGAGCGTCCTCTGCAATCCGGGCAGATGCCTATACCACTCGGTCAACCAAGATGCTCATCACGGCTATAGCAGTGAAACTGGGTTCGATTCCCGCATCAGACTATAAGTTTTAGAACTTTTCTTGTCATTGTTCTCATTTATATATATTCTAAAAAGTAGGTATTCATACTTAAGTTTTAAATAAAACTTTATGCTGTAATAGCTATCTTCATTTTAAAATTTTACGTTTTCAAACACTCATAACTCATTTTGAACTTCTTGTTAGTTAACACCTTTGTCCACTTTGACTTCGACTTTGTCCAGTATGCTGTCACTATGGCATAGAAGTATACAATTGAAGGGGTGATTTAATCTGCATAATACCTAAATAACTAAGAAGTCCAGTACGGCTAGCATGACCACCGAAACACGATAAGTAATAGTCATTTATCGCTTTGAACTGTCAAATATCCATAGATTTTTAACAGTTGAAAGCGATAAATGGCTATATCATATCGTTTTTCGGTGGTTATGCTAGCCGGGCTGAATCAATTAACGGAACATTATTTTTTGGTGACTGGCCAATTCATTTTCCACATCACCATCCGTGATACAATTTAGATATAAACATTTTAATATTACAGGTTACCGTCGTAATACTCAGAAATCACGGTGGACTCTCGCAAAAAAAGCCGTATACCCCTCGTAATAATTGTAAATCAAACGAACTTACCTGAAGTGAAGTTCGATTATAATTATATGAGCAGCTTCATTCGACGCGATTTAAGCTTACATGTTGTAGTGGCGCCCCCAAGCGTCACCCTTGCACGGATTTTTAAAGATATTTTTATTTTTTTACTATGGCAATATTAAAAAAGATAAATAAACGTTACTACTCGACCAGTCCGGCCGTTACGCTTCCTCATTATAGTTTATAGCCCGAACCTACCTACTATTCTGTAATTTTGTATTTTATATTTGTCTGGATTTGGGTTGGGATGGACATCTTTACAGATGTTGGGAGGGATCTTATAAATCGCGTCGAATGAAGCTGCTCATATAATTATAATCGAACTTCACTTCAGGTAAGTTCGTTTGATTTACAATTATATTTCGCAGCTTCATTCTTAGCGATTTAAGCTTACATGTTGTAGGATGTTTAGAGAAACGAATATAAAATACAACAGTATAGGTACCATTGGTAACCATTTAGTTAATAAAATGTTTACTTATCTCATGGCATTAATTCAAGAACACTAAGCTGATTTTTAGTATTCTAATTAAATTAATAAATAACCTTAAATTATATGGAGTGGTTCGATAACAAAGATCGAGTAAAATCACTATCAAAAATCTTTAATAGAGAGCTATTATAGAACGGAAAAAATATTGTTAGACCATCTAAAAACGATTTGATCTATCTTACTTAGACTAGCACTTATAAAAATAAATAGTGTTTTTATTTAGTTTGTATGTTTAATCTTTACACAAATTATTGCGTCTATATTAGTTGATCCTTTTGGTAAATCTTACTATTTACCGACATGAGTTGGTTAAGTTAGGTTGGTACATGAACCAGCGATTAAGTTATGCTTTTATAGAAAAGTTACCATTTAATAGTTATTTTAACATTTCAGCAGGGACTTCAAATATATTCCCTAGAGGTTAAAGTATCGATCAATTTTATTTATTGTATGCCTCAAGAAAAAAAGAATCAATCATTAAAATAGATAACTATTTAGATTTTTTATTTTGTTATTATTATATCTTTGCTGTTCTTAGCAATTTAATCTCAGCTATTTAATAATTAAAACGATTATTTAAGTACCTACATGCCTTAGAATCTTGTGAATGATTCAGAGTTACTGCTGCAACCTGCAGCCTTCCGTATTACATCGATGCTAACCCCAATTTTATTGGCTGTCGTCATGAACCGCGTGACGGGTGCTTTGAGCGTTAAATGTAGATGTATCAACAAATTTTACGAAATTGTTTTTTAAAAGTAATAAATAATTGAACTTCTGAACCACGCGGAAAAAATGTTCTATTCAAATAATCTATGATACCCGTGGCGAGGGAACTACTAAGTACTACTTTATATTAGAGAATTTTGATAGCGGGTTGATATTAATTTGGTCTTTACGTATAATATAACTATTCTGGTATAATATAACTATTTCATTAAGGTTCTGTAAATTACTTTTAGTTGTATTAATGTATATAACCTATATATGTGTTTTGGCCCCGATGTGCGGTGGCGAAATCTACACAGGTTGCTGTCTTTTTGGTTTCTATATTGAGATCTTTATTTGGCCACTGGTTTGAAATGTAAGACAATATTAGGTTGGGTGCCAGCTGATATTGTATTTGGTCTCAATCTATAAACTCCTTTCATATATTATATTTTAATTCCTTTTATTATTATTCTATATTTTTTTTAAAATCCTTAATCATTATAATGTCTTATTAAATAATAAGGTAAGTGCCGATTTGTAGGAGTTTGAGGTACCGTACTTAGCCCCTCTGACAAACATTTCTGTGAAAAAATTCGATAAATCTTGATACAGAGCCTGAGTGGTACTAGTTATAATAATCCTTACAAAATGTTACCCAACATTTCAAGCTGCTTGTTGTATTATTTATGTTCTTTTTTTTTTTTTAATTTTTTTTTTTTTTTTTTTTTACACTCACACCTAGCATCTAGCCCAAAGTAAGCCTAAGCACTTGTGTTATGAAGACTAGATGACGGACATATTTTTAATATAATTATGTATATATGTTGAAAATATACTTCATAAACATATACACAACCATGACTCGAAAACAAACATTTGTGGTCATCACAAAGTTTGCCCCTACCAGCGTTCGAACCCGGAACCTCTTGGCAAATACCCAGCAATCTGAGCCATCGACCAAGGCGGGCGTCTTGGTCTTTAGGTCTAAAGACTAAGAATGACAACTTAACCTGATACAGCGAGAGGAATCTAATAATTTAAATAATGAAAACCGTTAGCTAGTAGGGAACACTACAACCCCTTCAGGTTACACAATCTTAAATCACAATCTTTATTATTTTTTTATTTTTTTTAATGAATTAGTATGTAAAGCGCGAACGCGTAAAAATAAATATCATTACAAATATATATCAGTATATCAGTAAAAGCATCAGTATTCCATGCATTGGGGTCACTCTGCCAAGTACGTAAATAGCGCATTTTGCATTTGACCGACCGACTTGCAAAAAGATCTACGTATATTAAAATTGCCAAGCTAGCTTATTATTTCATTAAAGGCGTAATCACTAAGCTTCCATTCGGTGTCCGAAAATTTCATACACGATAAAGCATTCGCCTTATAGTCTTAGTATTTATATAAGATAAAGTAACTATTCCATTAATGTCTTCACCCGGCACCGCTACCATATCTCCCTAGACACTTAATTTAAGTGGGGGTATTATTGAATGGTCAAGCAGTGGTCTGATTCTAGCTGTGATTATGTAATTATATATTTATGGTGTATAGCCAAGAATACTGTATTGCTAGTTAAAGTAGTCTAATTAAACTTGTAAAATAGTGTAAATTCATTAACTGTTACTAATAAAATGTTGTAAATTGGCTAAAGAAATTTGTGGTTAGAGTAGAGAATATTCGAAAAACCATAGTTTTGATGCAGGAATCGAACCCGCGTTCTCGGCATTCCGGGCAGATGCCTTTACACTCGGTCAACCAAGCCGTTTGTTGTAAATAGTGTTTAATTTTATTTCTCTTTTCTATAACGTTAGTTCCGATATCATCTTTGTTGAATCAAAAAATAATACCCAGAAATGTATCATCCTTACTAGGCAAAAGATAGCTTTTTTCTTCCTTGTTTAGGATAAATCCTACAAATCGCAAGTTTAGCGATAATCTTGAGGTTATTTTGGCATGCATGATAATTTTGGCCAAAACAGATGATGTCATCGAATCAATATAAATTATATACATATAGTATGTTTTTTGTTCTAGGGCATTCCCTGACAGGTATAAACAACTTTCCAAAAAACATACATACATACATATATAAATCCCGCCTACATCCCCGAAGGGGCAGGCAGAGGTGAACTAGCACCCACGTCTAAAAAACATACGACGATATAAACCGAAGGGTAGAAATTAAAATCGTAAATGCAGTCACAATATTAAAATGGAGGTATTTTCAACAACTTTGTAAAAACTTACGGCGCCGCCGTACATAAACCGAATTGTAGACATAACAATTTATAAATGCAACCACAATATTTAAAGCAAAGGTGGATCGATCAGACTCTTTTATGTTTACTAAAAAATAAACATCTTTTAACTCAATTGATTTATGCCATTAAACAGTCTTGACTTATAAATTTTGAAGCAGCAAAATCCTTTGAATAGCAATTTCGTATTATGTATGGTCGCTATGTGTTTTTAGATAATATGTGCCTAGGAAATCATTCTTGTTCACTCGTGACAGAAGTAGCGTAATCGACCAACACAATAAGTTAAGTACCTCTTATAACGGCGCCTGCGGAGGCGGCTGCGGGTAGGCCTGCGGCGGCGGCGGTACCGGCTGGTGCTGATATATCGCGCCCGCGCAGGTGTGCCCACTGCTCTCGCGGGCCTGGTGCTGGTCGCCCCGTATCCGGCTTCTCTTGATATAGGGTCTTGCAGTTCCCCGGTTTTTTTTTATATAAATAACTGACAAAGCTGCTTTGTCTTCGGTGTTCAATATAGAAGGAATAAAAAGAAAAAATCGCAATTTGATGGAATCAGATTTATTAATATGTTTTCCTTACCATAAATATTTATAACTTAAATACTTGAAGAAAAAACCTTTTGAGTCTTGCTCAGGAATCTTGAAAAGGGATCTCCTTTTTTAAGACCTTGTGCGACCTTGCAGCTATATCCTGCTGAACTGAAGCAGCTCAACTTGTCTCCGGATCGGGTGTGTCGCCGAGGATCTGAAGGGTCTCATCCTTGTGAGAACTTCTACGGACTCGGAAGTTGCCTCGAGCCGCGACGGAGGCGTCGGCAGTGGCGGCCGATGGTCCCTTGAGCGTGTACACATCATGAGATGTACTTACATGCGTCAACCTCGCTTGGCAAGGGATTGTGCGCTGAGCTCCGGCATGGAGCTATAAGAACATTGGTTCTTGAGAATATGTTAATAAGGATATATAGCCTTGGTATATGTAGCTATTCACATTATTGGCAATTGTGCATTCTGTATGTATGTGACGGATACAACCCCGATTTTAGTTGTTCGCATCACGAAATATCCTTGGCATAAGTAGCACATCTTTTAATAAGAACGACAAGAGCCCTGATTATTGGCAATTGCGCATTCTGTATGTATGTGACAGATACAACCCCGATTTTAGTTGTTCGCATCACGAAATATCCTTGGCATAAGTAGCACATCTTTTAATAAGAAAGACAAGAGCCCTGATTATTGGCAATTGCGCATTCTGTATGTATGTGACAGATACAACCCCGATTTTAGTTGTTCGCATCACTAAATATATTATTATGCTCTTTAATTCCTCGTCAGACGAATAAGCTTCTAGTTTTCGTATCTTCTTTCTTCGTTATTTTCTATAGTTCCCCATGTTGAAAGCCGTTATCTTTTTTTAAATTATTCGTAGGTAGGTGAGCTCCGTTGACGTGCGAAGGGTTCGGCACGGAAACACGTAATGAGGAAGCGTAACGGCCGGACTGGTCGAGTAGTAACGTTTATTTATCTTTTTTAATATTGCCATAGTAAAAAAATAAAAATATCTTTAAAAATCCGTGCAAGGGTGACGCTTGGGGGCGCCACTACAACATGTAAGCTTAAATCGCTAAGAATGAAGCTGCGAAATATAATCACCAATTGTTTCGGCCATCTTGAAAAATGAGCGGCATAATTGCGCGTTATTAAAATTTCGTTCAAACAGGCGCCTGATAACCGCCCAGCCGACATATTGGGTAATTATTTTTTCTTTAAACGGCCTTTCATTTATCTTGAAATGTTACTTTTTAAAAAGAAAAGCGCTGGCCGCCCGGTTTGGTCCGCACTTATGTCGGAGAATTTTAATGTATCGCAGTTACGACTGTTTATGAGTGTTTCGTGCGATATGGCGTCTTGTACACGGTTTCACGTTTGTTAATGCCTTATAAATAGTGGGATCTGTAATTAATTACTAGGTACGGCCAACGGCACTTCAGACTATCCAAAACAGTCAAACTTCAATAGATTGTCAACCTTATCTTAATAAATGTCCAAAGACAATTGCGGTTAGAAAAAGTTCGAAAAATTACAGTCTTGGTGCGGAAATCGAACCCGCGTCCGCTGCAATCCGGGCAGATGCCTCTACCACTCGGCCAACTAGAACTTTTACTAACCACCATTTTCTCAATTTTTGTAAAACTTCAACTAAAAATGACTATAAATGTCCGGTAAATTAGATTTTAAGCAGTCTTCATAAATCTATAGTTTCAGTGACATAATTCTTGAAACCATTTACTGTTCGTCAACATGGTTAAATAGCACAAAACAACAAAAATGCACAATTCTATCACATAAACAGATATGTGATTAATGTTCCACCCAAAACATTTTACTAGTTTTAAATCGACGTCTACACTATAATAGTCTACCAAATTCGTGCCAATTAAATTGTACAATATTTTTGAGCTGGTAGGCTCTTTTCTAAATTCTTTTTGCACAGATTATTATAATTATGATAGGTATTCATCTATATCCATCATTGAAAGCATAACATTTACATAAAATTATATTAAAAATATGTCCGTTATCTAGTATCCATAACACAAGTGCTTAGGCTTACTTACTTTGGGCTAGATGATAGGGGTGAGTGTAAAAATATTTATTATTATTATTTATTACTTTCAAACTAACAAACATTAAAATCCATTTTATTTAAAATAGTAAACAAAACGTTGAAGTTCGTGAATTTAATATGAAACTTGAATATCTTTATTATCTCACATTGTATAATGGTCATAGATTTAAATGTATTCTATGAAACTTTTTGAAATTCAAAACACGTTTCGGTTTATTGTGGCTTTATGGCTGCATCCATTGCTGTATGAAGGTCGCACGTGGTTGGCCATCCATGTAAAATTATAAGCTTTTGTTCAACTCTTTTCTTTTAATCTCAACATCTAACAATAGATATCTCATATTGTGTTCGTGTGAGATACGAATTTTAATTAAATAATTTTGTTGAAAAAGGTTTACCCTTGCATATATAGAAATAACTTCTAATACTTGTAGTTTTCAATGATTTATTTGTAGAGTTATCTGTTTTTTAACTGGGTTATCTATTCAACTCCTGTCGACCATTCCACAGAGCAGAATTTTGTCTTTAATTAATGCTGCAAAGAACTCCAGGAAGAAATAGAAAATTTAATGTTATTTAAGGAATAACTAAATACTGTGCCAGTAACAAAATAAAAAAAGGAGATTAAACACACTGAACTGAAAACACAATGAAAAGAGACATTGAAAAAGTCCCTAAATACAACAATTACAAAGACAATAAACTCTTTATTCGTATTGAGCAATCAATGTATATATGTAGTATATTTTGTAAATGTTTTGTAAATTTTTGAAATGATGAAAAGTAACTGGTCGCACACCTTCAAAGGAAACGAATGAGATCCACTCAAGGCAAAAGCCACATACTTATAAATGGTAGTGGTCATTATATTCGAATCAATCCAGGTAAAACTCCCAAGGGCCAAAATGAAAAAATGGCGTCGTCGGCTGTCTTTTGTCTATTTTTCCCGCCTCTTTGCGTCCCGTGAGCGCGGCTCGATAATTACCACATTTTTACCTGCTGGAAATGAAACAATTAACTTGTGTACGCCGAGACAAATCACACAATAATTATTTAGAACCGGATTTTGGTAATTTTGATGGTTTTGTAGATACATATTATGAATTTGGTATTTTTTTCGTCACACACGCACACGGATTTTATGGGAATCGATGTCGGATGAGCGTTCCGGTCGTATACAAATTCGTTTTGGCCGTTGCTGTTGGAATTAATTTGAAAATAATTACTGCATGAATCAATAGTATAATAACCGTGTGGTGACGGCAGAGTAGAATACAATTGTCACCACCCAAAATCTCTCCCGTGGATGTCGTACAAGGCGACTAAGGATAAATCAGTGATGAGGAATGGGCAGCAGCATTCCTCTCACATATCACCCAACAAGAGTAAATAGTACTGCGACTTTTGTGCCCGATAAGTGGCAATAGGCTCGCAACCTATTACATGGGACCTAATATAACTGGCGAAACGTGGGTGCTAGTTCACCTCTGCCGGGTATGTATAGTAAGAATGAATACCTCTCGTTGTATTGTTTGCTTAAAAAACGGCGTGTGTTCTTGAGGACACGTTTGCAGGCCTCGGGGCGACTGTTCATTATGCATCAAAAAATCTTCGCATGTATTCGACTTCCGCGCATCTGTTCGCGTCTCCCCGGAGGCGCGACTCCCATCACGACTCTCGTACTTAGGGCTTATACACAAAAATTACACTACACAGAAAACTGCGACACGAAGACCCTATTCTTTTTTTATGTTAGACAGGGAAGCTCTTGCCCTTCATCTCACCTGATGGTAAGTGACGACAAGGGCCGAAAATGAAATCGAGCTTCATCTGGATGGAACCCTCAACCGCAAAGGGGCTATTCAGAAGTACCTACGCGCAAGTTAGACGCGTTACAGATTGCTCGCTATCAAGCGGCATTAGTTAAATAGTGCGGCACACTAGCGTTATATTGACAACAGCACGTCAGACTTTTGGTTTTTTTTGAATCGACTTTTGGCTCTACTGCCAATAAGATAAGGTTGACAATCGATTGAAGAAATTTGACAGTTTTGGGTAGTCTGAAGAGCCGTTGACTGTACACGAAAACGTAGAAGAATACGCGCGTAAATTGCCTCATCTGGCTGGACTGCTGCGGTGCGGTTTCGAGTAAGAAGTCAACCGTAATGAGCGTATTTTGTAAACTAGGAAATGAAATGAAAATGAAATGAATTTATTGTAGACATAAATTTAGGTACAAATTAGCAGATACATTTGCTTTCTACATATACAGGTCGTGAAAAGAAGTGCGCAATTCTCTTTCTACTAAGAAGATACAGGAACAAGATACAAAGAAGAATGGAATTGAAGGAATCTATCCTCAAGTTCTTACGATGCGTAGTGGCAGCTCGTAGATTTTAACGATGCAATATCACATCGTAGTGTGTACAAGCCCTTGTTTGTGCAATCCGGCCAAGATGGGAAGGCGGGCCGGGATTCGGCGAAGGTCCCGAGCATCTGTGCACTGAACCTGACAGGGTTACTATTGCGAAATCGTACTCGAAACCGTCGGATTCCCAGCATTCCTGGACAATTACCATTTCGTGAAGTGGCCGCACGCCCCCCGCCTCCCGCCGGCCAGTCCGACTCCCGCTGGGATACGACCTCTGACACGGCTCGTATTTAGAATAAATTGATAATATAAAATAATGTGAATTCATTTCGTGTTTACTTACATACTCTGCACTGGTCCCTACAGCAATGCAATCTAGTTACAGTGAGTACCTACCCGGCGGTAAATATTGCACATAGGTTCTGATTATACATAAACGAATGCTATTTCCATTTGGTATGGTATCAGAATTTGAATATGGAACTAAGTACTTCTAGATATTACGCCATACCTATAGGTAGAGTGCGACAGAGATTCACATTCATATTCTTTATTTGCAAATTAAGTGTACATAAGGTCTTATAGCTACTTAGCTTAAATAGTACCTTGTACTTAATCCCCAATGTGTGGGTGATTAAGGTGATTAAGATTAAATAACAAATTTGTGAGGACATAATAGTTACTAAAAATAATAAGTGATAATGTTATACGAAGCTGAAATTAGCCGATTGTCTCTTTCCAAAGGTCGATGTGAATTAATTATCGCCTTGTCTCTTGTTTTGCGCAAGCGAGAAGTGTCAAAATAAAGGAGATCTTCCAGTTTATCATACACTGAATTCGGTCTTAATTATTATCAATATGAATATTATTACCGCAACCAATTCCTAAATAACCTGTAATTATTGTAGTAAGTGTAATAAATAAATCTATTCTATATCTATCTATTTGGGATGCTAGATTTATACCATCTGAAAAAACGTGAGCTTATGATATGTGTTTCAAAAGAAATTACGCTTACATTACAAGACTTATTGTGCTTGTCTTGTAGATAGAAATATATTATACTCGCACTGTTCTGCGCATAATCTATAATCTAGATCTCCTTGATTATCCAGATGTATAGAAATCTGTTGGATAATCCTGCTATTATTATAGGTGGGACTTCCGCGTGGCACTAGGCGGCTGCTTGTAAGGCCATGTGCTAGCTAGGGTTGTCGAATCAGCGTTCTTAGTTTTATCAAAAACACATATTTTTTAAATATGACGGAATTCCCTTGTTACTTGGTTCGACATCGATAGATGTTCTCTAAAGCACATTACACAAGTATTTTACATATATATATATTTGTATATATGAATTAATAAAGAAAGATATACATAAATAATATCATTAATGCAACAATTCATATTATAACCACATAAATCACGGCTATTTATCCCGGAACGGCAGAAATGAATCAACATCCACTTTTCGCCAATTACATTTTGTCCTATGTCTGAGCTTATTGCCATCTATCCGGCACATAACTCACAGTTTATTAGTAAGTAGTATATCACAGTATATTGCTAGGTATTACTAGGTAGTATAAGAGGAACGCCGCATCCCGTTAATCATCGCTGTCTAATCCCTTACTCGCCTTGTACGACACCCGCAGTAGGTACGTAATTGGGAATTGTGACAACTGTATTCTGCTCAGTCGTTACCACACGACTTGTTATAATAGATATCTGAATAAGTATATGAAGAACTCAATGCACATCGTATTACTTCACAGAATAAGCAAAATTGTTATTTAGAAAATGAGTCAAGTCACATAATGAAATTATAAAAAACTACAATAAAATTTACTAAATACAGCTTCATTAAATATAGCATTAAATATATGTAAAGAAAATATATTTCTTTAATAATATTTGTAACGATCTATTACTGTCGGTAAAATAGTACCGTATGTATTTTATTCTCTTATGTCATTGTCGGTAAAACAGTAGTATCGATATGTCATAAATGTCAAATATTAGATGGAATTAAAATTGTGAAAAACAGTTAAAATATTTTAAGAAGATATTTAGATAGAAATAAACTTACAATGTCGTTTCTTTATTTACAGGTGAGAATTTATTATTTCGTTTACTAATTAATATGTAATCTAAGTTATAAGTAAGTTTTTAATAAAACCTCCTCTTTATTTACAGAGCTCTTTATTATTAGTTTGTTTTACATCTGGCATAGCAATCTTATATATATAGCTTAGATATAAAGTATTAAATATAGCTTAGAAAAAAATGTTGTTGATATTCTATGGAATGTACTGACTGTTGTCTGAAATAAAGATTTGTTATCGTTTGCTGTTAAAACCAAGTTATCAAGATTTGTGGTAACATTGACAGCCCTACGTCCCACTAGATTATTCAGCTAACACTAACAAACTCCAAATGGCTTCAGTGTTGTACGATTCTAGCATTGATAACCAATAAAATTATTCAGGTACTTAGACATAATAATGCACCAGCCAAAGGTCGGCCTAACCTAACAATTGGTGATCAGTATTTCATTAAAAAGGAATACCGCTCAATACTACACACTTGGCATACATACATAAATCACGCCTATATCCCTGAAAAGGTAGGCAGAGGTGAATTAAAAACCCACTTTTCGCCATCTATCGGGCACATAAAATCGCAGTATATTGCTATATGGTATAAGAGGAATGCTGCCTCCCATTACTCATCACTGTCTTTACCCTTACTCGCCTTGTACGACACCCACGGGGGTGGTAACAATTGTATTCTGCTACAGTTACCACACGGCTAACAAATACCGCTCCAAACTAACTGAATAAAGGAATTGACTAATCTTTAGTTAATAAGACGTGTTGATCAGATAAATAATCGCCTAACGTTATCAGACTTGCATAATGAAACCTGTTTGAGGTAATGTGAAGAGCACTACGTCCTCTTGGATGTGCTTCAATTGTAAATAAAAACTAAGGATATCTCCCTATATTTGTACATCCGTCGGGAAGGCCCCAGCAGTGGGGACATTAAAAGGGCTGGTGATGATGAAGAAAATTTCCAAAGAGTTGTAAAATTAGTTTACATTCATTGTCAAAGGGTAACATGCGATCCATGTTCTGTTATTTATAGCTTTTCTAAAAGAAAAGCTGTGCCCCAAGATGTGTCATGATGATAATGAGAGTGAAAAGGTGTCTTCTTCTCAAAGAAGAATTATTTCATGAAGATGATTTATCTTACATGGCTCTAGGCGATTTAAGTCTAGTTTTACTACTAAATAATAAATTAACAATAATAAAATGCAATATTTGAATGATATGTCATTTATTGTTAAAATTCTACATCGTATGAGTTGTTGTAAAAGGTCATCGTTTAGGCAACAAGGACGTAAGAGTCGCTCGAATATAATGTATATGTATATGTATAATGTATATGTATAATGAATATAATATAATGGCATGTTAGACTATCCAAAACTGTCAAATACCTCCAATAGACTGTCAACCTTAAACAGGTTTAAATAAAGTTCAAAGTCAATAAAGATAATTGGACATATTGTGACTGCCTGACGTGTTGACTGTAATAAATAATCTCGAAATATTTGAGCATCGAGTTAATAGTAATCGTGAACATACCACAACTTACATGTGCTAGACAACCGCTACATTGTAATAAACAAACTGGACGACACCAGTCCCGCCCGAAGCGTGTACGATATTCCGCTAATGATGACTCCATATGTTATAGCTGGGAGCCAGGGAGAATGGTCGTCGTAGGTCTCTTCTTCTCCATACCCTGTTCCCTGTCTATCTGGGGTCGGCGCAGTATGTTTCCTCTTCCATTCATATCGGTCAGACGTATTCAAGCCATACACTACCTTTTGATTCATATCATCCATCACACCGTAAAGGTGCTAGTGATGAATGAATGTATAGAAAAGAGACCGAACGAATCATGCCGAGAGACCGATGAACGGAGAGAGTGATTGAGATGACAACATTTAATCCATACCGTTCAAGGTTTTGGGTTAGTTTTTACAGCCGGCCGCCTGCCTGACACCAACCCTCTTTGGATATATGCTGTTATTGGTGGTTCGCCCTCCACCATTCGGGTGCCCCAACGGGCTTAATGGTCTACACGGGGCAATCTTCCTTAATCGACTTTTACGTCACCCATGTGATGAGTCGGGGCTGGCACATTCCACGTAATTTTTTCGCTCCCATGCCAGCATGGGATGGTCATCGTAAG
Organism: Cataclysta lemnata; assembly: GCA_963931975.1. NCBI lineage: Eukaryota > Metazoa > Arthropoda > Insecta > Lepidoptera > Crambidae > Cataclysta > Cataclysta lemnata. The sequence continues at coordinate 7,617,307 of OZ008357.1, forward strand.
TATCCTCGTCTAATACCCCGGAGAGAATTAGCTTTGCGCAGCTCTCGTAGTTTTTGTTACGGCACGCGTACAGTGCGAAGAATGCGCTTGTGTCGATCGATTTCGCGCGCAATCATCGTCGGTCATATTGTTTTTGCTGTCAAAATAATAGCCCCAGGCCGCATTCCGGATCAGCGCTACTGTCTTTATTGTATAGGAATGCGGGTACGACTTATGATTTGTACTATAAAATATTACTTTCAAGAAGAAATGTTGTCTGGCTTTAACTCTTGTTCTGAGACTGCTTTACTTGTTAACATTTCTGTTATTTTTATTAATACAGCAAGGTGTAGACAAAAGGACTGTAGATAATCACGTAACTAATTATGTGCTGTTTTCTAAACCAATAAGAAAATTTCCACGGTATTTAAATTTGCTGTTACATACATACGATCAAAGTCAAAATTCATTTATTCATATCTGGTATGATTACAATACACTTTTAAATCGTCAAGACGCCTAAATATTTAAAACCCGTCAGTGATCTATTTGCTTATTCTAAAACGACATGCATGGCAAAATTCTTAAATCTAAAATATCTTAATATCGATATCAAATATTTAGAGAAGGAGTAATGATCAAGTCCTGTTCATATTAATAAGATGCAATTTAATTTAATTATATTTGCGTATCTAAAAGAATGATAGTAGGCAATGGGAAGATACGCAAGTAACCAAGAACATGTCCTGCAATAAAGAACATAATGATCTTACTTCGCAACCCTGCACTTTTACAGGCAGCACAGCTAAAAATACCTTAATTTCATGGCCATAAGTACTAAATTAAGTTAAATAACATTAATCGCCTACCGGCCGACGAAGATAATGAACTCGGTATGCACTCACAATGGAAATTGCAATCGTTTATCGGTTCACAATTAAAGGATTCATTAGACCATAAAGTATGCGATAGCCGCGTCTATGCCCAACTGACTAACTGCCGCACTCAGAGACGTCAAATAACGTTAAAGAGTACATAACGTCAAAAAATGACAATTTAAAACTAGTCGCTATTCTTGCCGGGTCTATGGTCTGGATTTGAATGAAAATTTTTGACATTAAATACTCATTAAAATTAATTGACGTCTCTGAGTGCGGCAGTAATTACTCATATCGAATTTGCTCGACCCCTTCCATTTTGTTCAGTCTGTTATTACGGTCAACATTATCGCAGATTAAGTATCGTCTTTTATTTTTTTAAACCCTTATGCTTCAGACGTTGTAGGCGTGGTAGACAACCCGTGTTTTATAGCCGGCCGGTCGGCAACGGGAAGGTCGCCACAGACTTTCGACTGACTCAACGTTGACTGACACGAGTTCGAAGTTTGTTTTCCAATGATTTACGATACGATTATGGATCGGGAGATGGTTTTGATGGCCACAGACATTTTTAAAAAAAGGGAGGAGCCCGCTAGCGTAGCGGGATAACGCGCTTGGCCTGTGATTGCGTAAACTATGCAATGTCGCTAAGACCGGTCATTGAATGAGTGACCAAAAATGATTATCTCGAGTTCCTCCGTGCTTCGGAAGGCACGTTAAGCCGTTGGTTCTGGCTGCATCTGCAGGTGTGAATACCTACCAACCCGCACTAGGCGGGCGTGGTGAGTTATGGGCCCACGTAGCATAATTTATGACCTAATTTCCCTATATTCTTCCATCCACAGGGAAGGCCCGTGCTCCAGCAGTGGGGACAGTAAAGGGCTAGTGATGATGATCTAATTAATATAAGATCACATCTTATGTAGATGTGTTGCATTTAAGTGGCGATTGACCTCCGACCCGCTAGTTGTCCAGACGTCTTAAAAATTCTTCGAAAGAGGTAGGTTGTGAAATGCTCACCATGCAGCCAATGAAACGCAGGTTTCGGATCGCGAACGCGTAATTATTATATTGGGACAGAGGGTAATTTTTCAAGAGAGCTTTAATGGTGAACGCACATTTATCCGAGCCGAACGCGCCGAAGTCAGCGGAGACCTCGCACACCTATCCGCGCCGAAGGAATCGAAAATAGTACTGAATTGACAGATTCGTCCGCGCCGAAGGAATCGAAAATAGTACTGAAATGACAGATCCTCCGCGCAGAAGGATTTTTTTCCGATAACGTCATCCGAATCCTGAATTTTTTGACAGATTCGGAAGAATCGGCCGATTTGACTCCGGCAGTTGACTGATCGAGGTTTCATATTATGATTCTATACAAAGATTTCGATTGATTCGTTGACATCGGATTGGTGTGCGTTCGCCTTAATGCGTATGTTTCCAATCCGAGATGGCGGTTCCAAATAAAATAATTACCAGCGAGATTGTGGCTTTGATGGTGTTTCCCCTGGGTCCCCACCGGTGAGGAATCACTGTAATTAAATACATTATTTTGTTTCGACTTAAGTTTGCCGGTGGGCCAACAATAATTTGTCTGCACGTTTGGTTCTTTTCTTAATTTCAATAAAATATTACAACTCCCAATTACTTTTTTCCCCTGTAAACTACGTCTATAGTATTAGTTTTAAAACATGTTATAAATATAGGTCGTTTAAATTTAATTTCAAATAACAAATCCATAAGTATTATATACATAACAGTTGTAACAATTATATGGCTATTGTATAGCAACTGCATTCGTTGTTTTATGATATTAAGGTTGGTACTTAATATTACACCGTAGTGTTGCAATATACCTTCAGGGATATACAGTTACCTATGTATGTTTATATGATTTAATATCTTCACAGCCCAACACCGCATTTGCATTCGTAAATAAAAACGTTTGTTTATTTTATTTCTTTTAAGTTTGTATTACGGCCGGGGCGTCTCTTTCCCCATCATGCTTCAACATTCACGAAATTAATTTACGTCGACTGTCTTGTGTTCGGGGGTCGTTGAACTCGTCTTGTTACTGCTTGTCTTCTTCATGTAAATAATATTTTGTTTCACGATTTCAGAAGTTAGTAGCGTATGTGCTTGTGTTAAATACGGATAGAGGTTCTAGACACACATCATACATAATTCACGCCTATTTATAGGCAGAGGTGAATTAATTCTAATTTTGTTAGATCCCATTTAATAGAAGTGTTAGAACCCTTGTCCTACCGATACGTTCTTACTAAGATTGGCCAAATTCTTCCTTGTCAAAATTCGTATATTGGGTACACATCAGATATCTGTCATATCTGATGTATTCTGCCCTGCCATTATCATAAGGTCAATAAAGTTGAAAATCCTATGACTATGCTTTTGATAAGAAGTGCAGAAGTCTACCTATTATAAATTATAACAAAAACCGTACCTACTCAATTTAGCAGTAAATTAAATTTACCGAGAGATGCGTAGGTGTATATTATTATTTTGTTGTGACGGAGCTGTGGAGATGAAGACCTCAACTCAAACCGTGAAAAACAAACAAAAGCACGACTCGAAAATTGCATAAGTCGACGCTGGGGGACGAGTAATTGACTCCCCGCAAACTTATTATAAGATGCAGAGATTACTGAGATAGACAGGGCTGGGCTTAACAGTAAAATAGTTTGCAACATAAACAAAGTAAATGTGATTAATTTTTAAATACGTAACGACTTAAAGTCGAACTTTAAAAGTCTCCAAATTGTCCAAAATTCCTAATTTATTTCTAAACTGATAAATACTTAATACCTATTTAATTTTGTTTATACAGCAGTACCTATTAGTGTTGACTGATGTAAACATAGTATGAACAAAATTCACCCTACATGCTTCCATCTGTGTACACTTAGCTTGCAATAAAGATTTGTATTGACTATTCGATTCATGTTCCATTCAAATATGAATTCAATCTTAGGATTTGAAGATGAGATGAAATACTAATCGGTTCTAAATTTATGACATAGCATTATATAAATTAAAATCGCCATGCCTTTTGCATCATTATGCAGATTGAAGAAGCCTCACACACTGACATGCGGTTATTAAAATATATAATTATACACTTACTTAAACGAAGCAACCAGGTTAGTTCTTAACGTTTGATATTTTGATTTGCATGAGAATTGATATACCTATGTTATTAATTGGAGTAAATTAAAATGAATGCTATTAGGAATACAGTTATTTGTAATATTATAATTATGTAGTTTGTTTCATTGCTTAGTTTAGTTTCGTAGTAAACGTTAGGCTAGGCAGATCTTGAAATGCCGATAAACATTATAAGCCATATAGCCCAAGAGCCCGCGGCAGTCAGACCTTCTTCTTCTCCCTGCCCTGTCCCCCGGTCTATCTGGGGTCGGTCGGTCGGTCGGTCGACAGCCAGACCTTCGTTATTTTAGAAAGACTGTAAGTTTCTGTTTGTATGGTCCATGTATGGTCCACAGGTAAGATCGATCCTCGCTTATGAAACTTGGGTCGCGGTTACGTTGGCAGGTAACGGATAATACAGGTGTTTAAAATTGAGTATTACTTTCGTTGTAGTATAAAGCTCAGTTTTTACATATTTTATTTGTAAAATATGTAAAAACTGAGATCATCTCTGCCAGACATCCATTGGTTCATTTTATTATTTGGTAATAGGTACCAACAGTACATATACATAACATTCGGCTGATTAAAGATTATTATTATTAGTTATTTGTTGAACAACAACAGGGGGTTGAAACCACACTAAGTGTCTGGCAATGGACACAGCGATCGATTTGTGGTGTTTTTACAAATATAATATGTAAAAGCTGAGCATTATACTATAAAGGAACCTTTATTATCTGTTACCTGCCAAAGTAACTGTGACCCATGTTTCATAAGCGGGGATCGTTCTTACCTGTATATGGACCATACATACAGAAACTTACAGCCTTTATAAAATAACGAAGGTCTGGCTGTCGCTCTATTAGTATATTTAAAAACTGGGCTAAGTGCGAGTCGGGCAATTTGTTAAATTCTGTCTGTAACAGAAATAAATCATGTGTGAAAATTTCAACTGTCTAACTTTCACGGTTCATGAAATATAGCCGAGTGACAAACGGATGCCGTGTGGTGACGGCAGAGTAGAATATAATTGTCAACACCCCAAATCTCTCCCGTGGGTGTCGTACAAGACGACTAAGGATAAATCAGTGATGAGGAATGGGCAGCAGCGTTCCTCTTATACCATCTAGCTATGTACCTACTGCGACTTTTGTGCCCGACAAATGGCAATAGGCTCGCCACCTATTACATGGGATCTAACATAACTGGCGAAACTTGGGTGCTAGTTCACCTCTGCCTATCCTTCGAGGATAGAGGCGTGATTTATGTATGTATGACAAACGGACGGACAGCGGAGTCTTATAGTAATAGGATCCCGTTTTACCCTGTGGGTTCGGAACTCTAAAAACGACTACTATACGCCGTCTAGCTCTCCCGCACATATAGATTTTTTTTCCGCTAGATTAAGTAAGGCCCTGCGCCTGCGCTCCGAGGGTGGGTGCGCCGGCGCATTCGCTTAATTACTTATTAGACGCGCAGGAATGCGGCGTGTACCGGCACCGTCCACAAATTAGCTCGGCCAAATGATCCCAGATGGTATTTTTAACAGCACGCTCTGATATCACGCTTATGAAGCCGTGTTACTGTAATGAAAGCTTGAGAGGGGATATGGGCAGAAATAAGTGCAACTGAGTTTCTTACCCGTTCTTGTCAGAACAAGGCCTCCTGGTAGTTTACGAACGGATGGCGTAGCTTATGCGTTGAATATTTAGCGTTTATAAACCTTTTGAATTTGACACCCACGTTTCCAATGTTCACCGCATTTACTTGACGATTCATGAGTGTATGTAATAAGACCTTATATGAATAAACCATATTTTCATTTTCATTATATTTTCACGGACTCTTCTCCGTCTACAGGATAAGTCACCGTCCACAACTTAGCTCGGCCAAATGATCCGAGATGGTATTTTTGACAGCACGCTCTGGTGTCACGTTTGTGAAGCCGTGTTACTGTAATGACAGCTTGAGAGGGGAGATTGGCAGAACAGAAATAAGAACCCCGTATACAGCATAAGTTATATAATATTATTATGTACACGTCCTAATATGGAATATTGATTAGGTCAGAAAATGTCCAGTAGGACTATTCCCTCACTTTTTTTGACAGTTGAAAGTGATGATCACCGAACTATTTACTAATACATTGCTGTTGTCACAGGACAAGTGTCACAATAGCATTATAGTACAGTAGTAATGGAAAAGTAAATAGTTCGGTGATCATCACTTTCAACTGTCAAAAAAAGTTAGAAAAAAAAAAAAGTTAGTTAAAGGGAATAGGCCCACTGGTTGGCCGAGTGTTAAATAGGCAGCTGCGGATCGCGGAGGATGTGGTTTCGATGGCCGCCGAGAGACTTTCCGTTCCAACGGCCGTCAGCCCTCCTTCCAATGTGCCCTTTGTGCGAGGGCAATACAGTATTTACGCATCTCCTCTGCAGTACGGTGCAACTACAGAGGTATGTGGGGCTCGGGGTAAAGACGTTCCCCCACAGCCCACTAAACATCCTCTCTCATCCAGCCAAAGCACATTTGGCAGCCATCCGGGATCATCCGTTAGGATAAGCCACAGGACAGCCACCTGCACCGTTTCTCCTAGTCCACAACAGCGTACTGCGCTGGACAAAGGACCAGCCAGTCCTGACCAAATCCCCTCCGAAGAGGAATATTTTCGAAACAGGCCTCCATACGACCAGAGCCTGCGCTCCTCCAGCCCCACAGGGAGGGCATGTGCCCTACGCACTGCCACTTAAGGTCCGAAATTCTTCTGCCCGTGTCGGTGACCTTAGTTCTCCCGCGGATCGCATCATTTCTGATAATATGATTACGCAAGGAAACACCAAGCATATAGCCCTCTCCGTTGCCTTTTGAGTGACTTTCAGCCTTCTTACGAGGCCCATTGTAAGCGGTCACGTTTTAGTACCGAAGGTCATCACAGGCAACACACGTATTTAAGACTTTCGTCTTCCGACAGCAATGTAGGTACAAGTAATCAAGCAGTTTTATCACAAGCCCTTTAATGTACCCACTACAGGGCACGGCCTTCCTTACGGATGGAAGAATATAAGGATATTGGGCCATAACCCACCACGCACGATGGTCCAGTGCGGGTTAGTGGGTATTAACAGCTGCAGGTGCAGCCTGGACCAACGGCTTAACGTGCCTTCCGAAGCACGGAAGAACTCAGATAACAAATTGTTGGTCACCCATCCAATGACTGGCCTTAGCGACCATTGCTTAGTCTACGCAATTGCAAGCCAAGCGCGCTATACCACTGCGCTTGCGAGCTCTTCTTATTAGTAGCCACATAGTGCCAGCCACACGTATTAAATTAAACGCACCAACTAGTTTCACATGAAAGGAAAACGCTTGTTAAGAGCAAATAATTCAGTTACAGACGAACAGGAGATCGATGGACAGGGAGGCTTATACGCCTCGCTAAATAAAACTGGTCGCTCCATCGCAAAAAGTTCAACACGTAGATTCGCGTAGCGATCCGAGTTGTTTTACGATGGTTCTATGCGTTTTGTTGCTTAGCGGGCATGTTGCAGTGTTTCCTAAAACAATTGCTCGATTAAAGTAAGCTTGATTAAAGCTCGAGTTCACCAACACGTAAAACAAGTGACTGTACCCGTAAAACAAGTGATTAAAAAATAAACCTCAGTTTTGAAAGTTCTTCCATACGATAAAATGCCAAAAACTGACAGTTAATTAGTAATAATCCTGTTTATAGTGTTGGTGAACTCCAGCCTTAAGCCTTTGAGGAGTATCAATTGGATCACTCCATTTTTCTAGGCATGCAAAATGCAGTGATTCTATTGGTTCTACTCAAACAAGGATACGGGCCCGTAGCCAAGTGGCAATCGTTTCATAACGATAACGCGTCGAAGTTCGTCACGATCGGCCATATTACTTTGGTATCTACAGCGTCTGAGCTTGCGCTACCAACATAACTAGGAACTTACGAAGACGATTTTGGTCACGTGATTTGACGACGACTAACGTCAAATCCCATACATTTTGCTTTATCGAACTTCGTTATCTTTGTCGGTATGTTACTTTGTCTAGGCCCCCTGGATGCGATAAGATTGCGAATAGAGATAAGCCAGGATGCATTGCCTCGCAACGCATTCAGCCCCAACTCTAGTGGAAAAGCACCCTAAAATTTGTCACTGAAAATGTGCAGGATGTGGATGGACCTAGAATAAGCCGAAGACGCGATGGATGGATATGACTTCTTACGAAGCTCATTGGAGTATCTATACTCCTAACAAGATATTAAACATTTTCTAGAAACGACGTTCGTGGCAAATTTATTTTCCATTACGTCGGAAACTGCGGCCACATTAAAATTCTTACCTACTTAATACTTAATGCGCGGTAATGTATTTTCATTATATTCGCTACATTGTAGCCATCATGTCAAGGAGGTGCAATGTTCTCGTTCTCGGCCGAGTTCTCGGCTTTATGTCTCGGAGCCGCCCATTAGGTTAGTTTAATTAAATGGCATTTATTGCTCGGTGCTTGTAATCAACCCATCAATCCATCTGTGAAGCGAGAATCGGTCGTAGATATGAATAAATTAAAGCGCTGCTATTTATGGCATTTCATACGAACCACGGTGGGATGTGGTATCGACAATTTGATTAAAGCTATGTGGAATTGTGGAAACCGGTGTGAAAGCGATATCTCATGTGCGCATGAGTATGTGAGCGCATGTTCGTACGTAAATGAGTATGTGTGGAATATTTACAACTACGTCATCATTACCAGCCCTTTAATGTCACCACTGCTAGGGCATAGGCCTTCCCTATGGATGGAATAATAATATAAGGATAATGGGCAATAGCCCACCACGCATAGCCCACCACTACCAGTGTAGATTTGTGGGTAAATATTATGTACAGTCAGCGGCCCTTCAGACTAACCAATACTGTCAAATTTCTTCAATTGATTGTCAACCTTAACGTAATAATAGAGCACATAATCGATTGAGAAATTTTGCCTTTTTGTGGTAGTCTGACGTGTTGTTGACTACTTGCACAATCTTAATTATAGTTGGCTTGTCTAAAGCTTTTGTAAGTTCTACACTAGAACGTTTGTCTAAGGCGGCTCTCTCAGAATCTTGCCAAATATGGCTAGTCAGACAGAGAAGTTGAGGTGGCTAAAGTGAGTGTTAACATGTTGTGAAGGACTCCCGTAAACTTACACTTGGGTGACAAGTCCCAACCGCTGCCACTGACCACACCGTCTGTTTCTGGCCTTTTGCTTTGTGACGTACCATCGCCGCCTTATAGCACACTCAGAGGATATCAAAGGGCGAGGTGGTTTATTATGATCTGCAGTTTAAACATGACACACCTTGCTATCGCATCCAGTTTCATTAATAGCCAATTTCAGTTCCCACCACACCCAAAGGCTTAAGTAAAATCATTCATAATTACACATAACATTAATCTAGTATAATGAAATTGGGTCTATACGCGCAATAAACATGCAATGCGAAAGTTTAAAATATGACTACACATAACATTACTAAAGCTCTAGCGTGGAAATTACCAACATGGGATACTAATATTATCGAATGTTGGAAATTTAATGCAAATTCGATATCCACGCACTCGAATGATTATTCCAATAATTAGATTAGTATTCATTTGAAACCTACGCAAAAAAATTATGCAAGACCTAAAATTCCGATGTTTACTAGCGGCTATTCGGTAGTAATTTTATAGAGGCAAACCTTTCGCATTTTAGGTTAATGGCTAACCCCATAATTATATGTTAGGTTATCAACATAAAGGTTAGATTAAAGGGCAGTCTGCTAGGACGGTGGTACTGAGTGTAATTAATTGAGTCTCCGCGTACTAGCGGCTGTATCGTTACTGTTATTACATTTCCATTACATACACAAATCGATATCCGAAGGCGATGCGATTTAACACCCACTTTTCGTTACCTATATTAAAATCCCATGTTTTAGGGCACTGGACACTACTTTATCATCATCATTAGTCATCATCACCAATCCCTTAATTTCCACATTGCTGGGTCACAGGTCTTTCCTATGAATGGAAGAATAAAGGAAGAATTGCCCATAACCCACCATGTTGGTTCAGTAAGGATTGACCGGCGTTAACGGCTGTAGATGGTGCGGCTTTCCGAAGTACATAGGAACTCAGGTATAATACCTATATTTTAGATCAACTATCCTTAGCGTATATTGCTTAGTTTACGCAATGACAAGCCGAGCATCCTCCGAGCTAATCAAACAAGCTCCTCATCTAATTTAGCATCTTTTAAATATCCAGTCCTTCCATTTAATTCACCCTTGACATTACTATCTCCCACTTTGAATTTTAAATTCTGTTCTTTAAGGTACTTTATTTATTGGGGGATCGTTCATATCGGAGGTACAATGTAAATACGTCGTTAAATTAAGCGAGTATCGCAATACTTTACTCCAGCGTCTCTTTTTTGTCTCTTTTTGTGGAGGCAAACGAATAAGCATGTTCCGGCTTTGTTTCCTAGGGATTTTATTATTGAGCCGGATTGGGAATCGAACTCGCCCCTTTGTCGGCTGCAGACCGCAATAGCTATTGACCACAAAATGATTCAAGTCTCTCTGTCATTAGAGGTTTCGTAATGTGCACTTCCTTCGAGAGTTTAATGCGTGGATTATTTTGTGGGATCGCCAGTTTTCAAGCAAAACACTTAATAGCGTGTAGAAGCTTGCGAGAGAGAATTGTACCGATGCGACGGGTAAGTACCCTTACTTAATTAATTTTTGAGCAATTTTCAACTGTTTATTTTGCATCTAAGGTCGATTTCTGCGTGACTTGTTGAAGCCATCACATTCTATTCGATTTTAATTTTAACATTATATAAATGTTAGAAAAATTTGTAGAAAGATTTTGGTGGTTAGAAAAAGAATTTCGAAAAATTATGGTCTTGAGGCGGGAATCGAACCCGCGTCTAACATTTATATAATGTTAAAATTAAAATCGAATAGTTTATAAAGCAAACCCAAGCTTAACCGAACGCACGGTATTTGTAAAAATATCTGCATTGGAATGTTTGAAATTTATTTCTACATTGCGAGGGTACCCGTTGGCTTACAACGTGAAGTGTAAAGGCTAGAAGAATTTCGGCAAGTTAATTGGTGTCTTGGGTGGCCGAGCGGTCAGGCACCTGCCCGGATAGCAGCGGACGCGGGTTCGATTCCCGCCTCAAGACCATAATTTTTCGAAATTCTTTTTCTAACCACCAAAATCTTTCTACAAATTTTTCTAACATTTATATAATGTTAAAATTAAAATCGAATAGTTTATAAAGCAAACCCAAGCTTAACCGAACGCACGGTATTTGTAAAAATATCTGCTTTGGAATGTTTGAAATTTATTTCTACATTGCGAGGGTACCCGTTGGCTTACAACGTGAAGTGTAAAGGCTAGAAGAATTTCGGCAAGTTAATTGGTGTCTTGGGTGGCCGAGCGGTCAGGCACCTGCCCGGATAGCAGCGGACGCGGGTTCGATTCCCGCCTCAAGACCATAATTTTTCGAAATTCTTTTTCTAACCACCAAAATCTTTCCATCACATTCTTTTCCACTTTCCTAAGGGTACATTCATTCAGGACTAGCTCCTTTCCGATGTGACGGATGATATGAATCAAAAGAACAAGTGGATGGCTTGATGGCAGACGTCAGTCTGACTGATATGTATGGAAGAGAAAACATGCTGCGCTAACACCGGGAACTAGGCAGGAAGATGACGAATCGTAATCACGAATATCTAGCGGGCGACTAAGATTTCTATTCATTAAGAAAAACTAATTCTAAACATGTTAATTAAATACTATTTATTGCCGCCAAATCCGAAACGTGTCTTTCATACACTTTGATTTAGTTTTGATTGTCCGATAGCGTTTAATTAATTGCACAGACAAAATTGTTTTAAAGGCATTTACGATACCGTAATGTCAATGAACCGTCGGGAATTTCACGGGGCATCTTCCAATATTAAGCGTAGAGGCACATTTGTTTTATGTCGCCCATAAAAAAGAAAGTTGATACGAAATATTTAGAATTAGCTTATCTATCTTGTAAGTGCACGAAGCTACGAATTCACGACATAATTATGTTGAAATGTCGACGGCACGAAGAGCTTTAGTACAGGGGGTTTGATGAACAAACAATTGCTGAAAATACCTACTATGTCTTTTGGGGTTCCGAGACTGTCAATCGGCTTGAGTCAAGCACGTTCATTTTTGCACGTTCGTTCGATGAGGAATGGGCAGCAGCGTTCCTCTTATACCACCTAGCAATAGTACTGCGACTTTTGTGCCCGATAAATGACAATAGGCTCACCACCTATTCCATGGGACCTAACATAATTGGCGAAGCGTGGGTGCTAGTTCACCTCTGCCTACCCCTTCGGGGATATAGGCGTGATTTATGTATGTATGTATGTATGATTGACCGTCTAGGAACCCCATTTCATGAAAATAAATGAAACAATTGTCTATCTAAAAGTCTCGTCTTGCCAAGGCGTGATTTATGTATGTATGTATGTATTGTCTTGCCAATCTAGTAATCATCATCACCACCAGCCTTTTAATGTCCCATTGCTGAGGCACAGGCCTTCTCTATGGATGGAAGTATATAGAGAGAATGGGCCATAACCCACCACGCTGGTAGGTAACTACCGCTGATGCAGCTGATTCCACAACCAAATAGCCTGTAGCCTATTTTTTTTACAGTTTACAATATACAAGTGACGACAAGACACATCCGTGTATAAACTTCGGAATATCACAGTTAATTTTCAACATAAAATATGTTAATTTACGCCCAACGGATGGAAAGCAGCTAGTGTTAGCCAGGGCAACTAATAGTTGAACATGTTTTGGGTTGTTTATTACAATTTTGATAAGAACGCGGACGTCCATCTTGAAATTAATTTAGTATTAAGTTGTGAACATTATAATTTAATAATGATAAATGTTATAAGAGGAAAAAACATGCATAAGTACTCCGGGGGTTTATTTGGTGATTTGATTTAATTACTTATTAGATTTTATTTTTATTTTTATAATTTAACTTGAATGATGTACTGGTTTTATCAAAATACTAGCTATCATTGAGAAGTACACGCTATAAATCTATCATATTAGTGTCCTCTTGTCAACCGGGCCACCGCTTATACTACTCATATAAAGAACGTTAGGTTTTTTTTCTGATATATATTTCTTTGTTATTTTTTAGTGTTCTATTATTACCTATATTTTATAATCAATTTTGTTCCTAAGTTCTAATAAAATGATGATGAAAAGAAAGTAGAAATTGAGACTACTTTGTACAGTCTGGTAAGCTGTTGGCCGTACCTACCTAAGCTTTCGCAAAACATTCTTGTTAACCGTTGAAAAAATCACTAATCGGAACGCGGACGTCCATCTTGAAATTAATTTAGTATTAAGTTGTGAACATTATAATTTAATAATTATAAATGTTATGAGAGGAAAAAAACAAAATAAAATCATTATATTATTTTGTATCTTCAGAAACCCCACCATTAAAGGAATTATTCTTCAAAATATTTCAATAATTTACTCTCTACAATCTTCTTTTTCTTCTCCCTGCCCTGTTCCCAGGCTATCTGGGGCCGGCGCAGTATGTTTCCTCTTCCATTCATATCGGTCAGACGTCATCAACGCATCCACTCCCTTTTGATCCATATCATCCATCACACCGTAAAGGTGCTAGTGATGAATGAATGTATAGAAAAGAGACGGAACGGACCATTTCGAGATACCGATGAATGGAGAGAGGGAGAGAGTGGAATGACAACATTCCAATCCATACTGCTAAAAGTTTTGGCTTAGGTTTTACAGCCGGCCGCCTGCCTGACACTAACCCACTCTCTACAATATACCTACCTAATTAATTACATTATTTGATACCTCAACAATAGGGATAATTTACGCTATCATATCACCTTTACTCCACTAAACGGGGAGAAGCGGAAAGTCTCTAATATTAATAGCAGACCACCACTTAAAGGGTTTAACCTCTTTGGTAACCCGATTGCCATCTAACCGTCTCTTTCTCAATTTTCTACTATTCCAGATGAGTAAAGGTGATGAGTTTCTTAATCTTAGTCTGACTCAAGCTTATTGGGCTCAACACAATAAGTTATTCGATAAAATATCGATGATAAGAATGCTTATATGTTTATTTATCAAACACACCAGTACTTTAATGCTAACTAGGTAAAGGCAACGACAAGCGAGTATAATGCCTAAAACTGATACGAGTGGTATAATAACATCATTGTAAAAAATTGTAATTTTGAGACAGGTAGAAAATTAAGTTACTACGAAATTAGTTTGTGCAAGGGAATGCTGGCCTATTGAACAGAATTGGCAGTATTGAACCCTTGCATATTATTGCGTTCTACATTTTAATTTTTAACAATCGAAACTTTAAGCATAGTTGCATCTAAGCTAAAATGTTGCCAGTTCAACAGTTGTTTTACCCACGTTTCGAAGTAACATAGAATGGTTTGCCGCAATATTTATAGGCGACAATTGTCGGGTTTACGGTTGTAGTTGTCAGGGGAACATGGGTAAATATTATGTTTAACACACTAGGAAGTCTCGTCTGAACTTTAAATATTATGCATTGTGCCCTTGAAAGGGTACGGTATTTATGCGGGGCAAATGTAATAATTCATGAAAAATTTTAATAAATTCTGTCATCGAAATACATCAACTAGCCTACTATAGCGTGTGTGTGTGGACTAAGTGAGCACCCTCTGAAAAAAAAAATTATCCTTCAATTTGTTAAAGGTCGAATACTATTTGTAAAACCAATATCTCTTTTTGTAAAACGATTTAAACAAAGACATATAAGTACTCCGGGGGTTTATTTGTTGATTTGATTTAATTACTTATTAGGTTTTAATTTAATTTTTATAATTTAACTTGAATTATGTACTGGTTTTATCAATATACTAGCTATCATTGAGAAGTACACGCTATAAATCTATCATATTAGTGTCCTCTTGTCACCGGGCAACCGCTTATGCTACTCGTATAAAGAACGTTTAGTTTTTTTTCTGATATATATTTCTTTGTAATTTTTTAGTGTTCTATTATTACCTATATTTTATAATCAATTTTGTTCCTAAGTTCTAATAAAATGATGATGAAAAGAAAGTAGAAATTGAGACTACTTTGTACAGTCTGGTAAGCTGTTGGCCGTACCTACCTAAGCTTTCGCAAAACATTCTTGTTAACCGTTGAATAAATCACTAATCCAACAAATTCACACGGCTCAGCTAGAACGCTTGGAACTACCCGAGAAATTTTCACCATCACGTCATCTTAAATCTAAGAAAATAATTGTCTGGCACAACCCGCTGCCTATAAATTGAACTTAACGTCACTGTATTTTACACCTAATCCCACTGTTACAAGGTCCTTATTGCAGCCTAGTTATTGCGTTAGCACGTAAAACCCAAAGTAAAGAGGTGAGAGATTTTTAATGCTAGTTACTAGTTACTATTCGAGTGCATTTGTATTTAATGTTGTAGTACTCTCTTAAACATTACATTAAGTCTCCATATTTAATGTTATGAGTATCATATATGTATTATATCTCGACTATTCTATTTAGAGAAGCAGCTAAGCAACATAAATTTAACATAGAAATATAGATAGTTCAGTCAGTTTTTTTTAATTTATTAGCTAATGCTCAATATTTCCTCTTAGGTACTTTTGGCCTAATGTTCAACTAAATATGAAATGTTATCATAAAGTAAATAACAATCAATATTATAATTTTTATTTGTTAAAATAATTATAAAAATAAAATGTTTCTAGGAATATTCCATGAAATAAAATATAAATTAAAAACACACTGATAATATTTTTATTGAGAAATCAAGGTATACTTTCATTTCCGATGAGATCACACTGACTTACTTATAACAGAAAAATTATCGACCCTATAATTAGTGTTGACCATTCGTCAAAGATGGCGTCGATGTCTATTAAATAGTGACGCAGGAAACGGATGTCTTAATGAGTTTACTGTAAAACAAAACTTGAAAAGAGAATATTCTATTAATTTTAATTTGTCTTACTTTTTTTTTTATTTAGGTATATTTAAATACGATAAAACTATATATTTCGTTGGATTGGTCATTTGCTCGATCGCCATTACATATCGATGTAGCCATCATCATCATCTTGAATCATTTTGTTACTTTATTATATTCCATTCCTATTTGCTGTTTATCTGGGATCGGTGTAGTATGTTTCCTCTTCCATTCATATTGGTCAGATGTCATAAAATCATCAAATCTCTTTTAATTGTGTCATCCATCACATCCACAAAGTTCTAATGATGAATCATTGTATAGAAAAGTGATGAAAAATACCATATAGAGCAATGAATAGACAGAGGGATTTGGCTTAGGTTTACAGCCGACACAAATAGTACCTATGCTGTGGTTGCTTCCATGTATTGTCTTCCAAAGTAGAAGAAACATGATTAGAAAGATTTTTTTTTTAAATATGGATCTGCCTCTAATTTTCGATAATAGTGTTGAACTTATTAGTAAATGTTAGTAATTATTGGACAATAACGGCAACTCTACTTGACACATTTAAACATAGAGTTTCTCAGGGTTGATGTATAGGTGACTCTCATTTTTCCTATTATGAAATATTGTTATGACTATCGGCATCACTTTTAAGGATCACGATGGATGTCTAATATCATACAATACCGATCATTGAGATACATACGGATTACCTATTCCTTTCGTCCTGACGCTTTCGACTAAAACAGTAAGACAATGATATTGCGACATAAAAGCCGACAGTAATAAATTACCAACTGTCAGCCATTCCCACGAGGGCAATAAAGCCAGTATATGATGGGTATTGTGTTCTTAAAACTCCAGTTCTTAAAAAGAGACCACTTAGACGACTGAAAGTACTGGTAATGATTGTCATCGTGAAGCATTATGCTTCGTTTTTCAATCAGAGAATGAATGTTTAATAATAAACTTCATTTTTTTTGTGAAAAATTGGTATTTTGGCCTCGTTTCAGTATTTTTTAACTTCATAAATAAAGGGTTCGGTCATGTTCGGTTTTATTTGAATTTCACAATTATGTGTATGTATGAAGGTAAAAGCACCCTTAATTGATTCCAAGGGATTTAATCGCTGACTATAGTGTATCAAGGAGTGGAAATTGTTTTAAATTGCTATGTCAAATAATTGTCGTATTGCGAACTTGATTGGATTATTGTTCATCGTCTTGATCTTAAATTAATGTTTGGTTAAACTTGTGGATTAAATATTTTGAGGAGAAATCAACAGTGAAAAGTATTTTGTATAAATCATACATACATTAATCACGCCTATATCCCCGAAGGGGTAGGCAGAGGTGAACTAGCACCCACGTTTCGCCAATTATGTTAGGTCCCATGTGGTGGCGAGCCTATTGCCATTTATCGAGCACAAAAGTCGCAGTACATTGCTATTGCTAGGTGGTATAAGAGAAACGCTGCTGCCCATTCCTCATAATTGATTTATCCTTAGTCGCCTTGTACGACACCCACGGGAGAGATTTCGGGAGCTGACAATTGTATTCTACTCTGCCGTCACCACACGGTATAAATCACTACAAGACAAACCTCCTCGCACCTATACCTTGATGGGCCAACGTAAATATTATAAGCAACGACTTGAGATATATATAAACAACAATGACTCGAGAAAAAATGTCTGTGATCTTCACACAATCTTTTACCCGGATTCAAATCTAGAACCTCTTAGCCAATAGCCGGCGCTCTGACCAATCGACCAAACCAGCCTTCATTATAGAAGTGACATATCGTTACAATAAAAGTTCCTAATTAAAACAGAAATAAAAAGTTGTACCAAACACCACTCTGTACTCTCATTTCCGATTGCCTTTTACGCGCACTTACTCGCCCCACTAATGCATTCGGTTGCTTCGTTACACAGCCTAACACAATAACCAGAACTGTAATAACACTACAGTACCGTCGCCCACTCCATCCCTACACGTCTGCACCTAGCAGTTTGAATTACATTCATTTGTACATGGCCTTATGTGTAACTTACCGTGTCACTACGCGTGGCCCAAGTTACAGGAAACTCGACTAAAGGAGATTGACCATTTTTGTATGGACGTTGGACCAAGTGCCGCCCAACATTGAATTATAGTGCATACTATTCCTTAGACTAATACTTGTCTTTAATCCAAAGCGCTTTAGGATCTATCCGAGGAGTATGGAGAAAATAACAATCTATTTTATAGATTTTACATTGACGAAAATCATAACCAACAGCTTATTTTTAAATAAAAGACGGTCTATTGAATGAAGCGAAAGAAGTATGTAAGGATCGTAGCAAGTGGAAAGAAGTGATCTATGCCTACCCCTGTGTGAGAAAGGCGTGACATATATTATGTATGTATGTATGTATATTATAGACAATGGAATAAATATTCAATCAATTATTAATTGTATGTGTTAAGAGGGGTGTTAATTCACCCCTGCCTACCGCTTCGGGGATGTAGGTGTGATTTATGTATGTATGCAATCATTAATTATTCGTTATATCTGTAGGCTTCATGATACATGAGACTTTAACTACCATTAAACGTCATCCTAATCGTCGTTCAAGCATGTTGGTGCCTCGCCCACCCCAAAACCCAAATTAGACAAACAACGTGGGCACAACTGCCGATAGTTCTTCTCGCAGTAAAACATGAACAGCAATAATGTTGCACGGATTCGAGCCCATGATTGTTCTCGTCAATGGAAATATAGCAGTGATCGTGTATGACGAAATGTGTCTACTTTTTTGAATTGAACATCGAGACGCGCTATACAAAGCCGTCACGACCGTCCGACTCAGCCATTGAGTCATTTTCGTACAGTTTAAATATAGAGAAGGCGTGGGGACATTAAAGGAACTGGTAATGTTGATGATAGTAAACGCTAGATTTTTCATGTGACTGTGAATTACTTGCTTCAAGGATGTATAACATAATGCAGTGGATTAAGCCATCGACTAATATTAACTTCTAATTTACGCCTAGGACTTTTTTGCCAATATTAATTCCTAATCTCCAGCCGCTCGCTCTTAGACCACAGGTCAAAAAGCAGCAAAGTCACGCGCGCATTCGTTCACACGTCAGCTAGTGCGCTGTACGGCGCACAATTGGCATTATGACGAAATGATACCCCGATGACACGAGATAGGCGCCTGCGCAGCCACTTTTATCCACCGACTAATACATGTAAACCGTAATTTTATAGTAGCGGCGACCTCAGAGGAAGATTTCGTGGGAATCTCGAATGAAAAACAATTTGTGATAGAGGGGTGTGTCGTCTGCCTAATTAACTGCATTACTGTACGAAAATTGGGAATAAGCTTCACATGAACATGCTATCAGAGTTGGGAGAGCTTGCGCAAGAGATTTGGATTTTGATATGTCATTCCTATATTATTATAAATAAACATTTCTCACATTCTCTACAACTTAAAAGTTTGTGTTATGGTAACTAGATAACGGAGAAAACATACATATTAAAAATGTATAGGTACGTATGATTTGATTTTTATTTGAACATAATGATAATAAAATTGTTAGAAACGTCCTGCCCGGCTAGCATGACCACCGAAACGCGATATGATATAGCCATTTACTTTGGACTGTCAAAACTTCATAGATTTTTGACAGTTCAGCGCGATAAAGGGCATTATCATACCGTGTTTCAGTGGTCATGCTAACCGCACTGGTTTGCCCAGAGTGGTATAGGCTTCTGCCCGGATTGCGGAGAACGCATTAGGACAATGATTTTTCGAAAATTTTCTGACCTAATATTCTTTGTAATATTTGACCGTACTTCATATTTATTGGGGTATTCGTTCTCGCTGAAAAACCGGCGGTGCAAATTCAGAGACGTAGTCGAAGTATTATATCTCTATTTAACTTAATTCATTAACAAACCTCTGAGAAGTCCCTCTGTGACATCTTATTCATTTATGCTCTTCTGAACCGAATCTGAAAAGAAAAAAAATATAAAATTATGTTATATGTAAATACATATATAAAATTATGTTTGTATTATATTTTATAAGCAATAATATTGGTCTGGTGACGGCAGAGTAGAATACAAATGTCACCACCCCAAATCTCTCCCGTGGGTGTCGTACAAGGCGACTAAGGATAAATCAGTGATGAGGAATGGGCACCGTTCCTCTTAAACCACCTAGCAATGTACTGCGACTTTTGTACCCGATAAATGGCAATAGGCTTGCCACCTATTTCATGGGACTTGACATAGTTGGCGAAACGTGGGTGCTAATTCACCTCTGCCTACCCCTTCGGGGTTATAGGCGTGATTTATGTATGTATGTATGTAATAATATTGGACCTCATATTGGATATCAATACCAAGAAGCACCTGGATTTCCCGAATGGTGGAGGGCAAACCACCAACGACAGCATCCTCAAAAAGGTCTGGTGTCAGGCAGGCGACCGGTAAATTATAAGCCAAAGCTTGAGCAGTATGGATTGGAATATTGTGATCCTAACCACTATACCCGTTCATCGGTCTCTCGACATCTACAAAACTGTCCAATTGTATGATACTGATAAATTAAAAATGTATACTGTCATTATGTGGAATTTGCTGTATTATAGGCATCTGTAAAGGGTGACACTGAATTTCACTGCCTAGTAACTAATAAGTAACCGTATTTTTAAGTATAATAATTATCATTGACCGTACTGCTAAGTTTTATACCAGTAGTAAAAACCCGAAAATACTTTTTAAGGTGCATATAATCGATGGAGGCATTTTGCTTGGCTGTACAGTACATAAGCTTCTTTTAAAAGGACTTGCCGGTGAATGGTGCCATTCTCAATGACTGATGGAGCTTTTAGGGCTGTAATGCATGATACATAAATTTAATTATCGCCGACGCTTACTGCAGAGCTACCACCCACATAGTAGCTATCGTAAACCGAACCGCCGCTTTTATTTAGCGCTTTTATTACAACTAGATGTAAAAAATATTGCCTGTCGGTGTCTTTACGAAAGGTTAATACTGTTGTAAACATTATCTACTCTTTCGAATACGTCGCTATTTTCTGGAATTCGATGGCTTCTATGTCTGACCGCTGAGAAATATCTATCTATCATCGTTTATCAATTAGAAGTAATCTAAGAAAAATATCAATGCAATGCAAACCATCATTGTATGTATCACATGATGATAGCGAGTATTTTTCAGTTTTTGCTTCTCTTGCACGATAGTTATTCAATGATTAAATTAAAAATTCAAAATAGACTGGTTTTTTTTAAAGATTGTATGATTAAAGCTTGACATCATCATAAAATACGAAGCAAATTATTGTTATACCTAAGCACTTTTATTATAATTAGGAACAACATCAGTGTTTCGGGGCTATTTTTTCTAATTATTTACGTATGTACGGCCAACAAAAACGTGCCCTCTAGCACTTTTTACACAGTAGCCAAGAGAGCCTGTGGAGAATTTGAAAATTCTAACTCATTCTCGGCCTGGTGCTATTATGAGCACGGCAAGTGGCGTGCGGGGAACGATTAGACCCCGTATAATGTAAGCCGATTTCTGTTGCTTTGGTCTACCCGTCACTCTCACACTTCAATGAGTGAGAGGGACAGGTAGACGAAAGCAACTACGATCGGCTTACATAATAACCCCACTGGTGGTTTCGGCTTACGGACAATCGGTATTGTAATATTGTTATGTGTAGGTGCGCAATGATCGGCACGATAGGTACAGCATTCTTAAATTTATTGCCATGTGTTTTTTTACCGTTTTTTGTGCTTTTTAATATTATAAAATTTGTTAAGATCATAAGTGCCGTGTGGTGATGACTTAGTAGAATACAATTGTCAC
This sequence comes from Cataclysta lemnata, assembly GCA_963931975.1. Lineage (NCBI taxonomy): Eukaryota > Metazoa > Arthropoda > Insecta > Lepidoptera > Crambidae > Cataclysta > Cataclysta lemnata. Next base: position 7,639,328 of record OZ008357.1, read on the forward strand.
TCCATCACTCCAGCTTGCATCGCGTGTCATACAAGGCGACTAATAGAAAAGGCAGCTTTTGACGCGTCCGAAAGATGGCAATGGGCACGCGCCCTATTACCTTAATACACACAAATCACGCCTATATTTAACCTTCGGGGATAACTAGGCGTGTTATTACAATTTTATTATATTGCTCGTCATCATCATCATCATCACCAGCCTTTTGATGCTGCCCGCTGGGGCACAGGGCTTATTTCTTATACAGGCCTATATTTTGGCCTATAGATATTTCTTTCTAGTTACAGTGAAGTTAGAAGTAAAGCTTAACGTTTTCACAAAACAAAAACGGCACTTAAGGCAATGAAAACATTTTGTTTAATTAATCATTTACGATGTTAAAAAAACGTGTACAAATTTATTCGATTTTAATTTTAACCTTATATAAATGTTAGAAAAATTAGTACAAAGATTTTAGTGATTAGAACCTCCTCAAGATCATAATTTTTCGAAATTCTTTTTCTAATCACTAAAATCTGTGTACAAATTTTATTTCATAATTTTTTTGGCCCATAATTATTCTAAGTAGTTAGAATACTAAAGAAACTGTCGCTGCTGATTATACCTACCTCGAATGTTATCTCATAATATATCTTGAGGGAAGTGGTGATTAAATGCTTATTAGAGTTATTTTTTGTCATCAGCGTGTACCAAATTGCTGGTAGGTACACCTGGGCGTCAATCGCCGGAGGTTGACGAATTAACTCCGTTCCATTGTTATAGTACGCAGATGTTACATTCCGAAGGTTTTTTTGAGTTCATACAGAGGTCATTTATTGTTTGAGGTTTGTTTTGTTTTATTATTGTTCGACGGCCGGCTTGGCCGAATAGTCAGATCACTGGCTATCGGCCAAGAGGTGCCGGGTTCGAATCCTCGTAGGGGCAAAGTTTGTGAGAAAGTTTGTTCACAGTGATTTGTTCTCGAGTCATGTTTGTTTGTGTTTATATGGTATTTTAAAAATATTTCTATTAAAAAATATGTATAGTAGCGAAAACTACATACATAATAACATAAATTAATATAAATATTTTGGTGGTTAGAAAAAGAATTTCGAAATCTTGAGGCGGGAATCGAACCCGCGTCCGCTGCTATCCGGGCAGGTGCCTGCCGAAATTCTTCTAACCTTTACACTTACGTTGTAAGCCAACGGGTACCCTCGCAATGTAGAAATAAATTTCAAACATTCCAAAGCAGACATTCTTTTTCTAACCACCAAAATCTTTGCACTAATTTTTCTAACATTTATATAATGTTAAAATTAAAATCGAATAGATTATAAAGCAAACCCAAGCTTAACCGAACGCACGATATTTGTAAAAATATCTGCTTTGGAATGTTTGACATTTATTTCTACATTGCGAGGGTACCCGTTGGCTTACAACGTGAAGTGTAAAGGTTAGAAGAATTTCGGCAAGTTAATTAGTGTCTTGGCCGAGCGGTCAGACACCTGCCCGGATAGCAGCGGACGCGGGTTCGATTCCCGCCTGAAGATCATAATTTTTCGAAATTCTTTTTCTAACCACCAAAATCTTTGTACTAATTTTTCTAACATTTATATAATGTTAAAATTAAAATCGAATAATAAATTAATATCCCCGAAAGGGTAGGCAGAGGTGAATTAGCACCCACGTTTCGCCAGTTATGTTGAGTTGCATTTAATAGGTCTATTGCCATTTATCGGGCACGAAAGTCGCAGTACATTGTTAGGTGGTATAAAAGCAACGCTGCTGCCCATTCCTCATCACTTTTTAACCCTTATTCGCCTTGTACGACACCCGCAGGAGAGATTTGGGATGGTGACAATTGTATTCTGCTCTGCCGTCACCCCTGGATTTTTTTCATATATCATCATATAATATTTCATATAATCCTCCCCTACCAGATGCTTTCTTGTAAGCTTCTCCTGCACATTAACTTATTCAAAATCTCCGTTTAGAATACCCCAATGATCAAATTAAAAAATAAGTTATACAGAGACGAATACAATTGTGGAGCGTATGTGTTGATTCACTCCCTGCCCTACCCTATATACTCCTCCTACTCCTTAGGAGATAAGCAGGCATGTTTTACGCATGCATAAATACGAAATATTCTGATATGTCGCCCCGCAGAAAGAACAAACCATTCGAGTCGATTAAAACTACCTTCATCATCCGTCCCTTTATTCGGGGGCACGCGCTTCCAAATCGTCGTTGCCGTAAATGGGCATATAATTATATGGCACCAAATTCAAAAGCAGCGTGCGGCTCGCGTGACGCCGGAGGGCGAGGTGGTGCTACGTCATTTACAAGCACCACAAAAAGACAGACGTATCTTACCACAGTGTACCCAGAACAGTAACTTATCTGCGGCCTGTCGGCGAGCTATTAGCCTACTCTGCGTTGACGCTAAAACGCTGTCTCCACAAGCGAGAGAATCGCGGCGATATTATATTCGATATGATATTCGTGCCACGTATTTCAATATACCTACTCTCTATGAGCGCGTCTCTACTCTACACGGCGATGACATCGCGACGATGCGACGAGTGGCGCTAAAGACTCGTCGCGGAACGTTGCGCTCTCGCAGCAAGCGCAACTCTTTTAACAAATATAGACGACGCGTTGAGTCGTCAAGAAAATGCGGCGATTCCGTTACGAGTCGCCGCGCACACGCTGTGCTTCGTGTGCGACGGTACGCTGGCGGTATAATCGCTCGTTCGTGGCGATTGCCCGACGATAGAAGCGCGGACTCGTCGCGATTCTCTCGCTCGTGGAGACAGCGCATAAAGCGGCAGCTGCGAGCGCGAATGTGCAGGGCGGAAACGAGCAGTGAGCGAACGTGCAATCACCTTGTACGGGCGCGATTACACCAAACTTATGGGCCAGTGGCCATGCGATCATCGCGCGAGTTACTCGTAAGAACGCGCAATCGAACCTATTGAACTCGAATAGGTGTGCTAATTGACAATCGCGCGATGCGGCAATGTTTGTACGCGTTCACGCGATGGTAGCGTCGCTAGATCGCGCAATCGTTCTATTCGGACGATGCCTTATGCCCCCGTATTTTATGTCAATGTGTGCGTTACAGTGCGTGCCTACACGGCGCTGAGTACGAAAGCACACATTCTCATGGGCAGCGGCCAGTTTATAAAGACGTATTACTGTTCTGGGTATACTGTGCATCTACCTGCTACTGGTCTGGACCAAAAGATATTACTCTTCGTATTACCTACAGACAATGGGAGTGCTATGCCACTGTTCAAAATTTTGTTTGTTGGCAGCGCAATCTAAATAAAGAGGTAATATTTTGATGTACTATCTAAACTTCTTACAAAATTTGTTATTACAAACAATAAGTGGTCGGAACAGTTTCATAAATGATTGTTAGATCATCAACGTATCATAGGGGGATAGGGAGAATGTTTTATAACCCACCACGCTCGCCCAGTGCGGATTGGAGGGTATCAACGACTTCAGATGCAGTCAGGACTTAACGTGCCTCTCGAAGCACGAAGAAACTAGAGATAATAATATTTTTCGTATCGCAATTGCAGGCGGACTGCGCAAAACCCCTGCGTTATCGAGCTCCTTGCCGTATCCGCTGGCTTACAGCGTGAAGTGTAAAGGGTAGAAAATTTCGGTAGAAAAGTTAATTAACGTCTTGGTTGGCCGAGTGGTGCCTACAGACATCTACCCGGATCGCAGATTCCTTATCAAGACTATAATTTTTCGAACATTTTCCAACCGCAATATTCTTTCTACAATTTTTTCTAACATTTATGTTACAATGTTCAAATTAAAATAGTGAGCTCCTTGTGCTCATTGTCCTGAGGGAATTTGACCCGCATCCTCCGCTGCAGTTGCAGAGAAGGATATGTAATAATTTTTGCAATATTTTTTCAACATATAGGTACAATGTTAAAACAAAAATCCTACACTATCCCACTACATAAATACCTACGATAAATGAGTGTGAGTGAATGGACTTACTGCCGCACTCAGAGACGTCAAATAACGTTAAAGAGTACGTACGTGAAAAAATGACAATTCAAAACTAGTCGCTATTCAAGCCGGGTCTATGGTCTATATTTGAATGAAAATTTTTGACATTAAATACTCATTAAAGTTAATTGAAGTCTCTGAGTGCGGCAGTTAAAGGCGAAAACGCGTTGATGTCTTTTATATTACGTGCGCACACGCAGCTTAGCGTAGTAGAAATCCTAAAACATGTTAGGTATATAGTTTTTTTTGCAACTGCTTGGAACTATAATTTGTATAAATATATAAATGATTTGATTAAACACATAGGTGAGTATGACATCTGATATGAAGTATTTATTATTTATATCTTCTTCTACCTGCCCTGTTCCGAGTCTATCTGGGGTCGGCGCAGTATGTTTCCTCTTCCATTCATATCGGTCAGACGTATTCAAGCCATCCACTCCCTTTTGATTCATATCATCCATCACACCGTAAAGGTGCTAGTGATGAATGAATGTATAGAAAAGAGACGGAACGGACCATGTCGAGAGATCGATGAACGGAGAGAGTGATTGGAATGACAACATTCCAATCCATACTGCTCAAAGTTTTGGCTTAGGTTTTACAGCCGGCCGCCTGCCTGACACCAACCCTCTTTGGGCATGCTGTTGTTGGTGGTTTGCCCTCCACCAGTCGGGTGCCCCAAGGTGCTTATTGGTCTACACCGGGCAATCTCCCTTAGTCGACTTTTACGACACCCATGGGATGAGTCGGGAGATTATTATTTGTATGTTAACAAATAATATTATGATGAACACTTTGAAATATCTATAAACTGAAAATGATATTGGAAGAGATTACGGCGATAGGAATACATACATAAATCACGCCTATATCCCCCAAGGGGCAGGCAGAGGCGAACCAGCACCCGCGCTTCGCCAATTATGTTAGGTCCAATAGGTAGCGAGCCTATTGCCATTTATCGAGCACAAAAGTCGCAGTACATTGCTAGGTGGTATAAGAGGAACGCTGCTGCCCATTCCTCATTACTGATTATTTATCCTTAGTCGCCTTGTACGACACCCACAGGAGAGATTTGGGGTGGTGACAATTGTATTCTACTCTGCCGTCACCAAACGGCCATAGGAATATATTTATCAATCGTGGCAAATCGTAATATTTGTGGATGTGGGGGTCATAAATTCTATAATATCATAGAGACCGTGTGTGGTGACGGAAGAGAAGTATACAATTATAACTATCACTATTTATACATTGGCGATCCCTTTCATAGGTGTCGTTTAAGGCGACTATGGGTTAAAAACTTAAAATATAATGAGAAATGGAGGAGCATTGACATAATATATATACATACCTAACGTGCGTAATGTCACGGTACTAGAAGGGATGAATGACGATAATGTATAGAAAAGTGATAATATATGATAATACCAAGAACGGAGTGATTGGGATGACCTAAGCCAAAACCTTGAGCAGTGTGAATTCTAATTCATACTGCTTGTATGAATTGTATGCTTGTGTTTGTATTATCGGAGACGCCCACGGCTGGGCGTCGATCTCCTCACAGTGGTTATCACTATAATTGAATGCGTTACTAAAAACAATTCACACTGGATAGCCTATCAGAATAATAATAATGTATTATATACATAATTATTTTTCGATTAATTAAGATCCCAAAAATATATTTAGAATAAAATTATCTTTGACTATTAACTGATGGGACAACTCTAAGCTAAAACACCAACCATTGAGTATACATTTAATTTTTTTTAAATGATGTTTAAAATGATGTCCGCTCTAATAGACACATTTGGCTGCTTTATAATACATAAATTAATCGAATACCAGCTTGTTTCAATAAGACATTAGTATAAAGATCCCGTGACATTAACAATTATTACACATGAAATATAATTTAATATTATTGCTCTTTTTTAAGTCAGCTAATTGGGGTTCGTTTGTGTCTTATTTATGGCATATTATTTTGTGCAAAGGTCAAAATAATATGTATGACTAGATCATTAAGTACGTTAATTTAGTTTTTTCTATAGGGGAAATCTAATGCATATTAGTCTGGCTTGATTATAATAAATTTTAAACGTGGAACCAGTCTGGCCCTTGTCGATAAATTTGCGTAATTTATGTAGGTACCTATGTGTGTATGATAGGTAAAGTAAAATTATCTGCTTCTCAATACTAGCAAAGGAAGACTGACAACTTTCTCGTGCGTTCGCTCTTGGTCACTTCAACCGCTATAAGTAATACATATTAGGCAAAATTGTCTACAAAAATGGTCTGTAGTTGAACGTACCGATAGCTATAGCATAAAACATAAAACGTAAATGATCTTGATGAGTCCTTTAGAAAATGTTTAATGAAAATGTATAACCACATTTTTTTTTCAATTGACCGATCATTTTGAATTTGTACATATTTTGATATACCTGTCTTATTTTTAAATCCATTTTAGATCATAATTATCATATGTTTTTAAATTTTGTTTCACCCTATATTGAGTTTTGTATACGTATTGTTATTGTGAATAAAATTACTTAACCATCAGTTTACTTGCCCTGTATGCATCATGCCTGCCCTTTCCCTAATGGGGTTAAAATGTGTCTGATCAGACCTTTTAGCAGAGATTTCGATTGTTTTGTATAACATATTTGTTTCTTTATAAATACGTTAACATCTGATAACGTATTTATAGTGACTAAATACAAATTGCCGTGTGATGACAGCAGAGTAGAATTCAATTGTCACCAAATCTCTCCGGTGGGTGTCGTACAACTGCCTCAACTCAGTTAAAGCAAACGTCGATGGACAGGACAGACACATTTCCAATTAACCGCTCTGTATAAATCAATCTCTACGGATTAAGTACTCGTAAAAAGCAAACATAGAGCCTTGCTGAATCCGAGTCCATTTCTGAAGCGCACGCTTGACAAACTTGAATCTTAACCCCATTGCAGAGGGCGCCTTGTCTTCTTATCTCTGATCGAAGCTCTAGCCAATATTCTACGAAATCTTACATTGCTTAGGTAAGTTTTACTCGCGGTGTAACTTACCATCGCCGGGTCTATCATAGACCAATTATAAAGCCATTTCTTGCCTCCGAGTACGGTTACAACACTGGCTTACAAACAAAAAAGATGGAAATCGTGCATCACTTGGAACTCACTTCTCGCTAATATTTCCATACAACACACTGTAACTTTCAATACGGGAACATGATTTTGTCACTGAATCACACAACTTTGCTGCTTCTTTTTGAGTAAAAGAAACCATGTAGCGTCATTTGGTCCGCGCTCGAGTGGGGACTAGTGTATATGCGCGTGCGCCGATCGCGACTGACTGCCGGTATTCAGTGCTGCCATATCAGGCTTCGCAGTCCTACACAGCCTTCAATATTACCAAGAGCTCTTCAAGCGGGAATGATTATAATCGTAATGTATGTCTTCTACATATTTCTCTTAATCGATTTTGAAATTACCAATTGTAGTGGTCCTCGATTTTTGTCAATTATTTGAGGATAAAAAGTGATAATTTGCAACTGAAAATTACAATGTCATCCTATCAAAATTAAATGTCTTTACGTATATGAACAATAAACGACATAAATCACGGCACATTTTTAATTTACCACTGATATTTTATCAATAATGTTGTAAAATTGACCAAAGAAGAATGGAATTAACTAAATTAAAGTATTCGATTTTAATTTTAACATTATATAAATGTTAGAAAAATTTGTAGAAAGATTTTGGTTTTTAGAAAAAGAATTTCGAAAAATTATGGTCTTGAGGCGGGAATCGAACCCGCGTCCGCTGCTATCCGGGCAGGTGCCTGACCGCTCGGCCACCCAAGACACCAATTAACTTGCCGAAATTCTTCTAGCCTTTACACTTCACGTTGTAAGCCAACGGGTACCCTCGCAATGTAGAAATAAATTTCAAACATTCCAAAGCAGATATTTTTACAAATACCGTGCGTTCGGTTAAGCTTGGGTTTGCTTTATAAACTATTCGATTTTAATTTTAACATTATATAAATGTTAGAAAAATTTGTAGAAAGATTTTGGTGGTTAGAAAAAGAATTTCGAAAAATTATGGTCTTGAGG